>BQMZ01000256.1:0-130113 GCA_036984285.1 Chlamydomonas sp. KOR1 | reverse complement strand
ACCCCCACGCCTCAGGTACGCACCGAGGGCCATTGATACGCGCCATTTCCAGCAGTTACATAGGAATTATAGAAATCATAGAAATCGTGGATGTTATTGATGCTTGCGTCCAGCGCCGGCCGGAGGCTCGTTGCGTCGCCATGTGTTCCCACCGCCGCCTTCTTTGGACTTGGCTGCAGGACCGGCGCTTCCTGCTGGTGTGCCCTGACCACGTGTCTTACCGGTCGGTGAGTGGCGCCAGTGACTTGATGCATCGTGCGATTGCAAGCGCCCAGGCCCTCCGCCGCGAATCTGGGTCAGCAGGTGTAAGCAGGAGCAAGCGTTGTTGAGGAGTTATGCGTAGAGAATGGCATGCAGTCCATCTCTCGCCCTGCGCCCGTGCCTCCTTGCAAGCCTTCCCTTGTTTTATTGAACTTGTACTGCAGCTGCTGGCGTGGAACGGCGTTCCGATTCCCGACAAGCCGCTGGACGCGCTGCGCCAGATTGTGCCACGTGTCAACGGCTGGTGCACCCTACGCGTCGAGGTGGGTGCGAATGCGTGGAGAAGGCCCGCCCTCGGCAGCAGCACACAAAATTAGTGCTGGTAAGGCTTGGTGCGGGAGTGCATCAAAGCAGACACTTGACTGGCAAACCGACTTGCTTGAACGGTTCTCACTGACAACAGTGAATGATCAAATCTTTTGCTGGCGCAGGAGGACGACGGGCTGCAGCTCCCCTCCCTCATGGCCGATCTCATGGCCGGCCTGCAGCTGGGTCAGGGCCAGGAGCAGGGCCAGGGCCCAGGGCCGGGTCACGGGCAGGGCGGCGCTGCTCCCGCGAGGGCCCGCGGCTCAATGGGTTTCCCCCGAGGGTTCTTGGTGCACCAGCAGCACCAGCAGCGGCCGCCGCGCATCGCAGGTCGCTTCCATCCCGCCGACCTGGACGAAATGGACGAGCTGGCGGCAGCGGAGGCAACGGAGGCGACAGCGGTGTCATCGCTCTCGGCGGGTGTGACGAGGAGGTCTGAGGTCGCGGGGCCCGGGGTTGGGGTTGGGGGCGGAGCGGCGGCTGCCGGTGCGACGGCCGAGGCACTGAGGCACCTGTCGTTAGGAGGGGCCGGGAGAGGGGAGGAGGCAGGAAGAGTTGCCGATGCAAATGCAGCGGCGGCGGAGCGGGCGCAGAGCTCACGTGGCGCCTCCTCAAGCGGTGCCCCCGCTGCCCTACGGGCGCCCCTGCGGCCCGCCGCACGGCGCAGCAGCGCCGCGGCGCGCGCCGCTGCTACAGCGGCTGCAGCTTCTGCCGCCACCGGTGCGACGCACGCCGGCTGCGCGTGCTGTCCTCCCATGGGCATGCCCGGCGGTTTCGGGCCCGGTGCTGGGGGCTTCGGTGACATGAGGGGGTGGAGTGGGCAGGCGGCGGTTGACCTGCTGAACCAGCTGGTGTCGCTCGGTGTGGAGCCGGAGGGAGGAGGGCGTGGGGCTAGCGGTGGTGGTAGTGGTGGTGGTGGTGGTGCGGAGGAGGTGGAGCGGCACCCTTTTTTTAGGCGCAGCAGGAAGCGCTTTTCCACGCATTTTGGGCGTCGGCCGGAGGACGAGGAGGAGGAGGAGGAGGAGCAGCAGGATGCGGGGCAAGGGGGCGCGCGTGGGCAGGGAGCTGGCGAGGGTACGGCTGGGGAGTATGGTTCGGGGCAGGAGGCAGGAGGCGTGCAGGCGGAAGGGCCGGCTGGCAGGGGTGTCGGGAACGTGGGGGCGCCGGACGGTGTGGCGGGGGAAGGGTTGAGGGCCGTGGTGCGAGAGTGTGGTCCTCGGCGGAAGGAAGGCGATGGCGCCGGAAGCCAAGGCGGAGACGCTGTGGAGGGCAAGTGACTAGCTGAACCTGGCTGATCAAGTGCCCGCCGGACATGCACTTGAGTATACCGAACGTACGCGGGGGGCAGGCGTGGTGAGTCCCCTGGTGTGGTAGATGATGGCGGCTTGTGATGAGATTAAACCCGACGAACGGAGGCTGTCTGACGCGGTGATAGTACGGTACATGAAGGCAGCGGCGCCTTCGTGGACATTATCCTGCACTTGACAATACGCCAGACACACAGTAGCCATATGTAGTTGTTACACTGGCGGCGCCCAACCGCAGGTGCCACAGGATAAGGGCGCGGACAGACCTGCAAGTCCCAAAATCAGGCCCATACAGCACTCCTTATCTGCTTTGCAGCCTGCAGGCGCCAACCGTACCATACAAAGAACCGCGGCCCCCAACCCTGTGCATCACGCCTGGGGCGGAGCAGCTAGGGTGGGCAGCGCACGTGTCAAGCCCACGAGCAAGGCTCTCCGACATAAGCCGAGCACGTCCGAGCAGTTAGTTTCCCATTGCAGCGCCACGCACAATGCTGTTGCACCTCGAGCTCCTTGCAAAGCTGTGTTCCCCTACGTCACACGCACACAAGGACGAACCGGCCAACGCGGCGAAATGTCATGATGGCCAAAGGCCACGTGCCCTGCCGATACAGTGACCAGGATCATCGTAAGGAAGCAACCCTCATGCCACATACGTCACTCTTCTTCTCACATTCATCCCGTAACAAAACTCTTCTACCCCTGGTCACCCAAGCGCTCTCTTCTCCTTGCTGCCGGAGGTAACAGGCTACGGGCTACTGGCCTCGCGCCCTCCTGCGTATCGCCCCTCCTGCCTCCTCCCCCACCCGTGCTGCAGCCGCCGCTGCTGCTCCTCACGCCCTCTCCCACCGCACTCCGTAAGCCATCCGCCCCGCTCCCTCGCCGTCCGCCGCCATCCGTCGCCAACCACCCCCATTTACATGGTGAGCTGGTCGGGGTTCTCGATGACCGACTTGAGGGTCTGCAGGAACTCGGCGGCGTCCGCGCCGTACACGATGCGGTGGTCGGCGGTGATGTTGACGTTCATCACCTTCTTCACGCCCAGCATGCCGTCCGCGGTGGCCACCACCGTGGGCTTGGAGCCGCCCACCGCCATGATGGCGGCAGTGCCTGCGCAGCCAGCGGGGAGACGTGGAGTCAGCGCCCTGTCCATGCTATCTATGGCTGAACAACTTTTACCCGGCACACGGAGCGGCGTGTCGTAACATACGGCTGGTGTTGCCTCGGCATTTACTCGGCTCGGTCCACCTCCGCCGGAATCTTCAACCCCACATGCCAACGCACAGCCTGGACTGTCCCCAGGGTGCCACCCAGGTCCCAGGGCCCACAGGCCCCGCCAGCCGCACGCCAGTGGGCCTGTTGCCATGCTGCGCCTCTGCCTCTTGCCCCTGCTCGGTCCGGCCCCTACCCGGCCATGTAACCCCGTTCATCAGATGGCTTTCGCATTATCCAGCCCCTTTCGACCCTCGCGTTGACGATTGTCCTCGTGTTATCTGTCGAACAAACCCTGCCCCTTCCCCCCTATTGGTCACGCCGCGCCAGCACGCTTTACGTTCTTGCACATACACTCCCCCAGCATCTCTCCCAGCTCCCGCCTCCCAGCTCCCGCCTCCCAGCATCACGCCGCACGACCACAGCCAGCCCCACCAAACCCCGCTGGCCGACATTACTTGCCCACAGCCCAAGCGTACTCCAGCCACCGGGCTCCCCCGCTGCCACCCCTCTGCAAACCCCCCATGGACCCCCCAGCGTGTCCACCCACCTGGGGGCAGGATGGCGTCGAAGGACTCCACGCCGTACATGCCCAGGTTGGAGATGGTGAAGGTGCCGCTGTTGTACTCGTCGGGCTGCAGCTGCTTGGCGCGGGCGCGCTTCACCAGGTCGGCCCAGTTCCTGCCGGGGTCATGGTGTGGCCGAGGAGATCAGGTCAGGCTCCCTGACAACCGGTGCGCTGGGCGTCTGGAATGCATTTATCCGTGATCCGTGCCGTGCTGTTCCCCTCGCGCTGGACCATGTCTGGCTTTTGGTAGTACGTGCGTTGCGTTTGCAACATGCTTCAACAAAGTCCACGGATTGCGCCCAAGAGTAAGTTGGTGAGCCAATTGCCACACAATCAACCAGTGCTCCGCCACTACCAAGCAGATGGTAGATACCTGACCGCATCTGTGCGCATACCACATAGGATGATTATGAAAGACCCTGCCAGCGGATCTGTCCCTTTCCCCCTGTTCGGTTGTCCTTCCCGTTTTGAACCCATCCGTCCCGCACCTCGTCCAACCCACCCAATAGTTGGCCACTTGTCCCAGCTCGCCTGCTCCTCCCACCTCCTGCGGCCCCTCAACAGCCCATGAACGCCCCACCCCCGCCCCCTGTGCCGTCAGGCCGCTCTCCTGCGGCTTCCTGTGTCCGCACGGCACCATCGCCCTCACCCTCTTCCCGCACTGCTTTGCCCCTCCCCTGCCCCCTCCCTCCCTCCTCCCCCAGCCCCGCTCCCACCTGGACAGCTGGTAGATGTCGGTGGTGTCCGCGTTCTTCAGCACGGGGGTGATCAGGCCGCCGTCCGGCATGGCCACCGCCAGGGCGATGTTGATGTTGGCGTTGTAGGTGATGCCGCTGCCGTCGGCGGTGCAGGCTGGCGGCACACAAGGAGGGAGCAACGGCAGACAGGGCGTGTCAGGAACGCAAGGTGCGACCAGCAACAGCTGCAAGGCATCTTGGCATGAGCGCCGCCAGCCGGGACCCCAGATACCCTTTCAAAGACCTGCAGGCCTGCCAGTGAGCAAGCACGCCTACACAGAGGCTCCATCATGTGACCGGTGGGGTCCCGTCAAGAGCCGCTCTCCTGCCCCACAGCCTGACCAAGCCCCTGCTGCGTGCGCGCTGCCGCTCTCACCGGCGTACAGCAGGGGGTGCTTGGCCAGGGCCACACCGGCGGCCTTGGCCAGCAGGGCGGTCATGGTCACGCCCTTGGGCTTGAGCTGCTGGTACAGCGCGTCCAGCTTGTCGGTCACGATGGCGTACGACACGCGGAACTCGGGCACCTGGGGGCGGACACGTGGTGCGTTGCCCCATTGAATGCGCGATAAGTCGGACAGACAGGGATGCCGAATCAGGCCCCGCCCAATATTCAATGCATGTCGAGATGGTCGGGGTGGTGTGGTGCGTTTGGGAGGGACAACAACATGGCGATGGCCGCTCTGGCCAGGTGCCTGCGTGTGACCCATGAGAGCTGCACAGCACATATGCTTCTGGGTTGATGCGGAAGCGGCCCTAGGGACCGGCGCGCACCCCGCTACCACTGCAGGCCGCCGGAGCCAGCACCGGTATGTACATGGGCCCCAGCTCCCCGGCTACCGTTTTGGTTGATCGGTGGTGTTGGAAGCCACCGACCAACGGCACCTGTCCACTCCCAGGACTGCTGTCACCCGACGGCTGGCGAAGCTCATAGCCAGCTACCGGGCTGTCTCAATGTGCCTGATGCGCCTGCTGCCCGCCGTACAGGACCATGCCGAGACCATACCCTCCGCCGCCGACCAGAGCTGCAGTTGCCGGCCCACAGCTTCATACTGAACACCTTGCGGATGGCGCTCCAAACCTGGCGCTACGCCATAAGCCTCCTACCCCCCGCAGAGGACCCAGTAGGCTCTTGAACCCATTCCAACACATACTCCCTCTCCTTTTCCTGGGCCTGCCCCTTGTGTGTGCCCCGCCCACCTTGAGGCTCTCGTTCATGTTGCGGGCCACGGCAGCCTGCAGGGTGGTGAAGGGCTTCGTGGTGCCCTTCAGCTCAGACACGGTGGTGGCCTTAGCGGGAGCGGCAGCCGGGGCGGCAGCCTTGGCGGGGGCAGCAGCGGCCGGGGCGGCGGCAGCAGGGGCCGGGGCAGCGGCCACGGGGGCGGGCGCTGCGCCCTTGCCGGCAGCGCGGGCCTCCACGTCAGCAGCGGTAATGCGGCCGTTGGGGCCAGTGCCCGCCACGGTGGCCAGGTCCACCTGGGTGGGGGTGGGGGACAGGGAAGGACAGTGTGGGATGTTAGCCGTAGCTGGAAACGGGCAAAGGGTGTCAGGACGGAGTGTGTCGCTTGGTCATAGCCGCGGCATACCAATGTTCACACAGCAATGCATCAGTTTTCGCGTCGACCTTTTATATTAAGAATAATATTCGCAGAGCTGCTTGTGGCTACGTTGCATCCGACAGATGCCAGTTAGGGCCTATCCTGCGTAATACATTGAAGCTGCATATGTCAACGTTCAGAAGCTTTGCGTAAAACTAGTAGCTTTTGCCGGTGACCACGACAGGCTCTGGGTGCGAAATGCGTCGACGGAATGTAGGCGTTACGGGCGAAAGCGCGGGCCCGAGAGCGTTACGAGGACGCGTCCAAACGCACCTTCAGGTTCTTCGCCAGCTGCTTGGCGTAAGGGGTGGCCACGATGCGGCCATCGGCGCGGGGAGCCGGGGCAGGCGCGGCAGCGACCGGCGCGGGGGCAGGGGCAGGGGCAGGGGCCGGAGCGGCAGCAGGAGCCGGGGCCGGGGCCGGGGCCGCAGCCGGGGCCGGGGCAGCCTGCACACGTAGCAAAAAACCTTAATCAATAGGCAATTGGGCTATCGTGCAGCGTCGCGGCAAAGGATATGCAAGCATACCCAAGCCCAGCACAGGGATGGAGGCGTTTTTGGTCGCGACTCACCGGGGCAGGGGCCGGCGCCGCGGCAGCAGGAGCAGCAGCAGCAGTACCACCCATAGCGGCGGCCTTCTTCTTAGCCTCCTCGACCTCGTTAGCGTTCTCAGCCACGAAGGCGATCGGAGCGCCGACGTTGGCACGCTCACCCTCCTGGACGACCAGGGCGGCCAGAATACCCTCGCTGAAGGACTCCACATCCATATCGGCCTTGTCACTCTCCACGACGACAATCGGCTCGCCCTTCTTGACCTTATCGCCAACGCTCTTCAGCCAGGTCACGATCTTCCCCTCAGTCATAGTAGAGCTGAGGGCAGGCATGAACACCTCCTTGACAGCATTGGGAACCACCAGGGTGCGGTGGACCGCCTTGCGGGCGGACACGCCCGTTGGGCGGACCGAAGGGCGAGCAGCAGTCTGCATTTTGGTCCCGCTGCTATGGAACGAGTCGCGAAAAGGGTCCTACGGCACCCCTGTCAAGTGGAAATTGGCTATGGGCAAAGCACCAGGTAGGGGTGCGGGGCAGGCTGTGAGCGTTGGAGGAGCTGGTGATTTGCCGTGACTACCGAACGCTGCAACCACCTCGTCGGCAAAAAGGAGCAGCAACCGTATGCCAGTACATTACTTTGCAGACATACTGCACTACAATTTTCTGTGGTAAAGGGTTGCCCTGCAACAGCGCTATCGATACATTGCACCGTCAGCGCGAGAGGAGAAGAATGCGTACCTGAATGAAGTTCTTACCACCTATGGAGTAACACCTTGCAATGTTACGTCTGAGCAGCGGTGTATTGGTGGTCCCGCCTTTTGAGTGTGCGTGGCTTACCGGAGAAGGCTACACGCTCCGCAACGGCTCTGGGTGCATTTCGTTTGAGGCTAAGGGAGATACAGATGCAACAGTGATCCTGAAGTCTACACCGGGAGCGAAACGACTGCAGCCGCTTCGCCAAACTGCAGCACCGGGAGCGCCAGGACAGCCGGGCGGGAATGCACTGCAAGTTGAGGAGAACTACACGATCATTTTTGGTAGCCATCGGAACAGCTGCCTAAAGATTGAAAAAAATGGGGTCACTCAATGCATGGTGCCTGGTGTGCCATGCTCTCGCGTCAGCAACAAAGTGTTCAGCAAGTTCTGGATTGACCTCAACCACGGCGTGCTGACCATTGGACACGGCGAGCCAGGGGAAGGTGTCTGCCACCAGTGGCGAGACGCACAGGAGATACCCGGCATACAGGTCAGCTCACCTGTTCAATGCACCTGCACCGTTCAACCAGCATAGGTCCGTGCCTTTCATCTGCGATAGTTATGCTGTACCCCTGCCCGACCCAGGAAACCCAACACTCCAACCCAAGTCCATCGTGCATAGGTCCGTGCCTTTCATCTGCGATAGTTATGCTGCCGACCCAGGAAACCCAACACTCCAACCCAAGTCCATCGTCCATGCCAAAACCCCCTCCACTAAACACCCCTCACCATGCACCCCCCCTCGCAGCACATCGGCCTCAGCTGCTGGGACCGCCACGTCAGCTACCGCTCCATCGCGCTGCACCCCGCCCTAGACTTCACTCGCCTGCAGCAGCAGCAGGCCTCACGGCCCGCCCCCGGTTCCGGCGGCCCCGTGCCACCCCTCTTCGACGCCACCGTGTCCGCCATCATGGCCGCCACCACCCCCGCCAATGTGTGCAACACCTTGCATGTGGCAGAGCTGCTGCTGCCCACCACGCAGAAGCTGTACCGCTACAGCCTCGACTTCATCGCGCGCCACTTCCGCACCGTGGCCCGCGACCACCCCGACGCGCTGCTGGCCGTGTCCCCCGCGGCCATGGTGGACCTGGTGTGTCAAAACACCTTCTCGGTGGACGAGCACGAGATCTTTGCTGCCGTACGCGACTGGGCCTGCGCGCACCTGGCGGCCCGGGGGATGTGGGTCGGGGGCGGCAGGCCGGCGGAGGGGCAGGTGCAGCAGCGGTTGGGCGAGGAGGTAGGGGAGGAGGATGAGAATGAGGGCCAGCGGCATCGTGGGGTTGGGGAGCAGCTGCATGCGGTGCGTGTGGACGAGGAGGACACGGCTGGGGGCGAGGAGGACAAGGCGGATGAGCGGCAGCGGGTGCCTGACCCAGATAGGGAGACGGCGGGCACCGAGCCGGGGCTCCCTGCGGCCCGCAAGGGCCTGCACATCGGCACTGACGGTGTTGGAGGGCGGGACATGGGCCCGCCCACGCCGCCGCAGACGCAGGCGGGCAGCTCGCCCCGCCCGCCCTCCTCGCCGCACTGCACCGTCCCGGGCAAACAACCAGAGGGCGGCACGGCGATTACGGCGGGCACTTCAGGTGCCGACGCTGCGGCGGGCTTGTGGGCATGGGCAGATGCGTCCCCTGCACCCGAGGGCACCTCCCGGGCCACTTCCGCCCCGCAGCTGCCCGCACTACCGCCGCAGCTAACACACCCGCCCGCCGCCGCCGCCACCACCGCAGCAGCAGTGCCCCCGCTACCCCCCAACTGGGCCCAGACCGGCCGAGCCTCTCTGGACTGCAGGGCACCCGACCCCCTCCTTCCCCCCGGTGCTGTCCGGCCACCATCACTCCACCCCGCCACCGCCGCCCGCACCTGCTCCCTCACCACCCCCGCGCCGCCGTACCACCAGGGGACCTCCCCTGGCTCCCCCCGCTGCGCGTCCCTGAAGCACGTGGCCAGCTGCAGCAGCCTGCCGGAAGAGGAGGAGGACGCGGAGGCGCTGGAGGCGGCGTGCCGCGTGCTGGGGCTCATCCGCTTCCCGCTGCTGCCCATCGACCACCTGCACGCCTGCCTGGCCGACCCGCTGCTGTCCCGCCTGCCGCACCACCGCGTCATGGCCCTGGTGCACGAGGCGCTGGAGGTGCACGCACGGGAGACGGGGGCGGGCGCCTGGCCGCAGCCGCCGCTGCCTAGTGCTGCGGCCTCCGCGGCCAGCAGGCCCGGCGGGGGCCCTGGGGCAGCGGCTGGGGCCGGGACAGCGGTATCAGTACCTGCGTTGTCAGAGCTTGTTGCTTCCCTGCCAGATGCAGGAAGGCAGGGCAGCGGCGGCGCCGTCGGAGCCAGCAGCAGCCGTAGCAGCAGCTGCTGCCTGAGCAGTGCGGGGCCTTCAGGGCACGTCGGCGATTCTGCCGGCGGAGCTAGCACCAGTACACCGACAGCCGGCGCCGCTCCTGCTGCCGGCGCTCCGTTCGCCGCAGCCTCTACCTCCTCCACCACACCCAGCGGAGCAGCACCATCGCATCCTGCCGGCGCTTCGGCATCATCTGCCAGCCCCACGCCTGGTCGCAGCGCGAGTGGGCCGCTGGTGGACCCGGGTGGGCCGTGGTCGGGCGCTGTGCGCTACCAGCGGCGCTGCTTGCCCTTCGCGCTGGAGCTCATGTACGTGTGCGACGGCGACTCGTGCGGCGTGCTGCACTTCTTGGGCACGCAGTACGGTAGCCAGGGCTGGGTCAACCCCATGCTGGCCAAGCGCGTGGACGTGCGCGCGTCCAGCCCCACGGGCCGCACCACCGACCCGCGGGTCATAGCGGGCAGGCAGTTTGTGCGGACAAACTTTGCAGGTGGGCCGGACTGCATGTCGCGAAGTGCCATGCGCACAAGGGGGTACGTGGGTATGAATCGGCAAATGCGTGCAACACTGGTGCTTAGGAGGGATAATGGTCGTAGGTGCACCAGCCAATAGGCCGATCGGGTTCAGCTGTGCGTCCGTGCGACTGTGTGCATATTTGTGTCGTTGTGCCTCTTGCGCGTTTCCGATAGCGATCCGCGTTCCACAACTTTGAAGCTGCCTTGCCTACATGCTGACCCCTGCCGTTGCGTCCGCGCCCCCATGCAGGCCCCCGCTACGTCAACGGCGCAGCCAGCAGCTGGTGGATGGTGGACCTGGGCGCGCAGCACCGCCTGGGCATCACCTACTACACGCTGCGCCACGACGGCAGCAACGACTACGCGCGCAGCTGGGTGCTGCAGGTGGGGCACGTGCAGCAAGGCAGACTAGCCCTCACCTACTCAAACACTACCCGTAGCAACGCTCGCTCGTTCGACCTGCCCCGGAAAGCAAATGCACCCAAACTTCGTTTGCATGGGCAGCCCTCCCACATCCCTGCTGCTGCGCCTGCTGCCAACTCCACACCCCGCACGCTGCTACCTCGCGCCCCCATGCACCACCAGGGCTCCTCCGACCTGACCACCTGGGTGGACCTCAAGCGCCACGCCAACGACACCACCATCAAGGTGCCCGGGCAGTACGCCTCATGGCCCGTCATAGGACCCGCCGCCGCCGTGCCGTACCGCGCCTTCCGGTTGCTGCTGACGGGCCCCAACGCCTCGCCCAACCCCGCCACGCGCAACACCTTCTCACTCAGCAACCTGGAGCTGTACGGGTACCTCAGCAAGGGGGGCAGCGGCGGGGAGGAGGGCGTGGAGGGAGGGGGCCCCGGTCCGGGCAGCGCGGGCGGCAGCGGCCGTGGCGGGGGCGCGTAAGGTGGTTGGGCAGTGTGGCGGGTGGTTGGGTTGGGGACGGGCAGGTGTATGTGGGTGCAAGAGTTGGAAGCTAAGGCCGGAGACGCATGGAGGCATGGGTGGACAGCAGTTGCTCTTGAGTGTAAAGCGAATAGGGTAGCTGAGCATGTCAGGGTGAGCGACATAGCCTGACGGTAGCATCATGTTAGCATTGAGATCTTCGGCGCTCATTTTGTGCCTCTGGCAGTTAGATGGAAACTCCTGAAAGGCATGGTACATGGCATGCGTGCATCAGATGCATCCCTGTCTGCCTTGGGGCATGGACCCACAATCACTTTACAGCTTTGGGAACAAACAGGATTCTTACTGTTCAGGCATATCGGTACCTTCGCTCGAAATTGCTGTCCTGATCTGTCCTAATGTTCATTTCCTGCGTCACCACTCGCGTAGCATGCAGTGTTCAGGTGAATGAACTGGGCCATACAGTACGGGTGTGACCAGCTGTTGCTGAAGTCACCACTTACCAGACGTCAGCTTTTCACCCGCATTGGAGGGGGGGAATCTGCTTACCGTAGCTCCTATTAGCCCACGCGACGGACATGGGGTTGGCCATGGGGTTGATGGACAACGGCTCACACTGATGATGTTGTTACGGTTTTTGTCGGTTCGGCGGTATATTGCTGCCTCGTTTACTGTCAAGGACGTGTGCGACAGGGCTGCCACATGTGTAGAGCTCCGTCCCCTGGTTGCAGCAGTTCAGGGCTTCGCAATGTGAGTCCGTAGGTACGCGCGTACGCAGCGTATTGTATACAATTGCACAATTGGGCCTTGTGAGTATAGGATCTCCACACACGCCATGGCTGTAGCGTGGGACGAGTGGTCTGAAGCTAGCTTGCATGCAGGGCGGTTTGTGGCCCATGTGTCTCAGATGCCCCTAGCAAAGGACGCACTGCATCCGCCCGGAGAGTACGGTACACTGTTGCACATAAGGAACTCTTGCACTGCTTTAGCCCCTCTCTTGCACGCGCTGTCCTCTGTAAAGTCCATGTGGCTAGCGGGGTTTCCTTCTTTTTGTTGTGCAGTGCCAGACGGCGCCAGGACAGTCCCAGACATCCGCAGGGCCTTCAGTAGGCTTCTGCGTCTCCCGTGTACATAGGAGCTTACACGCTCAAGCCCGGCGCGGTGGCTACCCGGCGCGTTCTATGGCAGCCCAAACACCCTTCCATCTCCTTGCCTCCCGTAACTGACTCGTTGTACGTAAATACAAATGCGGGCCAAAGCCATACCTTTGCCCCTTCCCTGCTCCCAGTACACCACTAGCCCACTTAGTTGCACCTCCGTTCCGGGGCCAGCCCCAACACGCCGCAGTGCAGTCAGGCCTGTCCCCTCCCGTTCTCCAGCACCCGCAGCTCCGCCCCAGGCGAAGCGCCGCCCTCCCTGTACCACTCCGCGAGCTCCCGCCACGGGTGCGCCACCCAGTCCACCACCCACTGCGGCTCCACGGCAGGCACGCCCGCAACCGCCAGCTCCCGCACCAGCCTGCCGGGGGCACCGGCACACAGCACGAGCGAGCGCTCAATAGTGAGTAAGGGACTCTGAAAGAAGGATGACGTTTGCTTCAGTCCAACGTTCCACTTAGAACATGTACGGGAAGCAGTACACAGCCGTGCGTAGGGGGCAGGACCATGCCCCCACTCACTTGTCCCCGCCCTTGTACGACGAAGGGACCACCGCCACGTGGCAGCCCTTGGCGGCGGCGCCCGCCGTCGTGCCCTTGCCGCCCGCCACAACGCCACCGCCGCCCGCCGCCACCATGCGCGTGACGGTCGCGCTGTCCAGCGGCGGCGGCAGGCCGGCGGGCACGAACACGCGGAGGGAGGCGAAGGCACCCGCGCCACCGTGGGCTGCGGTTCGGCGCCGCCAGTGCGCGGGGGCACCTGCGAGAGGGTGAGCAGCAGGGCACTCAGCCTGCGCAGACGACGTGTTATCGAACGTCCAGCACAGCTCATCTCGCTCAGGCAGCGGGAGGCGGACCCCTCAGCAGTGACACAGCCGCGCCTTGGCCTTGCGTTGCTACCTCGCGGGCGCTTCCATATGCAAGGCACCTGGCCGCAGACCGGCAACGCCAACGACCCTTCCTTGACCCCATCCCCTTGGGCTCCGTACCTGTCGAGATGTAGCTCTCGCCGTCCTTGCAGTCCGACAGCTCGAACGGCGCGGGATCCACCGCTGCCGCCGCATGTCCGTGCCCCGGCTGGTGCCCCCTGGCGCAGGTCGCCAGGTAGTCCTCCCGCAGCATCCACGCGCCCGCCGCCATGGCGCACACCGTCTTGTCGGAGCGCTTGAGGCAGGGCGCCAGCAGTGCGTTGATGCGCGTGTCCCACTCCTTGTTCACTGCGGGGCAGGGCACGTTGGAATGGGAGGTTCGCACGTTGGGTACGGTGCATGCTCATGTGCTGCATGCATTTGAGCTGCGTGTTAGGCGGTGGGTGCAGGGTGCCGTGCCACGTGTCCCACGCTGGAGGTGCATGTTTTAGTGTACGTATCTGGGCCGGTGCCAACAAAGGCCATATCGTTACACGAGTATGATTGCGGCTGCGCTCTTCTTCTATCGCCCGTACCAGGACCCGTTGAGTTTTTTTTACACGCTGTGCACAACGAACCCACGCTGCGCCCGTGGCCACCCCTGCGGCACTCACGTGGCACGTAGGTGCACTTGAGCCGCTTGAGCGTGTCGCCGTGCCGCTTGCGGTCCGCCTCGCTGAAGCCGCTCAGACCGAACACCAGAGGTGCCGCCTGC
Source organism: Chlamydomonas sp. KOR1 (assembly GCA_036984285.1). Lineage (NCBI taxonomy): Eukaryota > Viridiplantae > Chlorophyta > Chlorophyceae > Chlamydomonadales > Chlamydomonadaceae > Chlamydomonas > Chlamydomonas sp. KOR1. The sequence continues at coordinate 116,291 of BQMZ01000256.1, read as the reverse complement.
TCCTGCTGCCGCTGCTCCAGTCCCGCAGTCGATGCCGCCGGACGTGGAGGTGCCGCAGCATCTTGCGCCCCCGGCTCTGACTTGATCACAGCATGCCCCTCCTGCTTTGCCACCTTTGCTTTCTTCCGCCTGGCTGGCCCCGGCTCCACTGCCTCATCCTCCGGCTCTGCTGCAGCCACGCCCTGACCCTCCCCACGCACTGGGCCTGCCGCATGCAGGCCCTGCTGCTGCTGCTGCTGCTCCCCCGCTGGCAGCTGGCCCCGGTCAGGCATCGCCGTATCAGCATGTGCCTCTGTGTCCTCACCAACGGCTGCCTCCGCCTTTGCCTTCGCACCAGCCGGCTCCTTCCGCCGCCGGCCGCTGCCGGCCCGCTGCTTCTTTCCAGCCACGCCTCCCTTACCAGCGTTTCCCGCCCCTCCTTCCTCTTGCTTCCCCAGCGCTCCTGCCCCATCGTCGAACGCCTCTGCTCCAGCATCTTCCACAACATGCTCTTCCTGCGCCCGCTTCTGCCCCTGATCAGGTGACGCAGCCGCATTGGGCGCGTCCGTTGTTGATGCGTCCGGTAGCTCGCCGCCTGGCCCTGCCGCCACCGCCGCACCTGCCCGCTGCCGGCCGCTGCCACCCCTTTGCCGTTTGGCTGCAGGCTGCTTCCCTGCACCTGCCAGCCCCTCACCTTCCGCCGCCCCCTCCGCACCATCCAGCTCCGTCGGCCCCCTCCCCGCCCTTGCCTGTCCGGGCGCTGCCTCCTCTGGCTCCTCCTTGCGCCGCCGCCCGCCCCTCCCAGCCCCCTTCACGCGCGCGGGACTGTCCTCCTTGTGCAGCTGCTCCTCAGCGAGCCCTTCCTGCCCCTCCTGCTGCTTCCCTTCCCCTAACGCAGAGGCGCCCTCTTCAGCGCCTTTCGGCGCAACCTGGGCGACGCGTTTGAGGCCAGCACCCCGCCGGGCAGAGCCGCCAGCCCTGCCTTTCCGTGCCGTCGGCTGGCGGGCGCCGCCGGCCTCATTATCCACCGCGCTGGGGCCTTCCTCCCCAGCCTCCTCGCCAATCCCGTCACCTTTCCGCCGCTGCTTGCCTAGCTGTGACGCCTGACCAGCAGCCGCAGCAGCAGCACCTGCTCCACCCCGCTCCTCCGCGTGCTCCTCCTGGCCACCCTCGCCAGGCCCCCGTTCCTCGCAACCTCCTCCGCCAGCCACAGCCTCCGGCTCCTCCCCCGCACCCGCTGCTCCCACCGCCAGTGCACGCCTTTGCCACTTCGCCACAGCCGGCTCCTCCCCATCCGCCACACGCTCATCTGACGCCTTTGCGCTGCCCTTCCCTTTGCGCCTGCCCTGGGCTTTCCCACCTGCTCCTTGCTGCTCCGCATCCTGCTTGTCCTGGTGAGCTTCCGGCACTGCGCCGTGTCCTGCCGTCTCCAGCCCGGCGCTCTCCCGGATAGTCACAGGCTGCCCACTTTCCGCCCCTGCAGCTGCTGCTGCTGTTGCAGCCGCAGCAGCAAGCACCGCCTGCTGCCGCAGCGGCGCAGGCCGTGCAGGCACCTGCAGCACAGAGCTCTGCCCACCTCCCCCCGCCGCCGCCGGCATCCTCAGCCGCAGTGCCTGGGGCCCAGCCAGCCGGGCCCGCCCAGGCCGGGCCGGCGGCCTGCCTCCAGGCCCCGCTGCATCCGCAGCCGCACAAGCTGAGCCCCCGGCTGCTGCCTGAGTCCCTCCCTCCAACTCTGACAGGATTACCCCCGGTCCAGTGCTGCTGCCTGCCCGTTCCGCCTGGGCATGCCGCAAGAGCGACCCCCTCTGCTGCAGCTGCTGCTGCCCGTTCAGGTGGGGTAGGGGCTGCAGCAGCAGAGGCGCAAGGAGTGGGCCTGCGCCAGCACGCTCGAGACCCTCGCCGCCGTCCGCGTCCCCTGCCTCCCCTCCTCCGTCCCCGCCGCTGTTGCCTGCCCCCGGCGCCTCCGAGTCGTCGCTGCCCAGCAGGCCGGGCAGCATGGCCGCCAGGCGCTGCTGGGCGCGGAGCAGCGCGGCGGGGGAGCGGGGGTCGGCGGCAGAGCCCTGCAGGTGGGGGGCATTGCGTGGAGCGAGGAAAGGTTAGCGTCAGTTGGGGTGGGGCGGTGGGCCTGTGACACGCAGGCAGCGCGCAGGCACGTGGCTTGCAGCATAGGCGACAACGCCTAAACACTGCCATATATCAGCGGCCCTTCAACAAAGCGGGACGCAGGGTATTCAACCAGTCGCCTGGGTCCTGGCAATGAATGTCCGGTTACGCAGCTGGCTGGCTCCATCGGGATGGCACCCACCTGCCCCCACGAGCCATCCTCCACGCTGCCTGACACGCAGGGGGTCAAGGACCGCTCCACTTCAGCCCTGCCAGCCGCAGCATTGGCACCAGGAGCCCCGCCTTCCCCGCCACCGTCGGCCGCCCCCTCAGGAGCGGCCATCTGCTCTTCCTTCGCGGCTGCTTCGTCCCCAACCATGGCCCCTTCACCCATCATGGCCGCCCCCTCGTCGCCTGCGGCTGCCTCCTCCCGAATGCCTGGCATCGGCTCCGCCACATCGGCTGCGTCAACCCCAGAAACCGCAGCACCTCCGTCGTTCTTCTTCAGCCCCCCTGCATCTGTTTCCTCCTCCATTGCAGCTGCTCCATCCCCTTCCCCAACTGCGGAAGCCACATCCCCTACTCCGACCGCAGCCTCCTCCACACCAGCAGCCTCATGCCCCTCTGCAGCTGCTGCCTCGACTGCCGCGGCCTCGGCTCTCTCCGCCACCTCCTGCCCCCCCTCCGCAATCCCCACTACAGCCGCGCCGACATCCGCACCCACACCACCCTCGCCATCGTCTGCTCCATCCATCTGCTGGCACACCAAGGTGCCGCCCCTCCATCCCACCCCCACGCCGCCCCACTCCACGTGCCCGGCCCCTCCGCCACGCCCGGCCTGCTCGGCCCCGTCGCTGTCCGCCTCTGCATCGCCAGGGCCCGGGGTTGGCCACGCATATCCCTCACCCGCACAAGCGCCAAGCGCTGCGTCTGAGACGACGTGCTCTGCGTTGGCCTTATCCATCGCAACCGCATCCTCTTGCTTTGATACCTGCGCCTCTGCGGCCGGCCCTGCTTCTCCTGGCCCGGCCTGGTCACCAGGCCCGTTGCCGCGCGACAGGGGCCTTCGTGCTGCAGGGGATGCCAGCGGCTCGTCCTTGACCCCCGCCAGTCGCTGCTGCTGCCGTCCCTGCCTGCCGCCTGCGCAGGTCATCCCGTCGCCGTCCGCCCACATACCCTCATCGTCCCGCAACTGCGGCTGCCCTTCCGCCCCAGCCGTGCATTGGGCGGCACCGGCACCCTGCCACTGGGGCCCTGCGCACCCCATTGCCTCCAACCCAGGCTCCGGCTTGACACGCACTCCAGCGACCAGCACGCCATGCGCGGGAGCCTCAGACCCAACACGGCGCAGCTGCTGCTGGTCCGTGGGCCCCTCCTGCCCTCTGCACCCACCGTCTGGCCCCTGGGGCAGTGCAGCTTCCTGCTTGACGCACACTGCATGCATGGCGGTGTCGGCCCCCGCCTGTGCCTCCGGTCCTCCCTCACGCGGGCCTCGCTGCCCCTGGACCTCGCCGTCACCTCCCGACTGCAGACGTAGCTCAGCCGTACCCGTTAGGTGCCCCTGCTGGTCGTGGCCCTCCTCCTGCGGCTCGCTCTTGATGAAAACCACGGGTGGGGCGGCAGCATGCCCGCAAGTGGAGTTGGCAGCATGGGGTCCCAGCGACCCGTGGGACGGCACCGCGAGTTGACGAGCAGCAAGCCCATCACATGCGCTTTCAACAACCTGCTGAGACCGCCCTTGGGGCCCGTCTCGCACGGGTTCAGGCGCCTCCGCCGCCGGCAGTCCGCTTTCCGACCCCTGTCGCTCTCCTTGCTGCTGATAGTGATGCTGCTGGTGTGCGGGGGACCATGCCGGGACGCCGCCCTCTGAGGCGGCGGCAGCGGCCCGGCAGTCATGATGTAACTCATGTCCATCCCCGCCTCGGGCGCAGCTTTCCCCTGGCTGTACAGGGCTGTGCGCGGCCTGCAGCTGGTGCTGGCGTGGGTCGGGCAACGGCGTCAGGGGCCGCCGCGGCGGCTGGCCCCCTCGTCCCTTGACTGCGCCAGGCGCGTCCCGATGCGTCTCCACCACCTGCTCTTGGTGGTCTTGCAGATAATGGTGTGGAGACGCCGTCGTGGGCGCTGCTGCTTGTGCTGTGCCCGGACTTAAGGCCAGGGCTCGCCCACCTCCCACGCCTGCGACGAATAAACTTGCATGTCCGTCCTCCCCGAATGCGCCAACGCGTGTAGGCACAGCAGGTGCGGCGGCGTCCGGGTAGCGCTCAGCCCCGGCCTCGCTGCCCACAGGCTGGCGCGCGGGCCCCGCTCCATGCTCGCCAGCGGCAGGGCTGTGCACTGGGGCTGCGGGGCTGCTGCCCTGCCGCCCGGCGTCTTGCGGGGCTGAGCCAGGAGGGTGCAGCAGATAGGGCTCTGCGAGCGGAGAAGTGAAGCAGCGCCATGGGCACACTCAGGTGGGTATGGTGTCAGATGCGGCGAGCCCACGACCAAGGGCAGGGGCGTGGTCCCGCCCCAATGGTGGCGGGGGCCAGCACCTCTGCCGCACTGGTGGGACTCTGGTTATGTTCGAGGCGGCCCCGGACCTCGCCCCGCATGCATACGACCATGTCCAAGGAGCGTGTGCAAGTGCTTCCCCCAGGTCTATGCCCCTTCCGAAGCTAACCCAGCCGGAGTCCGCTCCACGTGACCCTCCTGCCCCTTTGCAAACCCTAGCCCTTCTGTCCTCCGCGCGTACCATCGTCCAGCAGGGCCCATTGTGCCGCGCAGTCACGCAGCCACGAGTAGTGCACCAGCCGCACGTGGGGGGCCCTGCGGGCATGGGCACACAGCCGGTGCACATGGTGTCCAACACAATACAGAACGGGCATCACACAGAGCTCGCCTACGAGCATACATCTGTCCCACTTGACGAATAGCAGGCATCCTTCATGGCGGCAGCGGCCACGGGGGGCGGCGGGGGCAGAATTATGGGCGCGTCGGCAGTCCATGCGACTGAGTAGATCCCGATGCTTGTGCACACTGGGCATCCCCAAAGCCACGTGTACGCCGCAAGAAGGCATGAGCATGCGCAAGCCGACCCTACGGTGAGCATGCACCGGAGTGCACGCACCCACCTTTGCACAAGCGTTTCCATCTGCTTGCTCAGGGGCCCACCCTCCCACAGCAGCACGTGCGAGGTGTAGCGCGCGGGGATATCGTACGACGCCCGGCCGCCCATGCACTCCACCTTGTACATCAGCAGCATGCGCAGCGCCTTGTCCTGCAGCGCACAACCCAAAGCGCACGAGCATTCGCAACGCGCGCGTGTAAAGCTGACTGCAGTTCCAGCTAGCACATGCGCACGACATGCGCACGACGCCAAGACTGTAGCATACCCAAACGACGGCATTCGAGAGGTCAACACCTGTGCAGGGCCGACCTGGCGCGCAGGCGTCCCTCTCTCACCCGTATTCCGCTGACAGTGATGATCCGCGTGTAGTCCGGGAACAAGGGGACGCCGGGGGTACGGGGTCCTGGAAACGGCTCGAACGTCTGCGTGAACGGGGGCACCAGTGTGGACCCTGCAGGTGGTCTGGCCCCCTCACAGGAGGTGTAGCAAGCTGGACACCTTGAGCATCCCGTGCAGCAACGTACAGCGCTTACCCACTCCATGGGCAGTGCCTCCTTGCAGTCAGCGCTGACCATGACCCAGTCTGCGTTGACCACCTGTACTAAGGCATTCTGCCCCTGGTTTTGTCGCACAGCCTCCCTTGCCGCCTGCTGCTGCTTATGGCTGACCACCACGTGCGTTGCTCCCTCCACATATTTGTCGTTTGTGCTCAGAATTTCGCCGCCATTCTCAACTGTGTGAAAGGGTTTGCGGGCAATAGGTCCTTCGCTGCAGGTCTCCCGCCTGACGCCCCAAACCCCGCCGCTCAGGAGTGAGGCCTTACCGACCAGGCGTTCCACCGTCTGCCGCACACGATCGGTAAAGGATGGCTTGTCAGGTGGAAAGGCCCTTAGCGCTGGGCCAGCTAAGTGCACAACAAATCTGAATCCTGCGAAGCACTGTGGGCGGGCCTGTTTGTCTGAAGACCTTTCACTATCATTCTCGTTGTTGATATCCATATGATTTTTGGAAGGATGGAAGCATGTGCGCCTCGCGTGCCAGCTTTCTTAACTTCTTATTTGCGTCGGAAGCAGCAACAAGCAGATGATGGATGACATATGGCAGTTTGGCAGTGTCGTGAAAAGCGAACGCAAGGTAAAACGCATGTAGGGAAGAGGGAGGGGTTTCTGCGACGTGCGTCACCCGCAGCACGCCCAGCACGCCTCGCTCATGGTCATGATGCATGGCGCCTGCTAAGTGGGCGACGGTTCAAGGGCAACACACTGGCTCCCACCCCCAACCTTGTCCCCTCGTGGAGCCCAGCCACGTCCCAACCGAAAAACAGGGCTGGTTCTGGCCATCAGGTGCCCAACCCTCTCGGCTCTCGCTGTACGGACAGGAGCTTCACACCAGCTCCTCTCCCGTCCTAGGTGTGCCCTGTTTGCGGGTGGGGTGCGGTGGGTTTGGGCGTTTGGGGCTTGCCTGTGCTGATTCAGTCATGGTGTCCCGCTGCCCGCTGGCCTGTCCCTTACCATCTGCTTGTATGTAAAGAGGCGGGTGAAGTACAAGAGGGGTATCAGGGGGACCAATGGAGTGTTACTTGCCTGCTTCACTTACCTGTAATTAGTAGCTCTCTGCAGGTTCAAGCACGGAGAATAGGCCACCGCAAAGTTCTCGCTACCTCATCAGCATGGTCCTGCCCCACACACCCACAGAACGCATTCAGCGGCTGGTTCAGCCTCAGCTTACAGCCTCAGTTGCAGCGAGCTGGTTTGGGTTGGGTCGTGTTTCGCAGCCCGCCATTCAGCCCACGCGGCCCTTCGGCCCGCAGCCAGCACAGCTTTACTGGGAATATTAGTAAGTATGGCTGGTTTGTGCTGTTGTTCGTCAACCTACTTTCTCTTCTCGCGCAGGCACCAGCGTTCCCATGTCTCCCTGACGCCTTACACGGGTTCCTCGCGCTTTACGCGTACCCACAGAACGCAAGCAGCATCCCTGCCGTGGCCCCCATCCACCCTACTTCCTAGGGAGACGCGGAGGCAGCTGCACTGGGGCATTGGCCACGTAGTGGCAGGCCCCCGGATGCGTGCTGCTTTCGCTCCCCCCACCCTGAAACTTTCAAGCTTTCTGCCTTGCTCCCGCCTGCCACTTACCTTGCTCTCCATGTGCCCACTGCTTCCTGCTGCTTCCAATGCCCCTTTGCCGCTTTGCGGTTTCCCCCACCGGCCAAGTGCAAAGAAAGCCGCAGTCTGCCACCCGAACCCCAGGAGCGGGGGGAGGTGGGGGCGCGGGGGGAAGGCTGCACCGACCTCATCCCAGCCCATGCGTATCACGCCTATACTTGCAAACGCCCGCAGATGTTCCCGCACATTTAAACAACTGCCCGGCCCGAGGACTGTCGCCAAGGACTGCCACTGAGGGACTCCTACACTGCCCCTCAGTTGCTTCATGCGTGCGTGCAGTGTTTCGATCTTCCGTGGGGGCTTTCGGATGACACGTCGAAACAGGTGCCTCTCTGGAACCCAAGTCTTGGATGGAGGGGCCCAAATTTTGCGTTTGGGGGGCTCCGCCCCCCCAAATCCCCCCGTTTCACCCGATCGGCACCCCTTACAGGCCCGTGTCTTTCGGATATGGGCTCCGTTGACTTTCGGAGAAAACAAGATAATAATGCCCCTGGTTCGACCCAACCGATGGTTGGTTGGGTGTCGTGTGGGGGGACCGCCCTTCGCTGGGGTTGTCCTTCCGGGCGTGGTTTAGGGTCGCCGCAGCGGTCAGGAGCGTCTTGGTCTTTTGCTGGTCCGTCGGGCGGCCGTCGCCTTCAGCCTCGGGTGCGGCCTCGGGCTGGCCTTGCGCTTGCTGGTGTCTGGCGAGCCTGTGGTGGTTTGGTGGTTCTGGGTGTCTTCTGCGTGACTGGGTCGGTAGGTTGGGGGTTGGGGACTCTTTGTCCGTACTCCCCTGCGTCGCTGCCGGCGGCCCTGCAGGCTGAGGGTCGCGGGTGGTTGGTTTTGGCTTCTGTCGCCGGTGTAGGTGCGTGCTGGGTGGTGTGTCTGGAGGTCGGTTTTGTGCTGGTCGGGCGTTTTGGCTGGCAGTCTGTCCTGCGGCGGGGTGCTCCTCCTGGGCGTGGGTTGATGTTGCGGTAGCGATTGGGAGGCGGGGTCGTATTGCTGGTCTGTGGGGCTGCCGTTGCCTCTCGGCTTAGGGTTGGCCTCGGACTTGCCCCGAGGCTGCTGGTGCCTGGTGGGCTGCTGGCTTTGTGGCCTTCTCGGGCGGCCTGAGTGCGTCGTGGTCGCCTGTTCCGGCACCTGCCCGCTGGGGTTCTGGTGGTGCCTTGTGCGTGGTTGGGAGTGTGGGTTGGGGGTTGGGGGCTCTTGTCGTTACGTTGCCTTTCCCCTTTTCCCTTCTCTTTTTGGGCTTCCCTTGCCCTTGGTGTCTTTGGGTTTTTTCCCTTCCCCCTGTTCTGTGGTGTTTGGTTTCAGGTCCTCTCCTTCTCTAGGTGTTCCCTCTTTGCAGTTCGGGGTGCACTGGGTTTGGACGTTGGTGGTGTTGGTGCTTGCTTGTGCTGGTCGGGCTTTGAGTTCCCGCTGGCCTGTCCTCTCCCAGGGGAGCTCCCCTGTCCTCTCCCGTCTCTTTACCTGTAAACCTTTCCACAGAAAACAAAAGATCGAAACACTGCGTGCGTGCATGGTTTACCCGTTTGGTTTTTGGTGGGTGGATCCTGAACCCAGCTTGTTAGAACCCATATACAAGCCAGTGGCTCCAGGGTCGGCGCAAAGCGCACAAGACATGCTACCGCGTGAACTGCCTTCCATCTCAAAGGCCTTAAGGGCTGCCAAGGTCACCACCTCCCACACAAACGGCCGAAGGCGCCCTTGCCAACCAAACGTGCTCCTTCCGGATGCCCTTCCCCTGCTAGCCTCCCATCCTGCACGCTCTCCACCACCGCCCGCGCCAGCGGTCAGTTCCAAGGAAAAACTGGTGCCGCCTGGCTTGCTGGCCCCAGTCCTCCTGTCCGCTGAACACGCTGAACTCCCTGTCACGGTCCAGCGTGGCCGGGTGGTCCACTTCCGCCGGTGCCGAGGGCCCGCTGCTTTGCCTTGAGGTTTTTGCGTATGCGACATGGGTCAAAGTGTTGGGGTGGGGCCTTGTTAGCCGGCTTGGGCACTTTGGTTTTGCCCATGCGTCACAACTGAAAAAGTGCGCAAGAATGTATTGTCTCAACAAAGATGTGGGCAGAGTGCCGCGGCCCTCTGGGGTTTGGGCAGCGACTTGCTTGCATGGGGGCTTTCATTTGCGACAGGCAGGTGGCCCCACCAAGGTTCGGCAGAGGTTTGTCGGCTTCCTTGGGCAAAGATGCATATTTTATATTGCTTGCGCCGGGTTGGCAAGCCTGCGACCTGTACGTTCGCCCTCGTGCCCCCGGGTGCTGCTGGCCGTGTGCTGGTGCCGCGCCGGGGCGGCATCGCCTGGCGGCGTTTGTCCCGTGGTGTTGCCGTTTGCTCGCACGAACTCCTAACCCCTTGTAGCCTTTTTACGAAGTCAAGGAAAAGGGGTGCCGGGGCCAGGCCCTAGTGCAACACACCCCGCCTCCTCACCCATATACATACTTGGGATGGGGCGTGCTGCGGCGTGGTGGCGTGCGTGTGGACACCGCATGTCGGGCTGGCAATGAGGCGGCTGCCGTGCTGCTGGTCAGGAAAAGCAGCGTGTACGGTACGCGACGCGTTGTACCTGCTGGGGGGGAGGCCCCTTACCCCCCCCCCCACACGACGGGCCCCTGCACGTTGGACGTTTACGGGCCCCTGCACGTTGGACGTTTGTTTGTACCGCTGGGCATGCACTGTAGGGGTCAGCGTGAAAATGTGATTTCCCCCCTTAAATACGTACTCCTGGGTATACAGGGTTCATCGCTCCTGCACGTTTGGGGGGTCAGGGGGAAAATGCAATTTCCCCCCTTCTTTATTCGCCTGTATACGGGCTTCTAGACCCTGTGACACCGTTTGCAGCCCTGTATGCTGCCTTGTACGGCCCTGATCAAAACGAATATTTTGTGTTGTGCCGGGGGGAGGCGTGAAGCCTGCTCCCTGACCCCCGACAAGAGTAATGATTATGGGATTCCCCCCTGATTGCTGCCGATGTCCGTGTGCTGTTTTTGTGTGTAAACGTTAGCCGCCTCAAAGCTGGGGTTTAGAAGTGTAAAAAAGTCGCACCGATGTACGGTAGCATACAGGCGTGGTCCCTGTCTTGACAAGTGTACGGAGGTAGTATTCCGGGCTTGCATCACTGCGGGGCCAGGGGGGAGGCGTGAAGCCTCCCCCCGCTGTTGTAGTGTGACTGACGTTTTTTTGTACCGCTGGGCATGATCTTTGCTTGCTCCTGGGTATACAGGCTTTATGGCCCCTGCACGTTTGGCATTTTACGGGCTCCAGTAAAAAACATTCGTTTTTCACCCGCCTGTATCCTGCCTTGTAGGCCTTTTGACACCGTTTGCAGCCCTGTATGCTGCCTTGTACGGCCCTGATAAAAACGAATATTTGTGTTGGGGCGACAAGAGTAATGATTTTGGGATTCCCCCCGGATTGCTGCCGACATCCGTAATGTGTTTTTGTGTGTAAACGTTTGCCGCCTTAAAGCTGGGGAATAGACGCATCGATGTACGGTAGCATCCTTCCTTGGTCCCTGTCATTACAAGTCCACGGAGCTAGTATTTCGGGCTTGCATCACTTGCTGTTGTAGTGTGACTGACTCGGGAGTGCAATTGACGCTGTGACAAAGACGAGGAGGCTTATGCAACTATGACCTACATGCAATCAGCGAAACGCTAAACACCTCTCATCCTACGACCGTGCGCCCTTGCGCTGCAGCAGGAATATCGGCAGCGCCGAGTACCTAAACACTATGACCCACAGTCGGGCGACTACACCCATCTTACTCTCCGAAACACAACGTCCCAGTGCAAGCCTAGACTGCGAGTCCGCCTCAGCCAGGAATGCAAGTCGCATGGGGTTACCCTGGGCGAGGTAGGACACGGGCACCAGCGCAACCACGACAGGGGCTACAGCTAGCGCGCTCATCCACAGCGAGTCCAGGTGGCTTTCCGACACATTGAGAAACAGCATGTCCGGTTTTGCACGTGCTACGGTACTCATCAACCCATCCCCTGACACACACGTTGCTCCAACGTTGGCGAATACTTGAGCGAACAGCGGGTCCGTGCCGTTGAAGGTGGCCACTGTCGCGAAGAGCTCCACGCGTAGCATACTCCACAAAAGCCGGGCCTCCTCCGCCGAGGTTGGCGGGGCCATAGCGGCTGGCGCCACGCTGGGCAGCGCCGCCGAGTGCTCTTCCGTAGCTGCTGTAGAGTTGGTGACGCACGCCACGCTGGGGTTAGCCGAGAGGTGAGTGGCGGCGGCGGTGCGGCGGCGAGCGGTTCGTTTGCCGAGGAGCAGCGGGCGTAGCTTTGAAGACTCCACCAAGTCGCGTGAGCCGTCGTCCCATGCCGCCTCGAACCAGTGGCGCCGGTCGCGCAGGCCAGCGTAGATCGCATAGCCTTGGCGCACCAGCTCCGTTCCCTGAGGTTCGAGTGTGATAGACTCGATGCGGGCACCATCGAGGGATTTCAAGTAGGCAGGCGGCTTAGGCCGAGCAGGAGGAGGTTTGGAGGCAAGTGGGGGCAGTGGTTTCGCATCGATGGAGGCGGGCGTGATGCCTTTGGTGGCGCAGGTGGGGCAGACCCATGCATTGTCTGGGATCTCGTGAAGTGCGGGGACAAGGCAATAGCGGTGCCAACCCGTCCCGCAACTATCGCAGAGCAGCATATCCCCATCATGGTCGGGGCTGGAACACACTTGGCAAGGCAGCAGGGCAGGAGGACGTGCAAGACGCGGGTCTACGGTCTCATCCTTGATGGGCACGTGGCACGGAGCACAGTGCGTGCAGTGGGCAGACATGACCAACCCGTCATAACCTTGGAGCATGAGTACGCCGGATGGGCGTACCTCCACGACACGCAGGATTACAGGCTGTTTAGACCCCGATTCCTTACTTGTGTTGCGGTAGTACACGTAGTGGCCGCTAGGCACACGCTGGGACCACTCGTACTATGATAGACCGTGACATCCCCGCAGACACCCGCACTGCCGCACACCTTTGGTGGTTGCCCCGTAATCAGCGAGCGCAAGGGAAGCAAGGGACGCCATCTTCCATTAGCTGCCAAAACGCCTCCTCCTCCGTTGGGAGAATAGTTTGTCGCAACCCAGGATAGTAGGCTGGGGGCGTGACAAGTTCGTGCTAAGACGAACCCCACGCAGCCCAGCAAGACCCCCATTGCACTGGCCACCCAGACCTTCGCAGCAGCAATGCAGCACTTCATTTAAGCTATCATAAGTAGATAGAGCTTGCATTGAAGGCCAGAAAGCCTGCCTCGCGGGGCTGGCGAGTTTACGCAAGGGAGCACAGGAGCTAGGACGGGAAATCTGAGGGTAGCGGTAGGTAACCTCGCGGGTTTACCCCGGGGGTCGAGGGTTCACCCCCGGTTTGGCTGCCATAGGGCCTGCTCATGTCGTCAGGGGAGCTCAGTCGTACGGCAAACTTGCCAACTGGAGCTGTGCACCACACCAGACCACACATTGCTTGAGTGCTCGGCCTACACGCCAAGTGGTACGCACGTGTGTCCTGTTGGTTCATGTTGTTCATTAATGTGTAAGAAGCTTCTCTTGTTGGAAATCGAGATATTTCACCACAATCGGCCAGAGGCACCGGACCTCGCTGGACCTCGACGGCTCGTGAACATCAGGCACAGTCACGCGTCAACGGCTACAGCCATAAGCAAGGATGATATAGAATGCAAGTAGTTGCAATGAAACAGATGGCCGAGCATTTATGCGACTGTTCTCGAAGATTATGCACCCACCATCGCCTTTTGTATGGGGCTCTTATACGTACCGTAGGCACTCTTTGGTATCAGTTGAGGTTTCGAACCTCGTCACGCCGGGAAGCCTAGCGCCTTCCTGTAACCCGCGCGGGGGCTGATGGAATGAAGTCCTGAATCACTTCGCCGGTCTGAGGCTTCCGTGTTGATCGCGTGTCCGCTCTGAGCCTACGGTGCGCAGCGTTCGCACATTCCTGATGGAGCGTGCAGCGGTGCTTGAACACTGAGGGATTGCGTTAGACGGGAAACCGGGCAGCGAATACTTGGGGCCGCGGGCGGCAGACGGATCGCATGTGTGAGCGGGTCCTCAGGCCACCCGGTGGGTGCTCTGCGAGGCAACTATCTGTTTTGCCACCATGAGCCTTGACCTGCAGCCAGGGTTCTCCTTAATACTGCAAGTTCCTCAGATTGTCTTGGTGCAAGTGGTGAGGCATGTGCTCAAAGTAGCACCGCAACGGCAGCAGGTTCAGCATTGCTTGGCTCGTTGCACAGGTGTTCTGGCGCGCTCAGTCGTCAGCAGCCATGAATCCTGGCGGGCACAGCAGTACGGGCGCCGTTAGGGCTATTCTTACAAGAAGTCCATAATCCGTGTCCGCACTGCACTGTCAGAGTGCAAGTCACGAGTGTGATACGCTTAATACTAAGACGAGCGCTCATGCTTGCCATGTAGGCGCTAACGGCCAGGTGCAGCAGTCAAATGCAGACGAATGTGTTATCTCCAGGTGCGATGCGATCCTGTTGTATACATCAGCATGTAGAGTCATCAAAGCTTTGCCATGCAGTTATTGGCGACGTGCAAGAAGGATCCTGGTCCAGTAATGCTGTGGACCCGCATGGCCAAGCGGCACACGCCACAGCCATGCAATGCCATTGGGGGTGCCGTCAGCCTGGGCTGCAGAGTCACACAATTATAGACGAACCTATGAATGCGAACACAAAATCTCCAGGAGATAGCAGCAGTGCATGTTAGCATCCCCTCACTCCATGCCCGGCGGCCCACACACTACTCACTCACAGCACAGGGTAACCCCCTCCTCCACAGCCAGCAGCCTGCCCCCACAACCTGTGGACCTGTCCGTTCATGCGCTAAAAAGTGGCATGCAGTGATATGCCTTCAGCTCCCACCGAATGACCAGGCATCGGCCTAGCATACACCGCCCCTAGCAAAACTGCACCCCAGGCCGTGCCCAAGCGAGCGTGCGGACGAGCGAACACACACAGCCACTGCTGCCACACGCAGCCAACGGAACCAAACCGGCCGCAACCGACCGCAGCACGACCACAACCAGACAGCGCGCGCAGGCACATCTCAGACATCCCGACCACGCCCGCAGCACGCAGCTTCGCCCCAGGCCGTGCCCACTCCCGCTGCCGCTGCCGCTGTCCGCCGCTCTCCGCTGCCAGCACCACCCATGCCACAGCTCCACGGCAGTGCCGCTGCGGCCCCCGCACCTTCCTCCCCTGCGTTCCCACTCCAGCTCCTCCCCCGCCTCCTCTCCTTCAGGACAGCGCCATGTACCCCTGGCCGATCGTGATGGCGCACAGCACCTTCTCCCGCAGCTCCTCCCGCGACACGTAGCGCGGCAGGTCCAGCTGCCGGAAGCAGGTGTGCGCGGCGGGCAGGCGGGCAGTTGTGTCGTTGGCGTCGTACAGGCGCTCCACCGCCACCATGTGGAAGGCGGGGTCCATGGAGCCGAAGCCCTCGGCCGGCATGCCGTCGCTGCCCGACCAGAACTGCAGCAGCTGGCGGCGGTGCACGTCATCAAAGGACTCGGCCACCTCCCAGAACCACGCGATGATGTCCTCCTTGCCCGTGTAGCCGTCCTCGTACCTGGGGGACAGGGCGTGGGGTGCGGGGGCGTGGGGAAGGAGGAGTGGTGGAGGTTGGGTGCATGTGGGGTAATGAGGTGGTATTGTGTGCTAGTATTGACCGCACGACGAGTAAAGGGTGTGCAGGTGCAGCCGGCATGGCACGCCCTCGCGAGCAGCAGATCGAATGCCCGAAGGGGGTTGTAAAGTGAACACCTGGCGCAAACAAGAGGCGCGTTAGGGATACGCGAGGCTGCAGGGAGTCGAGAAAGAGCTGTAAAGGAGTCTCTGGCTTCCAGGTGTGCATACAGCACATACGGTAGGCTGCCCAGTAGACTGCACATAGGTGAGAACCAGAACCAGTTTGGACGTGTGCGAAAGCTACCCACTTGCAGTGGCGCTTGAGGTCCTGCATGTCGATGCGCTGCTCGCCGCACACCAGCAGCTGCATCTCCATGCTGCTGAACGAGTACTTCTCCAACAGGTCGCGCGGGATGATGGAGTGGAAGGCGTCGATCAGCGCCGACATCTGCGCCTCCACCGCGCCAACCAGCATCTTGTGCGCCTTGAGCAGCACGTACTCGCGCTTGGTTTGGTTGGTAACCTGGGGAACACGTGGACACGCCAGGCCAAAACGGCGGGACTCGTTATGTTGTGCCAATGGTGGAACCGGATTTTAGAGAAACAAGCTTTCCGGCTTCCACGATCACCTCACATTGCAGGCGTTGTGCCCATGGCAACAACAGCCGGAAGATAGCACGTGGCCTTCTAGCATGGCGGACATGCATGTTGGCAGGAGAGGACATGCTTTTCCCAGCGCTGCACAAACCATCGCTCTGCCCCCCTCCCACCCCCACCCGTCCCAGCACTGCAAGGCGATAACGTGTTCCTCCGCCCCACCTTGATGTGCTTGCCGCCCGGCTTGAGCGGGATGGCGTTGGCCGACACGTCATCGTTGTCTATGCACGCGAATGGCGAGGCGGCCGCCGCCACGCCCACGGCGGCGGAGGGCGGCGTGCTGACCTCGGGCTCCGCGCCAGGCAGCGGCAGAGCCACAACCGCGGGGCCTGCGGGAGGCAGGTGCAAGGAAGAACTGCGTTCGGCGTGTCGTACCGGTACACAACGCCGCTACATGACTGGGCTCCACACCGTTGGGTTTCGAGAACAAGACCAAAGACATACACTGCCATGTAGGGTGTAGAATAGTGGTGCCGTGCCAAGGGGTTCGAAGGGGAGCATAACACACCTGGGGCGAACACGTGGTGGTGGCTGCCATGCCCCGCCGCGGCGTGGATGGCGTTGGCGGTGGGGTTACCGCTGCCCGCGTTGGGGTGCTGGAAGGCCCACACGAAGTTCTCGAAGATGAGGCCGTCAATGTCCATGGACAGGATGGACATGAGCGAGCGGAACTCGGTGGGGTCCAGCTGCTGCAGGTCCACCAGGCTCAGCGGGTTGCCCAGCAGCAGCTTCCAGAACGGCTCGCACAGCGGCAGGTTGAGCGTGATCGGGCCCAGCTCCTTGCCGCGCGCGGCGCTCTCCAGGATGGCCTTGGCCATGAACAGCCCCACGAACGCAAACTTCTTCAGGTGCGCGGGGGAGGAGGAGGTGGGAGTGACGTACAGCTGGTTGCGCTGCGGGCCGGCGGTGTAGAAGAGCTCGGGCGAGCCGCGGGAGATGGCGGAGGAGAGGGTGGAGAACCACTCGCGCGTCACGCCGCCGCTGTCCATGCCCGCCTCGCCGATGAAGGTCACCTTGAGTGGCTGCCGCCACACCGCGTGGCCCTTGCCGGTGAAGATGGCCACCGAGTCCTTGAAGCAGCGGCTGCGCCGGATCTGCATCAACACAGACAACGCAGTGACAGGGTGGCAGCCTTCAAAGTTCCCTTCTCCTCTAGCGTTACATCTATGCATCGCTTCAAATGCTGGCACTGATCTTGGCCTGCGCATCCACAAGGCCTCGGACCCCATGGCGCATCGAGAAAAAAGGACAACGCAGCTGAGAAAAAGGACAACGCAGCCTTACTTCACATCACGCCCCTTAATCCGCACCTCGAGCTTGTGCACCGGCGCGTCCGCCGCCAGCTTGGCTACCTCCTGCAGGAACATCTTCCTCCGCATGCGGAAGTCCGTGCGCACCCAGCGCCGGTGCACCGCGTCCGCACCGCCCGTGATCGCCCCCGGCCCGCCAGCGCCCATGGGCCGCGGCTGCAGCGGCAGCATGAGCATCTCCTCCACCTGCTCCCAGCTCAGCGTCGCCGCCGAGCCCAGGATGCTCAGCTTCGCGCCCAGCTCCTCCAGCGCGGGCAGCACCTCCGACTCCAGGGACGCAACGCCGCCCGGCACTGTGCACCGCATCGCGAGCGTCGCAAACGCCTCCGCCCACGCGGCCATGTCCGCTGTGGCGGGCAGGCGGGGCACCAAGTTGGTGAGCGTGCCGGAGCTAATGGCCTCCCGCACCGCCGACAGCAGCCCCAGCGGCCCCTGCTCCGTCAGCAGCTGCAGCAGCACCACGCCGAACGCGTAGAAGCTGGTGGGGGAGCAGGAGTCCAGGGACGCGAACAGCGCCATGGGGTCGGTGTACGCCATGTCGCAGTGGAGGGGCGGCGGGGCAGCTGGCGTGGTGACGGCAGCGGTGTCGCTGCTCTCGCCACTCTGCCCGCTGCTGCCCGGCACGGCGGCGCCCAGCGTGCTGCTCCCCACGTTGACCAGCAGGCTGCCGCCCCCGTCGCCCAGCGGCCCCAGCGCCGCCTCCAGCTGGTTGAGCAGCACTGGCAGCATGCTGAGCTTGCACTGCTGCGAGTCCACCTGCACGTTGGCGGGCAGCACCAGCGAGCGCAGTGCGTGCGGAGAGAGCAGTAGGTTGGACGGCTGCGGTTGCAGCAGGGTGTCGTCGTCCGCGCCGCGGCCAGCCGCAGGTGTCTGCGGCTCCATGCCGCCCGTGGGCCGCAGGTCCTGCAGGAACGCCAGCGCCTTGCAGATGTCCGACCCAATGCGCACCACCTGCTGCCAGCTCAGCAGCCCGCGCTCCAGCCGTGTCAGGAGCGACTCCTCCCCGAACGCCTCTTCCACCACCCACAGCACCTGGTGCTGCGGTAGTGATACACCCGCCGCGGTGGAGCCGAGGCCGGCTATCCCGCTGCCAAAGCTACCGTCGTCAGCAGATGCAGTAGCAGCCGGCTGGGCGGAAGCGAGGGAGCTGCAGCCCTGTGCGGAGGTTGTGCTGGCGGAGGGCTTGAATGGAGAGTTGAAGCTGTTGCGGGGGCCGTGTGAGGGGCGCTGGGGCGTGGCGGCGCGGGAGGTGGGAGCGGAGACGGGTGCGGATCCCGGCGCTGAGCCGGGCATGTCGTCCTCTGCGGACCAGGCTGCGGGGGTGGCGGCCTGCTGGATGCACACACCCAGCACGGCGGTGATGTTGGGGTGGGAGATGCAGTAGCGGCTGTAGGCGCGGCGCAGCTCCAGGTAGGACACGTGGTGGCTGATGGGCATCTTCCACACGCGGACCTGCGGGAAGGGTGACAGGCGAGGTGTCCGGAAGGCGGTGACACGTGTGGGCAAGCTCGAGCAGCTCAGGTACGCTTCCCGCATCCTAAGACTACCATACCATTTAGGCCAGAGAATGCGTAGTCTACTGAGCCCAGGTCATCGTGGCAGTTGCCCGCGTGTAATGGTGTGCACCCGAGGCACCCACACACCCCGCCCTCACCTTGACGCCCTTGAAGGTGCCCACGAACACCTCCCTGCCCTCCACCATGATGGGCGCGCTGCCGCCCACCATCATGGCCTCCACCTGCTCCACCGTGAAGCTCTGCACCGTGGACACGCTGTCCAGCAGGTCGTCGAACGTGGTCTGAGGCATGGACACGTGCGTGCCCGACGCGTCCATGTCCACCCCTGCGCCCGCCACCCCCTCCACGGCATCCTCCACATCGTACTCATCCGTGGCCTGGTCGTGCTCGTCGTCTGCACCCGCGTGCGAGTGCCCGGCCCCTGCCGCCGCCTTGGATCCCCGTAACCGCGTGGGCCCGCTGTCCCATTCGGAGGATGTGTTGTTGCTTGCCGCACCGGCGTGGTGCCGGGAGTGGGGAGAGGCTTTGGGGATGGACCCGACGGACGCAGCCACCTGAGCCGCGCGTCTGCTCTTGTCTCGTATGACCATCCGGACGTCGTCCAGGCCAGAGATGCGCAGCGCGCTGGGCGCCATGGGCGAGCGTGGTGGCTGCGTGGGCCGCACGGGGGAGTGGATGTGCACTGGAGAGCGCAGGATGGACCCGCAGGCAGCCATGGCTGCTGCGGCAGCAGCGGGCGACGAGACGCCCCCGCTGCCGAAAACGTCCAGGTTGCCGCTCCCCAGGATGGTGAGCGTGCCGGGGTTCGGCACCGCGCCGGCTGCTGCGGCTGCGGCGGCCATGATGTTGTTGCGCGCGACCACGCCCTCCAGCTCGCCGATGCGCTGCATGGCGGCGGACACGCGCTGCTGCATCTCCGCCGCCTCGAAGGAACGGAGGGCGGCTATCTCGGCGCGCGCGGCGTCCACTCCGCGGCGGCGTTCGCGCTCCTTGATGCGGTTGATGGCCTCCTGCACCTCCCACGGCGTGGGGTCCTCCAGCTCGCCGAAGTCCCCGCTCACCTGCAGAGCGCACAAGCAAGTCGTCAGCAAGGGCGCTCTATGTACAATGGCATGTTCCCTAGCAGCTGCGCCAACAAGGCAGAACAGTCGTGCACGTGGGCGGGGCTGGCAAGACGTACAGCTCAAGTAGCCGGTGACCGCAAGTGTGTAGCATGCAATCGGGAGACCAACCCTATGCGCCAGCCGCCGCTGCACTCACGTGCGTGATGACTTCCCGCTCAAAGTCGTGGGGGTCTCTTGAGCGCGTGATGAGCAGCGCCTCCTCCTCGATGACCACCACCATGCGGCCGTTGGGCTTGAGCAGCGACAGGAAGGTGGGCAGGTCCTCCTCGCTGAGGCTGGCATCGCAGTAGATGGCGTCGTAGGTAGTGCCGTCGGTGCACTCGGGGATGAGCACGTTGGACAGGGACAGCTCCGCCGCGGCCACGCACTTGGCGGGGCTGCTGCCCAGCGTGTTCAGCACGGCCTGGCTTGAGCCGGGCCCGCGGTCCAGGGCCGCCAGGCGGTCGCGCAGGTGCTTCATGTTGCTGCGCGCCGCCTCCAGCCGCGAGGATACGCACTCAATGCCGTGCACAACGCCTGTAAAGCAGCACAAAACAGTGCAAAGTGACACATGTCACTAACCTGCAGGTCTACGCTGCGTGCCCTGTAAGCACCATGCTAACAATCGTCACCCTGCACTGATACCCGTACCTACCCAGGAAGCATGCCGTAGTGGCCTGGCCTGCCTGTCAGATGCTGATATGAAAGTGTACCGGACCACAAACCCGCTTACTCCCCGCCCCATCCGGCCCTCACCCTTGTCGCCCACGAGGCATGCCGCCAGCGCCGTGACGTATCCGGTGCCGCAGCCCACGTCCAGGAAGGAGGCGGCGCCCGGCTGGCCCGAGGAGGTGCGGCCGCCCAGCGCCAGCCTCTCCAGCGCCATGGCCACGAAGGAGGGCGGCGGCAGCGTCATGGTGGAGCCGTCCGACATGCGCACCGTCACCTTCTGGTCCCTGCGGTCGCGAACAAACATGCATACCGTTATGCATAAGGCACATCAGCACTTGAGATAATCACCGCATGGCTAGGGACATGGCACGTGTTGTTTGCTGCTGGGTGTAACCAGAGGATGGTGTGTGGAGGCGGGAGAGCGCAGATATGCGTACCTGAAGGCCTCGCGGTGTCGGTCCTTGGGCACGAACAGGTCGCGCGGGATGACCAGCATGGCGGCCTCGAGGCGCGGCGGGATGACGCAGCCCTTGGCCTTGAGGATGTTGACGAGCTCCTCGTTGGTGTGCTCTGACTTGCCGATGGGGCCTGGAGCAAGGGACGCCTACAGGCGGGGGTGGGAAGCCCCGGCAGGCGTTAAATTTTAGCAGATGCACCGTAATGCCGGGGGAATTGGTGAGGGTGAGAAACCGTGCGTTTGTATTGTGAAGCATGGCAGGGCACGTGTGTAGAGCGAGCGGGCGCTTACCGACTGGCGGGAGTTGGTGATGGTGACGGCGGCGTGCAGCGGGCCCTTGATGCCCGCGATGGTGCCGATGGCGCGCGCCCCCGTGGAGAACTTGAGCGTACCCTCCTTGAGGTCAAGCGTCAGCGTCACCTCGCACTTGCCGTCCACGAACGTGAAGATGGGTGCGGCCTTGCCCTTGTGCTTGGCGGTGGAGCCCCTGAAGCCACGTGCACCAGGATGCGGTTTGAAACGGCAGCCATGAAGCCCCGCGTTGTTGCATAGACCCTAGTGGCTACATGCAAATCCACAACCATCATGCCAGACCCCACAGGCAAACAGGGTGTTGAGCGTAGGGCCTGCACGCCACTGACGACCCCGTGTGCCTGGTACGCCCTAACGCAACAGACACAGGCTCCCATCGCCCACCTGACGGGCTTGGCCACAGCCGACCAGTTGGACATGTTGCTGACGTGGAAGTAGCGGCCGTTGACGTAGAAGTAGCCGAAGTAGTCGAGGCCGATGCCGCAGTGCTCCTCGCCCAGCGAGCGGTTGAGCTCCATGGTGGGCGGCGCCACGCCCACCAGGAAGTTGGACGGCTGCTGGTACGGCATCTGCTGCTCCAGCCTGCACCGGCATACCCATTCGCACCAGACACCAGACACCACGTTCACGTCACCGGGGGCAGCTTCATTGAGCCATGCACCCCCACAACCTGTCCCGGCACAAGCAGTCTCGAAAGTGGAGGAATGATCCAGGTATGGTACCACACAGGGTACTGTGGGATACTGCGGTATCACACAGGTGGCACGCCCACCTGACGATCCAGCTGTGCACCTCCGTCTTGCAGTACTCCCGCAGCCCCATGACGGTGGCCTGCCCGTTGGTCTCCTCCAGCGCGCCCGTGGCGGGGCTGACCACCGGCCGCAGCGTGCAGGAGGCGCCGTCGGGCGACAGCAGCGCGTGCTTGGACGCCTTCTGCGGGTTCCAGCGCAGGCTGTGCGCCAGGTCCACGAACATGCAGCTCGAGTGCAGCGTGATGGAATCCATGATGTTGTCCAGGGACACGTACGGCCACACCTCGTCTGCGCGGGAGATGGCGGGGGGTAATGCGCTGACGTAGCCGCAGACGTATGAAGGTTGTAATGCCCGCAGGGCGGCGCGGCATGGATACAGTGGACAGGGAGGCCGTAGTTTACGTTCACGGTGCCGGCGAAGCCAGTGGGCGCTACGAATTCCATATGAGGGCCGACCGACAGGGCCTAGCTGCACTGGTAGGGTGTTAAAATTGTGCTGAAAGGTATGGCGCTGAGAGCGGGCTCACCTGGCAGCCCGTCCCCTGCGCCCTGCAGCATGTTGTTCTTCAGGAAGGAGATGTGCCGCTGGTCCATGTCCAGCTGCACGCTGATGAGGTCTCCCTCGGCGTACGGCTCGGCACATCGCGTGATGAGCTTGCCGGCCACGCGGATGGTGCCGTTGGACAGGTAGTAGGTGCGGTGCTTCATCTCCTGTGGCCGGACCAGCCGCACAAGGGGCTGCCGTTTATACGCGCGACACGAAGGGCCTACGCAGGCCAGGCGCTAGGACACCAGGCACAAGACATAGCCGGTATTGACAAGCCGCTGCACGTTAAGCTCGTGCTCAGTACCAAAACTTGTACGACCCAGGCAGGTGGGGCGGGGATTCAACAGCCGGTGCTGCACTTCTACCCAGGCCCGGCCCCGTGACTGACCATGTGCCATCACCAAAAAAACGCCAACCCGCACGCACCTGGGGGTCTGCGTTAAGGTCGTGGCCGCCCACCGTGACGCCAATGAACAGGTTGGAGTCCTCCACGTGGTTGATGTACACGTTCCAGCTGTGCTGCCCCGACGCCAGGCACAGCGTGCCCAGCACCGTGGCATAGTCGCCGCCCTCGTTACTCATCTTGGTCACCGTCAGCCCGTCGATCACGTTCAGGTCCTTGCCCGCGCGCGCCTCGTCCCACCTGGCAGCGAGAGGCGGCAGCGAAGGAGCACTTTGACCGGGCGACTTCCGGCGTGCGCAGCACCGCCCTTACCCGCACATTTGCAAGCTATCTGCCTCTTTCCTTCTCAGCTTGGATCGTCCTCACTGTCGAAGACATCTGCCATTCAACCTATGTCTTATCCGTGTAGGCTGCAACACTAACCGTATCACGAAATATCAGGCCCAAAATTAAGAGCTTGCGCTTCCTGACTGCCCTGCTTAAAGCAGACCGAAGTACTCGCGCAACTCTCAGCGACAACGACCCAACGCGCACGCGCACCTTAGCTCGCCCATGTACTCCCCGGTGTTGAGCACCGTGGGCCTGTTCTGGATGGTGACCTTGCTCTCCTCGCTGCCCATGGTCACCGCCGCCACCAGCGGCCCCCGCACGCCCTCGAACGCCGTGCCCAGCGGCGTGCCGTTCCGCGCGAAGCGAATGGTGCCCGCCGCCAGGTTCACCGACACCGTCAGCACGTCACCGTTCTTGAACGGCTGCGTGAACTCCTGCTCCCGCCCGTCAAAACGCTTGTCTCCGTCCGAGTGCAGCGCCCACCCGCAGCCACGGTCCCCCACACAGAGGGAGGGGTCCATGTTGGGCGGCGCCACGCCAACCCACACCCCGTCCGGCCCCAGGGTGTCCAGGATGACGTGCAGCTCGTGGATGCCGGTGCCGCTGTACTGAATGGTGCCGCGCACGGTGGAGGGGCCCTTGGAGGTGGACTTGGTGGCGGTGAGGCAGTTGGAGGACAGCTCGATGTCGGGGCCGCGGTGCTGCGTGTCCCACTCCATGTCCGCCAGGTGGCGCGGGATGCGGTTCAGCAGCAGGCTGTAGCTGCCCAGCAGCGTGATCTGGACGCAGGGGAGGGTGCAGGGGAAAAGAGTACTAGTAACGCGAGTGAAACGGTAGTGGTGGTAGCACGGGGAGGGCACGCCGAAGGCGGGATGAAGCCAAGCCGTAAGGACGCAAAGGTCAGCGCGGCATCTGTGGCCACCTCTGGCAATGCTCCATAGAGTTTGCCAGCTGCATGCTCGCGGGTTTTCCTGGCATCCCACGCACCTGGTCGCCCTCGCTGTCGCACGACACGAACGGGTAAAGCCGGCCGCGGATGCCGCGGGCACGGCCCTGCTCCACACCGTTACGAAAGAAAATGATCTCGCCCTGCGGGGCAAGCACGGGTGCACAAGGTGCGCTCAGCAATACCACACAGCACAATATGATACAAAGGAGCAGGATGAAGCCTAGCCAGCTGCTGGGTATTCTCGAACGTCGGTCCTGTTGACCCCAGCGCGCCGTCTCGTCCCCTCCAGCCCCCACCTGGTCCGCGTCCAACACGCAGCCCACGGTGTCGCCCTTCTGGAAGTTGGCTGCGTTGGTTGCCACGCGACGCCCGCCCACGCGAATGACGCCGTTGGACAGGTAGTAGGTGCGGTCGCGGAGGTCCTGCGGGGCGCATCGGCCACAGCAACACGAATCAAGCTGCTGCTTCCGCCGCGTGTACACCAACCCGTTGGCACCACAATGGAAGCAGGCAGATTTCTACGCCGACGCAGCCCCTCACGGGCCGTTTGTGGGTCCGTTGCGGCAAGGGCAATGCGACCTTCGTCCTTCTCCTGACGTCCGCGCCCCAGACAGGCAGGCAGGGTTCCTAGTGGCTGGGATCTTGGCGGCCGCCGCATGCCCCCACCTGCGGGTCCTGGTCCAGCGGCATGCAGCCGCGGCACACGCCTATGAAGATGGAGTCGGGCTCGGACAGGTTGTTGACCTTGACCAGCCACAGGTGCACGCCGGCGATGAAGCCTGAGGCATAGGTCAGGGTGCACAGCGCGTGGTTTGCAAGCCTGCTACCGACCCACGCGAAGCGCTTCAATAAATGCACTAGGCTTGCCATGCCGATGCCGAGCATCGATCATCTCGTGCGATCGCTGGCCCTCACCCTGGTTGGCCAGCACGGTGGAGTAGTCCCCGTACACCTCCGACACCTTGGACACGCTGTGCCCGTTGAGCCGCAGGTCGCCCGAGCAGTTTTCGGCGTTCCAGCGCAGGTCCAGCTGCCGCAGCTTGGTCAGGTTCACCAGGCCCGCCTGCGCGCATAGTAAAGAGAAGTGCCTGTGTTATGACAACAATCCGCTGTCGTAAAATTGGTGCAAGTGTGTGATCAACCCTTAAGCACGCGGCAATGTCATGGGGCAGTGCAGCCCAGCCTCAGCGCACATCCGGGCGCTGCGCTCTGCTTGCCGCTGGCAGCCTCGAACATTCTCATTGATGTCGTGAGCACCTGTGGTTTCCCAACCACAGCGCGGCTGCACCTCTCCCGTGAACTCCCGTTGAACTACACCAGGTGCCCTTGCATCCCAGCCCACAACCAGCGCCCGGCAGACGCGCACCTGGCAGTGCAGCCCGGGCGCCTGCACGAAGGCGATGGCGGGCGACACGGGCGCCGTGACGCCGGTGAACGCGGACACGATGAGGTGGCCGTTACGGAAGAAGCGCACGTAGCCGGCGTTGAGGTCCAGGTCCACCGTGATGAAGCAGTGCGCGGAGCTGGACTCGGCCATGTGCGCTGAGCCGTCGCGCGGCGGCAGGGGCACGTTGAGCGGCGAGGGGCTGGCGTTGCTGGCCGCGTTGGTGCCTGCAGTGCATGGTGCAGGGGGGCCACCCACCGCTGAGGAAGGTGCAGGTTTGCACTGACGCCTCGGCCTCTAGCAGGTCATTCCATTGGGCACCAAACAGGCTCGATTGCTGGACACCGTATGCACGAGGTCACCAAGATTTGCTCAGCACTTCGCATCCCCGATCGCATAGTTTCCCCCACACCTGCGGTAGTAACACCGCGCGCTCAGTCTGTGCTGACCCAAATGGCCCGAGCCCCGCGCACCTGGCAGCCGCATCCAGGCGCCCCACTTGCCCTGCGGCCGCGGCACCGATGGCGCCGCGTCAGCGCCGCTCTGGGCGCCGCTCCCAACCCCTCCCGACGGCCCGGCTACGCTGCCGCTGCCAGACGGCCCCGGGCCGTCCACCGCTGGGGCCCTGCCGGCCCCTCCAAAGCCGCTCGCCCCAGAGCCGCTGGCGCCAACGGAGCCCCCGGCCGCCGCCGCGCCGGTCAGCGCACGCAGCGGTCCACCGAAGCTGGCCAGGATGTTGCTGCCGTTCGCCGTGGGCGCTTCCAGCGAGGAGGTCACGATGCCGACGTAGATGTGCGTGGGGTGCGGGCCGTAGTTGTCCAGCTGCACGGTCCAGCGGTGGCGGCCGCTGGTGAACACGGTGGAGCCGTGGAAATCTACGCTGGTGCCGTACCCCAGCGGGCTCAGGTTGACCGCGGTGGTCGCGGCGGTGTGGTACTTGACGCACGTGTCCAGCTCGCACAGCTGGGTCTCCGGGGCGCCGTTAACGGTGGGGCTATACCAGGTGAACAGGGGGCTGGGTGTGGCGGCCTCGTGTAGGGAGACGCTCATGCCCGGCTGCACGGTCACGAAGGGGTACATCTGCAGCGAGGAGATGATGCTGCACGGCAGGGACGACTGCAGCAGCACGGAGTCGTTCAGCTTGAGCGTGGCCATGATGACCGGCTGCTTGTCCTCGCGGGGGGCCAGCTCGAGGCTGAGCACGTCGCCCGGCTCGACGGTGCGGTGCGTGCTGGTGGAGCTGATCATGTACAGGGGCTTGCGGGAGACGCTGTCCACCGCGACCGCCAGTGCGCTGGGAGGCCTCGCAGGCACCCCTGCGGCCTCAGGCACGGTTGCCTGAGTGGTCGGTGCCCCGGGAGCAGCGTGCACCCGGTTGGCCCTGCTGGAGGCAGAGCGGGACGCGGTGCTTGGGTTCTCTGCATCAGGCTGGGCGGCAAACCCGCCAGAGCCCAGCTGAGCGCCGGACTGGCTCGAGGGGGCCGCGGGAGGGGCCGAAGCAGTGCTGGTGGGAGGTGGTTCTGCGTTGCCTGGGATGGCGCCGTCAGCGGGAGGAGCACCAGTTGCGGGCGTTCCGCTCGCAGGGCCAGGCGAGCTCCCGGCGAAAGCAGCGGGTTGTGGGGTGGGTTGCTGGACGGCCGGCTGCGCTGGCGCCTGCAAAGCCGGGCACGCCCTCGTGGAAGCGAGACCCCATGATATGTTGTCGACAGGGCCGTAGTGCAGGTCGTCGACACGAAACTTCACCGTAATCCCACCACAGTAGGCAACATACTTCATAACCTCCAGCTCCAGCACCCCGTACGTGTCCCAAGCATTGCTTATGCGCTGCGGTTGGTGTGCCTTTTGGCACTCCAGCTGCAGCGCCTGGGACGACAGCGCGCGAGACCAGCCTGGGATTAAAGCAGTCGACTTGTGTGAAGTACTGCGCTGCTGGGGCTGTTGAACCAGCTGCTGCGCTGGCTGACTAGCCTGTGTTCCTGTCGGTTGCGCTTGCGGCACTGTGGCAAGGCTTGCTGCAGGGGCAGCCGTGCCGGGGGCTAACGGACCCGCGCTGAGCGTCGAAGCTGCCACAGCAGTCGTTGGGGCAGCCTGCAAGTCACAAAGGTAAATATTTGACTTCGTTTCATGCTATGACGTACGCCTCGTTAGCGTCCTGTCACTTACCAGAGCTGTGAACTGCGTTGACGCAGACGGGCCAGCTGCGCCTATGGACGGGCCCGCGCCAGTTGTCGTAACGAGCGAGGCTGCCCTCAGGCCTTCTGCAACTGCCTGCTGCTGCATGCTGCCCGGGAAGTGGGGTCCGTTCAGCGGGCTCAGGTGGGTGCTTCCCGCATTGGCCGAACTACCGAAGCTAACCAGGGGCGTCCGTTCAAGGACAAGGTGTTGACGCGGAGGTGGTTCACAAGATATGTCAGGAACAAAGGCCCCGTCGCCAGCACGAGGACTGCTGCTTTGTCCCTGGCCCATGTTTCTGACACTAGGTCCTTGTTGCTGCTATGGCCTGATACCCATGAGTTATGGTTCCTTACAGAGACTGGCCTAAAGGCTCCGCCTATGATGCGCTCGCGGTGCCTTGTCAAGGGCTCTCTCACGGTGTCCTTATCAAATTCCTGTGCCTCCCTAACCCGTCAGGGGCACACGCTACCGAAGACACAACTTCCTAAATATGTACTTTGCTTTGGGTATGCCTGCAAGGCTGCCAACCGATGGCGCGAAGTGCATTCCGCTTCATGCAGGAAGTGCATTCCGGTTCACTCCACTTCATTCGGTGCCCTGGGAGCTCCTGCCTACAATCAGCAGGCCATAGTTTTACTTGATCTCACACTTGCCTAAACCGACCCACAATGAGGACACATACAGACCGTTTTCAACTTCTTGGCATGTCCATGTTCGGATGTGCCGTGTGACTTAGCTGTCGTCAGTGATGCCGAAAATGCCTGCAACAATTTCTGCAGAGGAGATTTTAGCCTCAGTGATGCACACGGTGGAGGCCAATACCTCGTGGCATGACTCGTGTGAGGACGCAGCAGCACACCTGGTGCCTGCTCTACAACAAGACCTAAGGGTTGCGTTTCCCGCCTGCCCGGACATCACGGTGCACTGCAAGCCCTATGCTGGCACCGGAGGCATGGAGTGCTTCTACGTGGGGCACTACAGTGGGTTGGCCACCGAGCGGGGACAGCAGCTGGCAGAAGACCTCGGGCTCCTGATTGTGCGAACGGGGCAGCTCAGCGGCACGGCGCCCTCGTCACACGTGTGGTTCCCCATTTGCCGGGGCCGCTCCGGCTGGCGGGTAGGTGATTAAGTGCGCTGCATGCATGCAACGAGGCTTTGCCGTTGATGAAGTAAGGCGTATGCAGGCAGGCCTGTGCTGTGCATGGGCTGCCCCGCAGCTGTCCGTGCTGGCGTGCATGGGCGTCAGGGACCAGCAGCTCTTCGGCAACATCCTCGGGTGGACAACCAACGTGTGGGGGCACCAGGTGAGGGCGCCCTGTGGGGCAAGGTGGCAACGTACTGGCTCTCTGCTGGCTAGCTGACCCAGCTTCGCACGTCGCCCCACCAACCACGTGCTTGGGCGCAGCTCTGCGCACTGCGCTCGCTCGTCCTCCTCTGCCCGGGCAGAAGCCCATGTTGTTGCAGCTACCGCAAGCCGCGGATCAACATCAGGTTCTGGAGGGTTGGGCGTCACCGCAAGGCCACTGATACGCCCCATATGCGCTTTGTAGGTGGTACACTGGCGCATGCTGGCGGCCGATGAGCTCAAGGTGGAGGAGGTGCTGGCGGCACTGCGGAGCGCCATAGCGGACAGGCTTCACAAGGACGTCAAGCAGGGAGGACCGCAGCGGCAGCAGCAGCAGCAGCAACACCCGTACAAGCACTGATGAGCCCAGGGGTTGACTGTCGGACCTCGGGCGGTCGCGTTACTCAGATGGCTGACACTAGCCGTACGTGTTTGCGCGGGCGGATGCGGGCTGCTTTAAGGGTCTGTGTTAGAGAAAGGGTTGGCACGGGGAGAAGGTGAGGGAGCGTTCGAGCACGGTAACCCGTGTGCACAAAATGCACTTGCAATTTGGCTTGCTCCGCGTTACTCCGTGCGTGTTGGTCCACTGGCTGCCATGTAGGCAGTGCTCCGTGCGGTGTTCGATTCAGTGCACACGACAACGACTTCAGCGATTTGGGTTACTATCCTACATAGCCGGCAGACGGTGCAACTCAACCTTGTCCGTCTTGACGTCCGCACGCTGCGGTAGTCTGTTGCGTACGGCGCCGGGTATCCCCGCAGTTGCACGCTGCTGCCCAGGGGGCCGTACGGCCACAGAGCCAAGATGTGACGGGCTGACGACCAATGAGGCGAGGTACGAGATGGTGAGCCATGTAAGTGCCTCAATTTTACAGGAACCCGATACTATAGTGTGCACTTGCCAGGAATCTGCCTTGTTGCTTGGGTTGTAACGCTGCGGGGACAGGTGTGAGTGCAACGTGGCTGGGGTGCTTGCGGCACTGGCCGTGGAAGTGAAGCAGCCGCACACAAGGAACCGCGCGCTGCACACGGGTGGAAGTTCTACCTCTTGAACGCAAGGCGTATAAGGTGTATCAACTCCGCTGTGCCTAGACACTGGCGTGCCGCTGTTGGCGTGGCAGTGGTGTGCCCACGTGCAGGTAGGAAGCACCCAAGTGGGAAGCACCCAAGTGGGAGGGGCGGGGGTATCGGCCCACCCCGTACAGCCATGTGCCAGACAGGTTCCTTGTTGATCACTAGCCCACTTCACTGGCCCAATCACACATTCAGCACCCGTTCACGTGTTCAGGTACGAAAAGCTATTCACCTGGGAGCCGTTCTGGTTTTGAACGTGTGCGAATCTTCGCCGTGCCTGATCCGTTTCACCGCCCCCACGCGCGCTGCCGATCCAGTGTGCTAGCCAAAAGCCTCAATCTGCACTACCGGCCCGCCGGACGGGCAACGGGTCTTGCGACAGCGTGCGTGTTACGACGCACCAGGACGCACCTCTGGCGCCAGGTAGGACAAATACATCAGCATACCGATTGGAAGCGTTGCACAGGTTCTGCAAAGCCCCAGCGCCCTGCTTGGTAAGCCAGGAGAGACCAAGACACTGCTGTTCAGCGGCAGACTATTCAGCCAATTCCAGCCAGCCGACTCCATGCACGTGTCCAGGCCTCTTTACCTGTAGCGCAATTGAAGCAGCACGCCTTGAAACACTTGATCTGCAAAACCGTACAAGCACTGCTGCACTGGGCGTCTGGGGGTGCGTTGAAAGGGAGCACCCAGCTGCCGCACGTGCAGTGTGTAGGACTACCGGAGGCCCATCCCCCTGCGTCCACCACAGGCAGCCGCGGCAGGTACCGGTACCAGACGCGCACCACCACTACGCTCTTATGTGCATAGGATGTGGGGCATTCAATGGGAGAATCAGCGTAAGGAGACGTTTTGGCGGCTAGCGGTCGATGGCGTCCCCTTGCTTGGTAACTCGCACATCGGGGGGCATGCGCCAGAGGTGTGCTGTGGGGCTTCGGCGGACCAGAGGACTGGGGCAGCACCATTTCTGGGACTGCCCGGTGGCGCGAGCAGTGGTGGGGAGCGTGCAGGATGGGTGGCCAGCAGGGGAGGCCATACGGAGGGAGCATGTGTGGCGGTGGTGGCCCTGGCGGCCCTTGAGGCCATGGAGGTAGGAAGGCAATTCATGCACGCACGCATGCGAGAGCTGAGGGGCAGTGCAGCAGTTCCCCAGTGGCAGTCCCTGGTGTCGCAAGCCTCACGCCGGGCAGTTGCATGCATGTGGGCGCACCTGCAGGCGTTTGCAAGCCTAGGTTTGCCACGCACAGGGTGGGACGAGGTCGGCACGGCCCACCCCTGGCTTCGGGTGGTGGACGGCGGCCTCCTTTGCACCTGGCCGGAGGCCCTTAACACTAACTAATGCAAGGGCGGATACTGCCCAGGAACTAGTACACGTACTGCGCCTACCCTGTCTTATCTGCCTGCCTGGTGTGGAGGGGTGCTTCTGTGCGGGGGGCGGTTATAGGGCACGTGTGGCCTGCGTTCGTGGGAGGCCTTGGGGTGTCGATGGGGGAGGAGCGAAAGCAGCAACCGGGGGCCAATACTGGCTGCTTCCTCCGTACAGCTGCCTCGTACCCGGTTCCTCCTGGACAGAAGGGTATTTGGCAGCCGCGATAGGGGCGCTGCTTGTGCTGTATGGATGCGTCTTGTGGAGAAGCTATGTGGGGCGGTACCAGGCTGTGGTAGCGTGAACTTGAGGCCCGCAAGTTATGGCCTGTGCTTTATGGAGCTTGTCGCTCCTTTCCGTACAGCAAGAGGGGTGGGAAACCCCGTGTCCCCGCTCCCCGGCCGGGACAAGCTCTGTGCTTTGAGCGGGATGGGGCTGGGCTCTGGCTGGAAGGGGACCAAAACTGTAAAACCATACATACACTCTATGTTGTCGTATTACAGCCAACCACACACAACAAGCATTGTCCTCAGCCAATGCCTCACTCAGTCCACAGCACGCACAATGTTGACCTGACATCGCATGCCAGCTACTGCCTTCCCTCCTTCGGCCCGCCGCCACATTACCAGTACCGTACCTTGCACCCCACTCCCTCCCACCACGACACACTTCGACACTTGTGGCTGCGAACTCGCCCTCATGTCCCTCCAATGGTGAGCCATAGTCCGTCAAGGGAGGTCACTTTCCATTCCCCTTGGCCCAGGCTGGGAGCCATACATCCAGTGCTGACCGCTCCGCGCGCCTCCCGCTCAATGCAACTGTTTCCCCAAAGCCGGCCCTTTGTTTCGGCGAAAAGCCCCATCATACTCGTCACACCTTCCTCTGCTGCTGTACGGGCCCAGGCTCGCTGGGCAGGCCTGACAGATGCACTGCACCTGCACACCTCCGCCCATGCCCGGCAGCGCTGACCCACCCACTGCCACCCATCGCCCGGACTCGTCTTCACTTGCCCAGAGGACGGAGGAATGCGCTCTGGTTGCAAGCACTTAACGGACCCACATTGCAATGGATTGCTGCTGCAGACAGGCACGCGGTTTACACTATTGGATTGGTTGATCAATGGCGATGGCAGCCCCCGCGCATGGGCAGAGAATGCTGCTGAAGAGCGAGGTCCAAGCGAGGCACCAAGGGGTTTGTAATAGCCCGAAGAAGCGGTGGTTGCAGCGCCATTGGAAGAGGGAGGCCGCTGCTGCCACTGCACCGCAACCGGATGAGTCCATCCGGCTTTGCCGCGTGCGAAGTCAGCAGGAGGGGACACGTGGTCAGCACGCCGCACAGCAAGGCACCCCCGCCCCATGCCTCCCTGTCGCACACAGCACTCGTACAGCTTATGGTTGCACGTCTCCAGGGGCGCAGCAGCTGGCAGCATCGCCTTAGGCAGGCCAGCGTCCACCTGTACCGTGCGGTCGATTGTGAGGTCGGCCTCGAGCCTCTGTATCGCCCTTTTCCATTGTATGTACCAGCGCACGCAATGACCACCGGCATGTACAGGCAGAAGCCCACCTGATCACCGGCAGTCCCGCAGTCTCCAGTATCCCGCAGGAACTAGTACTGTGCTGCGAGGTACTGCAGAAAGCAGTGCTAACCTTTTGGAAACCCACCTACCCACAGGCCACCGCCCTGCACAGCCCCAGCGGTTGACGTTGCCACTGCAGCTCTGCAGGATACGAGGGAGCTCCCCTGGAAGCATATGCATGGGCAGCATGAATGCATTGCCTTGTGTCCACCCTGTGCATGGTTGATGCGGTACCCCTTCAGCGCATAGCCCCAGCAGGCTGGACTTCCATAGCCCCGTTGCACACCGTCAACCCGTGCAGCAATGTATGTGGCTAGGGCGTGGGGCGCAAGTTGAGAGGTATGAGTGGTGTAGTTCTGCATGGCGGCGGTCTGACTGCAAAGCTAGGGACTAGGGGTCTCACCTGCTGGGGGGACCTGCTGGCGTGCTGGGGCAAGATGGCTGGATGGCTGTGTGACGGGCTCAGCTGCCAGGTGTCTTCGTGCCGCCGTGTTATCTTACGGAAGTATGTCATGTGACAACGACGACCACTACGTGTACAGTATGGCGCATCGGGCCTTGCCGGGGAGCTGCCACCGCCCTTGGCCCCTTACGGGGAGCACCGGTGGCGGGTAGGGGGCAGGCGCATGGGGTACGAGTGCCGGTGTGGCTGAAGTACTGGGTAAATTTGCACCAACCAATTGCATGCCAAGGGCATATGTTACTTGCAGCACGACACTCAAAGTTTAATGATCAACTGCCTCTGCCTGGGCTCTGGGTAACAGGACCCTGACTCAGGGCCTGAGCCAGCATCTTGAGGCCAACCTGGGGGGCTCCCCTGGTGGCACCATAGCCGTGCCCGGCCGTGCCATGCCGTGACGTTCAAGAATGTTAAAGTCCGCTGTACATGTGTAGTTAGCTTTTCAGCTACAAGGCACAAGAATGCCCATTGACACTGTTGCAAGCCTCGCCTCGGAAGCTGTCGCGGGCGCCATGGGCAGTTGGTCGCGACGAACATACATACGCTCGCTCCATGCAACCTTGATGGAAAAATAATCAATGATAAACGCATTTATCCTCAATTGATGGGTCATGTACGCGTTTGCGTCCGACGGGCAAAAACCCAGTAGCTCGGGGCCGTACCACTACTCCCGCAAACATATGACTCTGGCCTGCCGTTCATCAGCAGCAGTTCTCTTTAGGTATCAGGTTTTGGCCTCGTAAAATCAACATTCATTGTACACAGCTGCGCTGGTGCACCGACCCTTTGAGACTACAGCCGACCACCGGAACGCCAGCGGCGGCAATAGGCCATGACTGGCCTTTCCTGTAGGACAATGGGACCTCTATTACTTCTGGTGGCAGCATGTGGGCTCGCGACTGCTTCGGCAGCGCGGCCGACCGTGCTGGTTTATGCCGACCATGACCTGATTGACCTCGTGAACTGGGAGTCCGGGCTGGGGCAACAGCTTTACAGCATGGGCGTTGACATCGTTATGGACACTGCTGGCAGCCTCTCGGGCATTGAGAAGGCCTCCGTGCTCCTTGTGCCGGAGCAGAACGGCCATGCCTGGGTGTCAAAGCAGGCCGACATCGACAAGGTCTCCAAGTTCCTCGCGCGTGGAGGCCTTATCATTACCCTAGATGCAAAGCTTGGCCCAGCTGCCATTCTCGACCTTGTCTCCGAGTCGCTCTCTCTCGAAGGTCAGTCCGCTGTAGTCGCTGGCATTAGCACCTGCTACCGGCGACGCAGCTAAGCCTGTTGTGAAGATTAAGGGCCTGGGAGTTATAACTATAACTAAATTTCCCTATGCATGACGCAGGCGAGTGGGCCGACTGCATCTCCGTCCACTACAACACCCTGGCGTCCATCGGCGAGCCCCGGCAAGAGTCTCGCCGATTCCTCCCCAACGCCATCCTTCCCCCCACGCTTGAGGACGCCAAGGTCACCCACCTGCATACCCTTTGCCAGCACTCCGACCCCGCCTTCACCGCGTACCCCCTGTACACCGTCAAGTCTTCCTCCAACGTTGCCGTTCAGGCCTTCGCCAAGACTGGGGTGTCCGGCGCGGTGAGTGCCCACTCCAATCCTCGCGGTGCCGCATGGCCCCTTGATGGCAGCACAGCGTGCTCAGGCGTGCATCCGTGCATGCACGCATGGCAAGGTGGCATGGCACTGCCTAACCGTTCAGCTGGCTGTTGCACCGCAGATCGTGTGGCTGGGCTACTCCTGGCGTGATGGGCCCCAGCCCAACTGGGGAAGCCTCCTCAAGGAGCTAATCTTCGACTTTGCAAGCGGTGAGCTTCGCAGCTTGTTATTGTATGCTGCCACTGTTCATCGAACCATGCCCCATTGTACTCGGCTAGCGACATGCCTCTGCAGCTGGACACCGCATACGGCGCCACAGCGCCGAAGCCGCCGCCCTGTCCTATGCGGGCTGTGCCGTGCGCAGCGTCTGATCATACCGTACCATACCCGTACCGTTCGCTGTACCGTACCCCGCAGGCGACTTCATAGCCCCCGACGAGCCGGAGGTGGACGTGCAGGGTCGCCTGGAGCTCGACCATGTGGTGACCGTGGCTTCCTCCGTCTTCTCTGACGCCGCCGCCATGGTCCGCCGCCTCCTGCAGGGCCCCGGCAGCTATCCCCCGCCCTCCCCAGGCACTCCGCCTCCATACTATCCCCCACCGATCTACCCGGCCCCCTCTCCTCGGCCCCCGATCATCCGCTTCAGCCCCCCTCCCTCCCCCGGCCCCTCCCCACCCTCCCCCCTGCCCCCGTCGCCCGCTCCCCCTGCCACCCCGTCCCCTGCTTCCCCTCCCGTGGCCTCCCCGTCGCCTCCCCAACCCACGCCGCCACCTTCGCCGGCGTCCCCATCGCCCCCGGTGCCTCCCGCGCCCCGGCCCCCGGCCCCCCCTCCCGTGCCCTTCATCGATGTTGAGGACATTGCCGCCATGTGCACGCCCTTTGACCTCCCCGCCAACGCCACCGCCGGCTCTGCCAACAACGGGGGCGGCTCCGGCGAGGGCACCTTCCCCCAGGTCGGCTCGACCATCTGCTACGACGACCCCAACTTCCGGGACTACCGCACGAAGTGGAGCGCGCTCAACCTCATTTTCTGGCAGAAGCGCGTGCCCTGCAACTTCACCGAGGGGGTCTGCTCGCAGTGCCCGCGCGCCTGGAGGGCCTCGCCCGAGTTCACCGTTCGTGTGGGCCCTGCGCACAACGACTACCCACCCAAGACCCCCAACCCCCGCGTAATCCTTTTCTTCAGGGAGCCGTGCTCCTCACCCGCCTGCGTATCCTCCAGCTTCAGGTGTGTTGGATTGTTTTACGTAAGGACCGCAACGGGAGCAGCAAGCACCGTCAGCAGAAAGTTAACGTACGCCGCGCCCCCGTTGCTGTGGCAGCTGCGCACCTTGCTCAACACCGTGCGCTGTTCACCGCTAGCTGCAAAAGCTGTGCACGGCGAACCATTGTCCAAAAGCAGCATCTTGTGACCCGCGCTCGGCCTGTTGCCTCTCTGTGCTGCTGCACTGCAGAACCCCGGCGTCACCCAGGTTGACCTGCTGGGCTGGCCCGCCACCAAGATCCCCGGTGTGAAGCTCAACGTGTCCAAGACCGTGGTCGAGTCCATTCTTGTGGACGACAACACCTCCTGCGGCGGCAACCTGATCCTCCGCCGTGGCCCCCGCCAGTCGGGCATCAACCTGCCTGTGCCCGAGAACGGCACCCAGAGCACCCTCACCCCCGACCTTGCCAAGCGGGCCATCGGCGGCCTGGTGGTGTACGTGAAGCAGCAGCCCGTGGACGGCGAGAAGCCCCCTGGCTACACCTTTATCCCCGCCATCCGCACCTTCGGCCGCGTGCTCTACCCCAAGCGGCCAGGGATCTATGACCGGTGGCTCCCCGGCGGCGGCGGCACTTCCTCCACGCCCATCTAAGCTGCGGCTCACGTGCTGTAGTGCTGGATTGTCGCATCAGCTTGCAGCGCACTCCGCTGCCTAGGTGTGCGAGCGTGTTCTGGCTGGGTAGATGTGGATAGGGTTGGCATGAACTCTTAGCTTTAGGAGGTGGGTATGTGAGCGGCGAGGGAGGCTGTAGCGTCCTTGCCTAGGCATACATAGTCTGGGCCGGGAGCACAAAGGCGAGCGGCTTAGATAGGGCGGGCATAGCGGCTTAGACGGGCATAGCATGCCGTAATGGCACATGGAGTGGGAGGGTGGACATGAAAGCAGGCGGCTGCTTGCGTAGCGGATGGCACATTGCTATATAGGCGCCGCGAATGGCACGCATAGTGTGTTAGGAGGGGCCTGCTCCTCATCTAGACGCAGCACTTGCGTTCACACACAGACGCACCGTGCTGCTGGCGTTAGAGTGGCCGCCATACAGCTGGCCCATAGTCTTAGTCGGCTTAGTCCATTGGTTTACTGTGCGGGTGCACCGCATTTGCACCACATTGATTAACGGCATTGCGAGTTGCAGGAGTGACGTAGCTAGCCAGCGACCTTTGACGTTGGCTGGTAGAGTAAGGCGGCCTGGCCAGCGGCCAGCGACCTGTTTGACTTCGTGAACTATGTAAAACCGAATGCCATTACTTGACAGAGCCTTGCTTCGTGACAGAGCCAGCGCTGGAGGTGGCTGAGCCTAAATGATAGCGTCAACCTGGGTTAACCATGCTTGCTGCTGGCAGCGGCTGATTGCTGCCCATACCCACGCACAGCACGGCCCGGCTATTTTCATCACCAATCCTTTCAAAGGACGAAGCCACGTTAGATCCTTTAAAAAGCTGTTTGCATTTTGGCATTTTGTGTTACATTCCAGGTGGTGTGGCCGCACGATCGAAGCCAACCTCGCTCGTCACGGTGAGCTATCCCCGCCCTCCCCAGGCACTCCGCCTCCATACTATCCCCCACCGATCTACCCGGCCCCCTCTCCTCGGCCCCCGATCATCCGCTTCAGCCCCCCTCCCTCCCCCGGCCCCTCCCCACCCTCCCCCCTGCCCCCGTCGCCCGCTCCCCCTGCCACCCCGTCCCCTGCTTCCCCTCCCGTGGCCTCCCCGTCGCCTCCCCAACCCACGCCGCCACCTTCGCCGGCGTCCCCATCGCCCCCGGTGCCTCCCGCGCCCCGGCCCCCGGCCCCCCCTCCCGTGCCCTTCATCGATGTTGAGGACATTGCCGCCATGTGCACGCCCTTTGACCTCCCCGCCAACGCCACCGCCGGCTCTGCCAACAACGGGGGCGGCTCCGGCGAGGGCACCTTCCCCCAGGTCGGCTCGACCATCTGCTACGACGACCCCAACTTCCGGGACTACCGCACGAAGTGGAGCGCGCTCAACCTCATTTTCTGGCAGAAGCGCGTGCCCTGCAACTTCACCGAGGGGGTCTGCTCGCAGTGCCGGCGCGCCTGGAGGGCCTCGCCCGAGTTCACCGTTCGTGTGGGCCCTGCGCACAACGACTACCCACCCAAGACCCCCAACCCCCGCGTAATCCTTTTCTTCAGGGAGCCCGTGCTCCTCACCCGCCTGCGTATCCTCCAGCTTCAGGTGTGTTGGATTGTTTTACGTAAGGACCGCAACGGGAGCAGCAAGCACCGTCAGCAGAAAGTTAACGTACGCCGCGCCCCGTTGCTGTGGCAGCTGCGCGACCTTGCTCAACACCGTGCGCTGTTCACCGCTAGCTGCAAAAGCTGTGCACGGCGAACCATTGTCCAAAAGCAGCATCTTGTGACCCGCGCTCGGCCTGTTGCCTCTCTGTGCTGCTGCACTGCAGAACCCCGGCGTCACCCAGGTTGACCTGCTGGGCTGGCCCGCCACCAAGATCCCCGGTGTGAAGCTCAACGTGTCCAAGACCGTGGTCGAGTCCATTCTTGTGGACGACAACACCTCCTGCGGCGGCAACCTGATCCTCCGCCGTGGCCCCCGCCAGTCGGGCATCAACCTGCCTGTGCCCGAGAACGGCACCCAGAGCACCCTCACCCCCGACCTTGCCAAGCGGGCCATCGGCGGCCTGGTGGTGTACGTGAAGCAGCAGCCCGTGGACGGCGAGAAGCCCCCTGGCTACACCTTTATCCCCGCCATCCGCACCTTCGGCCGCGTGCTCTACCCCAAGCGGCCAGGGATCTATGACCGGTGGCTCCCCGGCGGCGGCGGCACTTCCTCCACGCCCATCTAAGCTGCGGCTCACGTGCTGTAGTGCTGGATTGTCGCATCAGCTTGCAGCGCACTCCGCTGCCTAGGTGTGCGAGCGTGTTCTGGCTGGGTAGATGTGGATAGGGTTGGCATGAACTCTTAGCTTTAGGAGGTGGGTATGTGAGCGGCGAGGGAGGCTGTAGCGTCCTTGCCTAGGCATACATAGTCTGGGCCGGGAGCACAAAGGCGAGCGGCTTAGATAGGGCGGGCATAGCGGCTTAGACGGGCATAGCATGCCGTAATGGCACATGGAGTGGGAGGGTGGACATGAAAGCAGGCGGCTGCTTGCGTAGCGGATGGCACATTGCTATATAGGCGCCGCGAATGGCACGCATAGTGTGTTAGGAGGGCCTGCTCCCTCATCTAGACGCAGCACTTGCGTTCACACACAGACGCACCGTGCTGCTGGCGTTAGAGTGGCCGCCATACAGCTGGCCCATAGTCTTAGTCGGCTTAGTCCATTGGTTTACTGTGCGGGTGCACCGCATTTGCACCACATTGATTAACGGCATTGCGAGTTGCAGGAGTGACGTAGCTAGCCAGCGACCTTTGACGTTGGCTGGTAGAGTAAGGCGGCCTGGCCAGCGGCCAGCGACCTGTTTGACTTCGTGAACTATGTAAAACCGAATGCCATTACTTGACAGAGCCTTGCTTCGTGACAGAGCCAGCGCTGGAGGTGGCTGAGCCTAAATGATAGCGTCAACCTGGGTTAACCATGCTTGCTGCTGGCAGCGGCTGATTGCTGCCCATACCCACGCACAGCACGGCCCGGCTATTTTCATCACCAATCCTTTCAAAGGACGAAGCCACGTTAGATCCTTTAAAAAGCTGTTTGCATTTTGGCATTTTGTGTTA
Organism: Chlamydomonas sp. KOR1; assembly: GCA_036984285.1. Lineage (NCBI taxonomy): Eukaryota > Viridiplantae > Chlorophyta > Chlorophyceae > Chlamydomonadales > Chlamydomonadaceae > Chlamydomonas > Chlamydomonas sp. KOR1. The sequence continues at coordinate 76,353 of BQMZ01000256.1, read as the reverse complement.
CATTCCAGGTGGTGTGGCCGCACGATCGAAGCCAACCTCGCTCGTCACGGTGAGCTATCCCCCGCCCTCCCCAGGCACTCCGCCTCCATACTATCCCCCACCGATCTACCCGGCCCCCTCTCCTCGGCCCCCGATCATCCGCTTCAGCCCCCTCCCTCCCCGGCCCCTCCCCACCCTCCCCTGCCCCCGTCGCCCGCTCCCCTGCCACCCCGTCCCCTGCTTCCCTCCCGTGGCCTCCCCGTCGCCTCCCCAACCCACGCCGCCACCTTCGCCGGCGTCCCCATCGCCCCCGGTGCCTCCCGCGCCCCGGCCCCCGGCCCCCCCTCCCGTGCCCTTCATCGATGTTGAGGACATTGCCGCCATGTGCACGCCCTTTGACCTCCCCGCCAACGCCACCGCCGGCTCTGCCAACAACGGGGGCGGCTCCGGCGAGGGCACCTTCCCCCAGGTCGGCTCGACCATCTGCTACGACGACCCCAACTTCCGGGACTACCGCACGAAGTGGAGCGCGCTCAACCTCATTTTCTGGCAGAAGCGCGTGCCCTGCAACTTCACCGAGGGGTCTGCTCGCAGTGCCGGCGCGCCTGGAGGGCCTCGCCCGAGTTCACCGTTCGTGTGGGCCCTGCGCACAACGACTACCCACCCAAGACCCCCAACCCCCGCGTAATCCTTTTCTTCAGGGAGCCCGTGCTCCTCACCCGCCTGCGTATCCTCCAGCTTCAGGTGTGTTGGATTGTTTTACGTAAGGACCGCAACGGGAGCAGCAAGCACCGTCAGCAGAAAGTTAACGTACGCCGCGCCCCCGTTGCTGTGGCAGCTGCGCACCTTGCTCAACACCGTGCGCTGTTCACCGCTAGCTGCAAAAGCTGTGCACGGCGAACCATTGTCCAAAAGCAGCATCTTGTGACCCGCGCTCGGCCTGTTGCCTCTCTGTGCTGCTGCACTGCAGAACCCCGGCGTCACCCAGGTTGACCTGCTGGGCTGGCCCGCCACCAAGATCCCCGGTGTGAAGCTCAACGTGTCCAAGACCGTGGTCGAGTCCATTCTTGTGGACGACAACACCTCCTGCGGCGGCAACCTGATCCTCCGCCGTGGCCCCCGCCAGTCGGGCATCAACCTGCCTGTGCCCGAGAACGGCACCCAGAGCACCCTCACCCCCGACCTTGCCAAGCGGGCCATCGGCGGCCTGGTGGTGTACGTGAAGCAGCAGCCCGTGGACGGCGAGAAGCCCCCTGGCTACACCTTTATCCCCGCCATCCGCACCTTCGGCCGCGTGCTCTACCCCAAGCGGCCAGGGATCTATGACCGGTGGCTCCCCGGCGGCGGCGGCACTTCCTCCACGCCCATCTAAGCTGCGGCTCACGTGCTGTAGTGCTGGATTGTCGCATCAGCTTGCAGCGCACTCCGCTGCCTAGGTGTGCGAGCGTGTTCTGGCTGGGTAGATGTGGATAGGGTTGGCATGAACTCTTAGCTTTAGGAGGTGGGTATGTGAGCGGCGAGGGAGGCTGTAGCGTCCTTGCCTAGGCATACATAGTCTGGGCCGGGAGCACAAAGGCGAGCGGCTTAGATAGGGCGGGCATAGCGGCTTAGACGGGCATAGCATGCCGTAATGGCACATGGAGTGGGAGGGTGGACATGAAAGCAGGCGGCTGCTTGCGTAGCGGATGGCACATTGCTATATAGGCGCCGCGAATGGCACGCATAGTGTGTTAGGAGGGGCCTGCTCCCTCATCTAGACGCAGCACTTGCGTTCACACACAGACGCACCGTGCTGCTGGCGTTAGAGTGGCCGCCATACAGCTGGCCCATAGTCTTAGTCGGCTTAGTCCATTGGTTTACTGTGCGGGTGCACCGCATTTGCACCACATTGATTAACGGCATTGCGAGTTGCAGGAGTGACGTAGCTAGCCAGCGACCTTTGACGTTGGCTGGTAGAGTAAGGCGGCCTGGCCAGCGGCCAGCGACCTGTTTGACTTCGTGAACTATGTAAAACCGAATGCCATTACTTGACAGAGCCTTGCTTCGTGACAGAGCCAGCGCTGGAGGTGGCTGAGCCTAAATGATAGCGTCAACCTGGGTTAACCATGCTTGCTGCTGGCAGCGGCTGATTGCTGCCCATACCCACGCACAGCACGGCCCGGCTATTTTCATCACCAATCCTTTCAAAGGACGAAGCCACGTTAGATCCTTTAAAAAGCTGTTTGCATTTTGGCATTTTGTGTTACATTCCAGGTGGTGTGGCCGCACGATCGAAGCCAACCTCGCTCGTCACGGTGAGCTATCCCCGCCCTCCCCAGGCACTCCGCCTCCATACTATCCCCCACCGATCTACCCGGCCCCTCTCCTCGGCCCCCGATCATCCGCTTCAGCCCCCTCCCTCCCCGGCCCCTCCCCACCCTCCCCTGCCCCCGTCGCCCGCTCCCCTGCCACCCCGTCCCCTGCTTCCTCCCGTGGCCTCCCCGTCGCCTCCCCAACCCACGCCGCCACCTTCGCCGGCGTCCCCATCGCCCCCGGTGCCTCCCGCGCCCCGGCCCCCGGCCCCCTCCCGTGCCCTTCATCGATGTTGAGGACATTGCCGCCATGTGCCCGCCCCTTGCCCTCCCCGCCAACGCCACCGCCGCTCTGCCAACAACGGGGCGGCTCCGGCGAGGGCACCTTCCCCCAGGTCGGCTCGACCATCTGCTACGACGACCCCAACTTCCGGGACTACCGCACGAAGTGGAGCGCGCTCAACCTCATTTTCTGGCAGAAGCGCGTGCCCTGCAACTTCACCGAGGGGGTCTGCTCGCAGTGCCCGCGCGCCTGGAGGGCCTCGCCCGAGTTCACCGTTGGTGTGGGCCCTGCGCACAACGACTACCCACCCAAGACCCCCAACCCCCGCGTAATCCTTTTCTTCAGGGAGCCCGTGCTCCTCACCCGCCTGCGTATCCTCCAGCTTCAGGTGTGTTGGATTGTTTTACGTAAGGACCGCAACGGGAGCAGCAAGCACCGTCAGCAGAAAGTTAACGTACGCCGCGCCCCCGTTGCTGTGGCAGCTGCGCACCTTGCTCAACACCGTGCGCTGTTCACCGCTAGCTGCAAAAGCTGTGCACGGCGAACCATTGTCCAAAAGCAGCATCTTGTGACCCGCGCTCGGCCTGTTGCCTCTCTGTGCTGCTGCACTGCAGAACCCCGGCGTCACCCAGGTTGACCTGCTGGGCTGGCCCGCCACCAAGATCCCCGGTGTGAAGCTCAACGTGTCCAAGACCGTGGTCGAGTCCATTCTTGTGGACGACAACACCTCCTGCGGCGGCAACCTGATCCTCCGCCGTGGCCCCCGCCAGTCGGGCATCAACCTGCCTGTGCCCGAGAACGGCACCCAGAGCACCCTCACCCCGACCTTGCCAAGCGGGCCATCGGCGGCCTGGTGGTGTACGTGAAGCAGCAGCCCGTGGACGGCGAGAAGCCCCCTGGCTACACCTTTATCCCCGCCATCCGCACCTTCGGCCGCGTGCTCTACCCCAAGCGGCCAGGGATCTATGACCGGTGGCTCCCCGGCGGCGGCGGCACTTCCTCCACGCCCATCTAAGCTGCGGCTCACGTGCTGTAGTGCTGGATTGTCGCATCAGCTTGCAGCGCACTCCGCTGCCTAGGTGTGCGAGCGTGTTCTGGCTGGGTAGATGTGGATAGGGTTGGCATGAACTCTTAGCTTTAGGAGGTGGGTATGTGAGCGGCGAGGGAGGCTGTAGCGTCCTTGCCTAGACATACATAGTCTGGGCCGGGAGCACAAAGGCGAGCGGCTTAGATAGGGCGGGCATAGCGGCTTAGACGGGCATAGCATGCCGTAATGGCACATGGAGTGGGAGGGTGGACATGAAAGCAGGCGGCTGCTTGCGTAGCGGATGGCACATTGCTATATAGGCGCCGCGAATGGCACGCATAGTGTGTTAGGAGGGGCCTGCTCCCTCATCTAGACGCAGCACTTGCGTTCACACACAGACGCACCGTGCTGCTGGCGTTAGAGTGGCCGCCATACAGCTGGCCCATAGTCTTAGTCGGCTTAGTCCATTGGTTTACTGTGCGGGTGCACCGCATTTTCACCACATTGATTAACGGCATTGCGAGTTGCAGGAGTGACGTAGCCAGCGACCTTTGACGTTGGCTGGTAGAGTAAGGCGGCCTGGCCAGCGGCCAGCGACCTGTTTGACTTCGTGAACTATGTAAAACCGAATGCCATTACTTGACAGAGCCTTGCTTCGTGACAGAGCCAGCGCTGGAGGTGGCTGAGCCTAAATGATAGCGTCAACCTGGGTTAACCATGCTTGCTGCTGGCAGCGGCTGATTGCTGCCCATACCCACGCACAGCACGGCCCGGCTATTTTCATCACCAATCCTTTCAAAGGACGAAGCCACGTTAGATCCTTTAAAAAGCTGTTTGCATTTTGGCATTTCATGTTACATTCCAGGTGGTGTGGCCGCACGATCGAAGCCAACCTCGCTCGTCACGGTGTCGTACGCACGAGGCCGACTCCAGTACCGTGTTACAGGATTGTGTTGGTCAGCGGTGTGGTTTGTCGCATCACCAATAATCATGCCAATGCCATCCTATCGAAGAATCGAACCCCTCTGAAACTCATCTCACCGTCTCACTGTATGTCCACGTTCTAGCAAGCAAATGCAGATGAACAATGAACAATGCCGCAACATCACAGCAACCGCAATCCGAGCTCGTGCTGCCCCCAAAGCTTCCCTACCCCTTAATCTAAGCCCCGCACCATGCCACTGCACTGCTCCTCTCATTCCCACCGCTGCCTTCGCATGCCGCTCCAGCGCTCCTCTCATGCTTATCGCCTTCTCATGCACCCCGTCCATCCCTACCCACGCCCGTGTCCCCATGACCCCCTTCGCTCCCAAACCCACGGCAAGGCCCCCGGGCCCCCCACTCGCCACTCCCGTCCTCTTCATCCATACTGAAGACCTGCCTCAATGTGCAAGGCCCGCCAGCTCGCCGGCGCATGCTGTGGGAGCTGGAGGAGAAGGCGGACCGCGACTGTAGTGGGTCAAATGTGGTCACCGCACCACTAGGGCTGTACCACCGGGGCAATGTTTGTTTTGAAGCAAGACGGCCTGGCCGGCGGCCTTGGTGTTCCATGACAGTTAACCGTACGGCAATGACTCCTGGCCTTCGTGACAGCAAACTGGTGAGTGCGTCGACACCCATGGCGCCAACGCTGGAGATGCTGCCTCACGCCTGGGCCGAATCGTTGAAGTTGATCATGCTGGCAACCTCCTTGCGAGAGCAACTATGGTAGCCCAGGAACTTCGAATGCAGCGTGGACTGCAACCTCAACCGTACTGCACGAAAGCCTGGCCCCAGAGACGTGCGAAGGCGACGACTATGGTTACAGGATGTCCTTGGTCAGCGGTGCCGCGACCATCACCAAACAAGCGTCATCCACCCTTTGGCAACTGGGCTACCTGAGTCAGCTCATCAAGGTCTACTAGCTGCCATATGCCAACTATTCTACTGCGGTCCAGCGCACCGGCCGCATCATCCAGTCACATTGGTCCTGTGTCACACCAAGAGTCGGGAACGTCTACCTACATCCTGCGTACCTGCTCGCCTGCGCGCATCAGAAGCAGCACACGGAGGCACAGCGTTGCCGTCACACAAACTCATAAAGGCGTATCGTGGAGCAGGGCGCCAGCAAGGAATCATGCGTTCGCCAATTGCCACATTAGTCTCACCGGAGTGCGGCCCTTATGCGCCCTCTGCCGACGCGCCCTGCAAGCAGACCCAGGGAGGCAGCGCTGGCTGAGCACGAAGAGCAAGCGCTATGCACTCCAACAGCCTGGACAGCCTTAGGGCTCAGGTTTGTGCAAGAGGCTAACCTCAGGATCCGCCCGTAACATTGCCCTCTAATACACTACCTGATGCATGGCTGTCACACCATTATCCCGCATCGCACCTGGATGGCAAACAACGGCGAAGCAGGGCCCTTGCGCCAACACACCAAGACGCCATCGGCCCACGCACGACGCACCTGCTGCCCCGCCAGGGACACACCATGGTCCGCCCCCAGCCAGTCCCCCATGTCGCGCCCCGTGTTGTGCAGCTGCGACTCCAGCACCGCCGCCTGCTCGTCGGCGGCGGAGGCGGGGAGCTGCAGCCCCTCCTGCTGCTGCTGCGGCGGCGCCTCGCCCGTCGTAGTGGCCAGCGCAGTGGCGTCCGTCCCGACCTGCAGGCAGAGGGGTAAGCACGCCGCGCAAGGAAACGAGCCGCACGTGGCCCCGAACAGCACACGACAAGGAACACGCACGCATACACAGTAACACCGCGCCCACGCACCAGCGCGCGCACGCCCGGAGTACAACGCACGCGAGAGACCACAACGTTGCGGTACAAGAACCAGTGTTGTGTAGCGTTGTGTGGAGGCAGGCCGCGTTGTATGAAGCCAGGCGGCGTTGTGTGAAGGCAGGCGGCGGGCCAAGAGAAGCCGGAGCCAATCGTCCACATGGCGTGGAGGCGGGTCCCGCAGGATGCAGGCGGCGGGGTGAGATGATATGTGAAGAGGCGGTTTTGGAGAAAGACCATGAACCACACAAGTGGCAAACAAGGATTTCCCGAAGCCACGTGCGTATCCGCAATTGCACAAGAGTAAAGCCGCGCAACGACAACCGCAACAGCACGAGTGGGACAGTCACGTGGACGTGACCCGAAAGACCCGAAAGACATTCAGTCACCCACACCCCGGGGGGCGGCACAACGGACACGGATGTAGCCAATGTAACGCACGCACACGAAGCGCCGGAGCGGAGAACGCCCGCGACAAGACACCAACACGAATGCAATTATTAGTGCAAGACAAGACAGCAACAAGACAACACAACAAACGGAAGAAACAGACAGGACGGCACAGAAAGCACAGCACAGCACAGGCGCAGAGAGTCGGGCGCTGCACGAAGGAAGACAAGCTACAAGGCGCTTGTGGCAGGCAGGGCATGGCCATCTGGGAAACTCGCTCAAGGCAACTACGTGGACATACAGCAAGGCGAATGCGTGTGAACGCAGAGCGCACGGTCCGTGGCACAGCACCACCAGCAGCAGCAGATCAAGCACCGGTATCCGGTTCACCTCTCCCGGTAGCGCCGCCGCCAACGGTTTCCCGTCCTGCTTGGGTTGCCCTGTACGCCCAAGGGCAACAGGTCCGACACCGACTCCCTGCTGCAAGGAACACAGCGACGGCATCGAGGGGAGGCGTTGTGTTAGCCGTCTTGAGAACCCGTGCCTTGGAACCGCTTGGCTAGGCTACAACACCTGTCTGCACTCTGCGTTCAATATGCAGCCGAATGCCGGCTCAAGGCGTTGGACAGCAGCGGGCGAGCGAAGCGGGGTTTTGTAGTATGCCTGCCCAGTGCCTGCCCAGCTTGCCCACCTTGTCTGTACGGCCTCGCTTCGCAACCTGCTCGATGCTGCCTCCCGCCCCGGCTGTAGGACCCGACGCACTGCGCTTCATGCCCCCATGTGCAGCTGGGGCTGCAGCAGGCGCCGGGGCATTGCCGCCCGCCTGCTGCCGGTGACATAAAGAGCACAAGGGGCGCGTCTGTAAAAGGAATGAGGCACCACCGAAGTTCAGCAGGGCACGACGTGCGAAAACCGGTACAGTGCATGGGCACAAGCCACCATGACCTGGACGAGCCGTTGTATGCCATACAAACGTGCTGATGCTCAGGTGGGTAGCACCAGCCCAGGTATAGGGCAACTCAAACCCACACATGTCGCCGCTACGTTGTCCCAGCCACCAGAAGGAGCACCACACCGCTGCAACGACATGTCAGTGCAACGGAACATCCCGCGCCCACCCGGGTCCGCACTCCCAACCCACCTCGTCTGTGCGTGCCCGCTTCGCCGCATGCCCTTCGCCACCGTCCGCTGCAGCCGCTGCAGCACCCGATGCGCTCCGCTTAATGCCCCCGTTGGCGGCAGCCGCCGCCGCCGCGCCACTCGGAGCAGGCCCATCCGCCAGGGGCAGCGGCGGCGGCGTGACGCTGCCCTCCAGCGGCGGAGTGGCAGCATCTGCCCCTGCCCCTTCCGCGCCCGCCGCCTCCTGTTTCTGCGGCTGCTGTGGCTGCAGCCAGTCCGGCAGCTGCGTCCGCCGCAGCACATTGACCTTGAGCTCCATGCCTGGCCGCTTGTCGCGCCACGCAGATACCTAAAGGGTTACAAACGGGCGCGGGAGGTTCTTAGGGTCGTCCGGGTGCAGGGGTCAGCCTTTGAACAATTCACTAGGACACGCTCAACGCCATCTCGGCACCCCGACCTGTCTCAACGCCAATACCCGACAAGGACAGGACTGTGGTGGTAGGTGCACGCCCGTATCTCTCTCCCCTCATGCAACAACCCACTCGCTCCCCCCCTGAAGCGATGACCAGCGACAGCGGCGCCTTCTCTCCTTTGCAATGTCGCACGCAGGACGCACCGTTAGCCGAACCCTAAAGGAGGGTGTGCATAGGCACCCTGCGCGCCCCATGTCCACCTGCTACGCACCTCATTGACGAAGCCGGTGCACGGCTGCTTGAGGTCCACCTTGCCCGCCGCCGCACCCGCCGCCGCCGCGCCGCCGTGCAGCCCCAGCTGCGCCACCTGGCCGTTGGGCAGCAGCTGCTGCGAGGTCAGTGCGGGGGTCAGCCGCTTGTCCAGCCCCACGTAGTAGTAAAGGCGGGGCGGGGCGGCCTCCCGGGAGAGTCCCTTCTTTGGGTCGGCGTCAGGGCCCGGTTCGGAGGCGGCGTCGGGGTCGAAGGGCGGGGGGCTGGGCGGGGGCGGCCGCTGCGGCTTGGGGTGGGGCCTGGGAGGGGGCGGAAGGAGGGATTTGCGATGAGGCCTGTGCGCACGTGTATCGAGCTGATACATCATTTGCAATTCCAGCCCAGCCCAGCCAAAATGCGAAGCTGGTGGTGGGTGTGGATCTGTATGGGTGTTGTTGTTATACACGCCTTGAAGGAGCGATCGTAAGAAGGGTGGGGTATGTTGGTGCTGCAGGTGTCACTTCTCCTTGTTCCTGCTCACGGCGCATTCCGACAAAGCACCCGCAGCCAAGGCCCCCTTGACGCACACGCGCTTGGCGGCAGGTATATTCTGCAGCTGTTGCCTCCCTGCCATGACCCCGCCTCCGACCCACCTGCCCGGCCCCATACGCCCCTTCCCAACACTCTGCCCCCAACTATGCCCGCTGACCCCCACCCACCTGACCCGCACGCTGTCCTGCAGCGCCTCCACCAGCCTCCTGATGCGGCTGCTCACCCAGCCGTCCCACCGCACCAGGTCGTCCTCAGTCTCCGCTGACACCTCCAGCTGCACACAGAAAGGGGCAGCACACAAGCGTGTGTACGACTGGAGGCTGCAGGGCAAGGGATGCTTGGCCTTGGACTGGCCCGCAAAGAGCCGCACAGTGTGTGGCCTCACTCCAAGCAACACGCTGGCTGCAGTCGGAACGCCCAAGCCCAATCCGTGCGACCCAATGTCTGTTAGTGTTTAGTGCCCATCCTCGACACAGCAAGAAGAGTGGTGAGCGCAGGCTGCAGTACTGGCGGACCGGACACCTTTATCCGTGTGTCAGGTGCCGACCTGGATGTAGAAGGTGTGCTGGGCGAAGAAGGGCACGGGCGTGAACAGCTGCGCCCAGTCGATGGTGCGGTGGCTGGCGGCCGCGGCCAGGAAGCGCGTGCACACCTCGGAGGCCGCGGCGAACTCGCGCATCATCACCTGCAGAAGCAAAGGGAAGTGAGCACAGTGGTCGCAGGCGTCAGGGCTCTTAAGCCACATCAGCTCACGAGCGGGGTGGGACTGGTTGGGGTCGCTGTGCTTCAAGACGAGCCCCGTCCACGAATCGCAGGTGAAGCTCCATCGTTTGCTCCGCGTGCACGCCTGGCCCATTCTCCCAGAAATCCGTGAAAGCGCTTCACCGTGCCCCTATCACCCGCCCCCACCTCCCTTGTAAACCCCATGCCGCCGAGCCCCCGCATGTGATGCCTAGCCTGTGCTTCTACCAACAACAGCCCGCATACGGAACTCACAAAATGCCCCGTCCCCATTCCCGCTCCCGCTGACGCTTGACGCCCCCGCGCCCTGGTCCTGCACACCATCCCGCGACCCACCTCCAGCGTGGACCTGCGCACGTTGTACAGCGAGTTCATGGCCGGGTAGGCGGGCGTGATGACGGGCATCAGCGCCTGCGAGTCCCGGGTGCCGGGCCGCGGGTCCCACACCGGCAGCCCCATGGAGTGCTCCTCGGGCACGCGCAGGTGGATGGCGCGCGGCCAGGGCCACTCCTTCATGAGGATGAAGAACTTGACCAGGATGGTGGACGCCTCTGCGGGAGGGAGGCGCACACCGCAAGGCACGGCCTCATTAAAGGGCAAGGAACGGTAGAACCCGAACTGGTGCTTCGGGCGCGTATCCGGCATATTGCTGCTGTAGGTACCAGTGACACCAATACAAGACTCCAGCTAGCAGCGCTTTCGCCCAACGCTCACCCGCTCGCGGGTACAACTGGCATATCTTGGCCACCATGATGGCCAGGTTGACGCCGCCCAGGTAGCCCATGACGTTGGAGGAGATGCCGCGCTGCGAGGCCCAGTACTTGACGGCGCGCAGAGCCAGGCGGAACACCTGGGGCCAGGAGGTGTGGGCATTTCAGCATCTGAGTGCTATTGCTACACGCTACTGGCCCAGTGTTTGTGCTACTACGACGCTGCCGCAGGCCGTTGGTGGACTGCATCAACTGCAATCGTGGTATGGGGCGTGACAGTATGGGTGTGCGGACAGTTGCGCGCCGCAGGCCTGTGGGTTTGCGGGGTCTGGGGTGGTGGTTGACGTTGCACTGCGGCCACATGGTACCATGCTGAAGGGAGAGCCGGGGCAGACAGCAGAGTGTTCTCGGGGAGCTGCGGTGGCGATGGGGGGCAGGAGGCAGGTGTCGCTATCCCGCAGCCCGGCATAGGGGTGCAATATCTGTCGACACGTGGCGTGTGGCATGCACTCACATCCTGCCGGGGCACCATCTTGAGCAGCGTGTCCGTGACGCGGCAGCCGTTGAGCGCGCGCACCGTCGCCTCGTCGCAGCCCCTGGCGGAGAGACAGCGTGGTCCAGAATAATTCAGTGCCTGTACATAGCGGGCGCTGCTAGTCGCCTGCTTACTCCCCACTCGACATTGTTCCCCACTGCAATCCTCTTGAGTACTTTGCCGAACAACATCGTATCCCCCGTCCCAGTCCCCTCAAAACCTCCCACCTCAGCACTGCGTGGTTGGACAGGTCCAGCTCCTCGGGCAGCGTGTGCATGGCCAGCGAGGCGTACAGCACGTCGATCTGGACGCCCTTGTACTGCACGACACGTGGTACGGCAGGGAACAGAGAGTGCTTCTTCAGCGTGTGTGTGGGGGGGGCCTGGCCTGCGATCTGCCTACGTTGGCGTGCCTGAGGTGCGCCGCTTGCAGATCGCACGCAAGGTACGCTGCTGATACGTTTCCTGTTTTTGCGCGACCTGCTTTAAGTGCAGTGCCCCGTACCTTGATGCCGATCATGGGCACAAACGCATCGGGCACAGGCTGGATGTCGGTGACGTCAGGCGTTTGCTGCGGAAGGCCAAATTACATGAAATGATTTAGGGTAGGTGGGCATGGATCAGGCGTGATGGGCTTAGTACGTGTAATATAGCAACCGAGGAGCCGCCACGGGTGAAAGAGTTGAATACCGGTAAGCGAGAGCGACAGCTGGTGGGAGAGGGGCTCTAGCTGACCCCGCCATTGCAACCGCACGGTTGGATGCAGGATGCAGAATCCAGATACTCAACAAACACCATAGCGACCCTGTTGACAGCACCTGAGCCAAATGTCAGCGAGTGTTTTTCTAGGTGCGGCATAGTTCAGCTACTGTATTCTACTGCAGAGCGCACGGTGTACGTTGCCCCTCGTGCACCCCTCACCGTCAGCAGGTACTGCAGGCAGTGCTTGTCGCTGCCGAAGAAGTCCGTCTCGCGGGACACGTAGCGCGGCCCCACCACCAGAGTGTCCATGTCGGCACCTGTGTATTAACACACAAGCAGCAAGCACCACTCACGACGGTGTCCACAGGCGCCCTTGTAGTGTACCGGCTGTGCAAGCAGTTCTTCATGTGCTGGATCCGAAAGTCTTCTTGTGTTCACCGTGACCGCAGCACGAGGCGGGCCCCAGGACAGTCCTGGCCCCAGTCGCCCCCCCCCCGCCCCCGGCCCCTCACTCCTTTCTCCCGGCCCCTGCAACCGAGCGGAGCCTCAAACATAGCCCCTTGTCCCAACTTGCCTGGGCCGTGGACCCCCAAACGGTAGGACCCGAAGGTGTAAACGTGCGCGCGCGCATCCTCCACGCTGAAGTTCTTCCTCCTGCATATCCCCTTCACCCAGTTTTGCACCAGCTGGTAAAAGAGGCCAAGGACCTCCTCGCGCAAGAGCGCTTCATCTAGGGACTCCACGAGATCCTTGGAACGGAGGAACTGCAGAGGGAAACCGGCCAAAGTACTAGGATGCAGGCTCTGGCAGCTTCTCGTCTACTCGCAGAGGATCACTCGCCTCAGCTTGTAACCTAAGGAACATTATGGACGTACTTCTTCTAGCTCCTCGCTGTGCCGCTTGTCGTCTGCGGTCGGAGGCTGCTGGTTCAGAGGCCTGAGGAGGTAGACGTCTTCAAGGCTCGCGGCCGCGGCCATGCCTTTACCCTACAGTTCTAACAACGCACGTGACCTTGTGCCGCGGACAGCCTGGCTTCATATCATGGCACAATTACAGGCAGATGAGAATGTAACAGGGGCCCTTCCATGCCCGAATGCTATTCAAGTAACAAAGATAGTGTTTGCAATGTATAGATGAGGAACTGCCAGGCAAGAACGCCGAATCCTCCAGGCATGACACTCATTTGGATCCGCCCCGTGACCATGCCTGTGACTCCCCACCCAAACGCCTAGGTCCGGTGCCCAGGTCCTAAGCACCCGGCATCAGCCAGGCGTACACACGTAATTCGGCCCGCCATGCAAAAGCCTCGACCATGACGGCAAAACACATCATCCCGTATGCAATGAGCGTGCGAACACGCTGAGGTCTGGGGACCTGTGGCGTCGTAGGGACTGCCTCAGCCAGGCGAGGCCCCATGGGGTTGGCCACAAGGTGCACATATTTCGCCACAGATGCGCCATAATAACACCAAAACATGCGCTGTAGATTGGCACTGCCTCTGCCCCGCTCCCTAGCGAATACACGGTGCCATGCAGCCAAGTTCCAGCAAGAGCAGCCAACCAACTGCCCGTGCATGCGCTGTGCGCGCAAACATCGGTGAATGTGGGACGCAGCGGCCGGACGACAGTGTCGCCAGCTGCCCTCAACGTAACGTCAGGTCGGGGCGCCACTTGCCATGCTCCCCCATGCCTTACACGGGTTCCTCGCGCTTTACGCGTACCCCCATGCGCAGCCTAGCGGACGGCATCAGTGGACCGGGCGGCAAGTAGGTGGGGCAAGGCATTTCGGGACGTATGCACAGCGCCACCAGCACTGCAGCAAAAACATACTCGTGCACTGTAAGTCTCTGAAGAGATCCCGTCCTAAGTAGAGTCCAGCTGGCTAGAGCCGAGACTGAGGTCAGCGCTATGGTATGCCACGTGTCACGCCTTGCAGTGCGACACTTCCTGGCGCCCTGCCGCTGTTGCAGCGTGTGCCTTGGCACGGACACACACTGTCCGTGACCATCAGATAACTCCCACCCTCATTATATACACCCACCTGTTTGGCCGTTCTGCTGCTGCTGCCGCGCCCCTTGTTGTGCCGTCGCCATCATCATGACTACCACCGATGCTGCCCCTAGCTGTTGCCTCTCCCGTCCTCCCTGCCCTTCTGACTGCTGGAGCCCCGCCCGCAGCAGCGCCGACTTTGCAGCTGTCTGCAAGAGTCAGCCGCCCCGACGCTCCTCCTGAGCTCCTGGCGCTGCTGGCCGAAGCAGGACAGTCCCCAAGCAGTCGGTGCTCTAACAGGCCACGGCTTGGCCGTCTCGTACGACGGCCCGACGCATGTGGACCCCCGCTGCTGCTCTCACGCGTGTTGCAGCTCATTGCACACGCCCCATGCTGCAGCAGCCCCCTTGCGGAGCCAGCACCCGCCACCTCGTGGTCGTCCCTCAGCGGCCCCATGCAGCTGGGTGCTGCTCACAAGAACCAAGCGCAAGCCCTAGCTTTCGGCTGCAGGCCCATCCGCCAGCTCGGCCGTTGGCCTATTCATCAGTGCCACTCCGACATCATCGCCCCGAATCCCGCCCCTGCATCCTGGCCCTGTACCATTCCCCTGTCGCCATACCGTCTCCCCGAACTGGACCCTACTCCTGCTGCTCCGCGCTTCCCGTGCCAAGCCACGCCACCGAGAACGCCCGGTCGTAGAACGAGCACATGGCAGCCAGAGCGCGCCCGCCCACCGCCCCGCTCCCCCCTTGCTCCCCCCTGCTCCCCTGCCCCCCTGTTCCCTTTGCGCCTGCGCCCCGCCCTTCCCGTGCCACCAGTCCGCCCCGTAGGCGATGGCCTTGCAGGGGCTGCGGAACCAGCCGGCCTCCACAACTTCCAGGGCCCCGAATCCTGGCGCAGCCCGCAGCACCGTGAACCCGTTGTACATGGCGGCGGCCAGCAGAACGTGAGGGTCGCGCGGGTGCCATCGCAACCGCCAGTTGCCGCCGCCGGTCTCCGCCTGCCGAATAGGCAAGGACCGGCATCCAAGCCGAACAGGCAAGAAAGGGCAGTTAAAGGTTGCATGGGGCTGGCGAATCCGGGGTCACGGTGCACAGCGACACGTCGAGCGGACCAGGCGGCGTACCAGGAACCATTTGCGGGTAAGAGCTTCGAGCGCACGCAGGGCATACCCGTGGGCGATGTGAGAGGGCACCACGGCATTAGCAGCAACCTGATCTGGGCTTAGCAGTACTTGATGCCCTCAGTATGGGAACTGGCACGCGATTCAGCCGAGAAGCGAGAGTCTCAAAACGACCCCGTACCAACACAGGGCCCAGTGCTTGCAGCACGGGCCCTGGCATTGCCATCTTCTCCTCTAGCGCACCTTTGCTGCCAGTACCGGCTTAGCTGTGTTGCGCATGTCCCACAGCCGCACCCCCTCGTCGTACGAGCCGGTGGCCACCAGGTGAGAGTGCTGGGGGCCGGGGTACAGAAGGCCGGGCAGGGTAACAATTGCTGCGGGGTTTGTGGACACCTGCAGGTGCGGGCCCTGGGCCACGAGCGTAATTTCAAACGGATACGCACAAGCAAAGCACAACACAGCAAGTGAGCTGCTCAGGTGTGCAGACGAGCGACCACGCGCACGTGTGCTCACCTGGGGGTGTGGGTGCGGGGACACGGTGCACACGCCCGCGGCGTGCGAGCGGCGGTCGGAGAACACCAGGCTGGGGCCCCCGGCGGTGTCTGCCCGCAGGTCGTGGCCCTTGAAGTAGCAGTCGTCTGCACCGGAGAACAGCAGGTGGGGCTGCAGGGCGCGTGCATGTGGGTTCAGGTGGGGGACAGGGGGAGAGGGGGCGTCAAGGTGCGTTCGGGTGTTTGGGGTGGGAGAGGTGTGGTGGGTAGTGCAACGAGGGTGGTGGTTGGAATTGAGGCCAAGGCGCAGGAGCGGGACAGCAGCGATAATGGGACTGGCCAGGCCATGTGTGGCTGGAAGTTGTGGCAGTGTTGTTCGACCAACGAGACATGGTTGTGCTTCGACGGTTTTTGGGGGAGACCCAGATCGCTGCACGGCGGGGGAGGGAGGGCAGCGCAGCCCACCTCAGCCTTGTGGAAAGCCGTGCACCAGGCCTCCAGGCTGTGAGCCTCCCACTCCGACACCAGCTGGAGGCCACCCTCCGCTACCTGTATGCAAGTACCGTGGACGTCATGTCGTTCAACTCTCCGTCTCGAGGGGCCACGTTGCGCTGGCTGCATGCAGATGTGTGCCGGAACACTTTGGCATGGGGTGGGTGCCTGGTGGCACCCCACGCCTGCATCTCTATCTGATCCCAGCGCGCAGCCGCAGCACAAGGTCATCTTACCGTAATGAGGGACAGCGTTCCTGAGGAGGTCGATGTCGCAATCCGCGCGGTGGAGGTGCTTGGGCCCACCTGCCAGTCTAACGACAGGCACATCCCTCCACTGTTGCAAGCTGTGCAGCGCGACAGCTCGCGCAACGCGGGCTGCTCGCCGTCCTGTAGGACACCATGTTACTGTGTAGTGAGGCATTGTTGTTACGCATGCTTTATGGGCAGGAAGGAGGGCCAACCCAAAAGCTAGTTCGCTACCTGCGGCGACGCATCGAGGAGGCGGATACTGCCGTCGGCCAGCGCTGCGCCAATCAGAAGCTCATGAGTGCTTCCAGGTGGACCCCATTTGATGTCGAATATGCCAGGAACATCAAGGCTGCCGAGCTGTCGGCAGCCAGTCGGTACCCCATCCTCGCCAGACTGCTGAAGCTCAAACAGGTAGCAACGTCCCACGCGCTCTTGCGTTTCCTCAATCAGTTGATACGTTCCAATAGCTATCAGGTTGGTGTGGTCTGCCGCCTGGCAGCACTCCGCGCAGTCGGCGTTGAAGTCAAGGAGCTGGCTGTGCACTACGCAGGGTGGTTGGGGACACTGGCCCGGGATGCTCTCAGCTTCGTTTGACATGGTTGCAGGCACCCACCAGTGCGGTACCGGGATGCAAGGGTGCCGACCTCGGGTGCTATTGCCGGACAGAGTCTGCATACCAGTATGCGACGATGGGGGCAAATGGTACGGCAAAGTCTGCTCAGCATGGCCGCTGCTGCCAGCCTGACGCGGTGATCCACGCTGCCATGCAACGGTTGACCCAGGAACTTTTATCATGCACTGCTGATCATGTTTAGCTGCCGTACGCGGCAACCGTCGCTCCCTGCACGCCTCCACGTGCCACGTGGCTGCCCTGCCGGACGCGCTCCGTGACACCGGTTCAGGTGCAGCTTAAACCTTGCAGCCAGCCAAGGCAACTTGGACCACATCTGGTCGCATAAACTTAACGCTCTGCTCCCATCCTGGTGTTTAGATGAACCTCTGCGCGCGTTGCACCTCGGTCGTCAGGTCCAACTGCCACCTGTAGCCCTGTATACACCATGCATGAGTACGCTGCACCGGGCCTCCAAGGAGCTAGCCAATCATGCCGCACTACATCTTGAGTACATATTGTACACGTGGCTTGCTGTTGCTGAGCCAGGGCAGTTATGCGTCGCCTCGCGCGCTCGGCGCGATGGCTAACAACAACAACCGGCGGCCTCGGACCCTTAGAGAGTGAAAGAGCCAGCGAGCGACTCACTAGCTGTCAGTCAACCTTGCTCCAGTCTCTGGGCCATCTCCTCAGGCCGTCACCGGACGCAGCTGGCTGCGCATCCGCGACCTTGCGCCAGCCAGCCCTCGCGGAGACGCTCTCTGAGCGATACAATCAAACCGCTTGCGTCAGCGAGATCAAGATTGCATCACAAGGATCTTCACACAGCAGTGTCCGGTCCTGTGAGGAAGGGCAGCAGGAGTGCAGCTCCCGGTGCCCCCGGTGGCCGGAGACACCAACACGTTATGGCTCTGAGCTCCCCCACACCGCATGGCCATCACAAGGGACCACACGGCACGGCTTGGTCAACCTATCCAACAATGTCCACTCCATACACCAAGTACTGCCTCAGCATGGGTCCTTCCGGCCGCTGTCCAGCTACCCTGCAGCAGCAGCTGCTGCCGTGGCGGCAACGGCAGAGGGCAGCAGCAGCAGCAGCAGCGTAGCGGACGGTGCACCCGCCCCAAGGCGCGGCCGCAAGCGCAACCTGGCTGACCTCGACCTCCTGCCGCCACGCTCCCGGCGGTTACCGACAGCCCTCGCAGGTGCTGCTCCTGCCCCTTCAGCAGCGCCCGCGGCAGCCCTCGCAGCCATCAAACAGCCCAGCGTGAGCGCCTCCCCTGGGCCCGACCAGCCTGCAAGCCCTGGCCGCCCAGGCCCCACCTCCGAGCCAGCAGACTCCGAGCGAGTCCACGATACCCTTGACACACAGGAGCAGGGTCGGAGGACGTCTGCCCGTCCCGCTACGTCCCCAGCGCCTCAACCGCCTCTGCCAGCAGGCACCAGTGAGCCGCAAGCAGGCACCGAGCAGCCCCAACCCGCGGAGCCGTGGGAGCGGCCAGGGCGGTGGGCCCGAGCCCTGCCCTCTGCCACGGCCGCTGCTGCTCGTTCGGCCACTGCATCTGCCGCAGTCCCCGCAGTCCCCGGTGCCCCAGCCGCCGCTTCCACAGCTGCTCCCCCATCGCCCACATCCCGGGCCCATCTGGTGGACGTACGGCTGGAGGACCTGCCGTACGGTAGCTTCCAGGGGCTACTACAGGCACTCAAGTGCGGGGCGGCGCCGCCGCCACCCAAGGAGCTGCTAGGGCTGGCCCTCAAGGTGGGATGCGGCGGGGCGGGGGCTACAGGGAGCAACGGGGTCTGCAGGGGTAGGATGCTGTGTGGAGTAGACCCTTGCAGCCACTCCAACGTGCAGTACAACGCCATGTGCAGGCGTATACGTCTTTCTAGCCGCACCAGCCCTAGCCTACCACCCTTGCTGGCCCTGACTTTTGGGCACCACGCACGCCGCTGTCCCCCGACCGGGGGAAGCTTCCAGCCCCACTACCTGCTTACGTCCCACAGAAAAGTCCGAGACCCAAGAGCATGACGGCTAGGAGGAACGTGGCTACGGCCGAGGCCACCCAGCGCGAGAGGGGAGGGCTGCTCGTCAAGCCGCAGCCTGGTGACGCAGAGGCCGTCAACGTGGAGGAGGTGGACATGGTGCTGGTCCCCCTGCTGCAGGTGGGTTAACCAGGCGGGCGCGATGTGTACCCTACCCTGTAGCATACACGTACGGGTTACGCTACGGTACGCGGCTGTGCGGGCACAGGGCTGGGCACAGGGCAGCATGCACTACACCAAGTGGCTTGCACAGCGGACGGATGTGCCGGCTTGTTATCGGACAGCGGTCTAGTTAAGGTGTGGCATGGAGGGGCTCCGGCCAAGGCGAGTGTGATTGGGCTTATGCGTTTCGTACACTTCAGCTGGCAGATTTGGGCTGTTCTGATGGCAATGTTACCTGCATGCTTTCAATAGTCATGTTGAATCTCAGTATTTGTCTCTCCCGCCACGCACTTGGGTGGTAAACCGCTTCCGCGCCGCAGGGCCCCTACGGAGATGGGCTGACCGACTCGCAGTACGGCACATTGCTGTACCTGTGCGGGAGGCACAAGTGGTGGGGCGAGCTGTCCCGTACCGCCGTACGACGGCTGGCGGACTGCGTACGTCAAGACATGTCGTACTCCTCTGAGGTTGTGTGGCCTACTCTGTCGATGTGGGCTCTTGGGAAAGCAGCCCAGCTGGGGGCAAAGCACCCACAGCAGCAGGCGGACGGGCGGGTGCCCGGGCACGGGGGGCGGAGCGGGGCCAGCGGCTCGGCCAGCCTGGCTGCCGGGGCCGCTGCGACTGCGGCTGCGGCCAAGGAGGCGCTGCTGCCGCGGCTGGTGCAGCTGCTGGCGAGCAACGCACACAGCATGAACCAGCAGGGCCTCACCAACACCGTGTGGGCCATGGGGCACCTTCGACACAAGGTAGTGCGCGTGTCCCGCACTATGGCAGCGTTGTGCAACGTGGAACCTCGCGGTTGAAAGGCAGTTAGCAACGACGGCAACATATACGTGTAGGGTCAATGGCTGCGTGTTGCGGCGGGGCGCAGGAACTCAGTGGGAAGGTGCGATGGTGGTGGCAAGCAGGTTGTGTACCAGACGCCTGCCCCACGCACTTGCATTGACAGACTTCAAACGCACATGTGCACAAGCTTGCCCACTTGGCTTTGCGGTGTGGACGTGGCCGGACTGCCTGCTAACTGCGTCTGTGTCCGTGTGCATCCGCTGGCAGGATCTCGGGGCGCTGGCGGCGTTCGGCCGGGCCTTGCGGACAAAGACCTTCACGACCGGCCACTCGCAGCACGTGGCAAACAGCGTGTACGGCATCGCGCTGCTGGAGCCAACGACCAGCGAGCTGGTGGGTTGCCGTACGGCGTACAACTAGACCACGTGTGGACCAAAAACTGTACGGCAGGGACTATACCCTCCTCAGGACTTCTGTAGACCTATCTCCATGACGATATGACAAGACGCTTGTACTTGCAATTATTGTTGCCGGACACGCAGGAGACGCTTAAACGCGAGACGGATGACGTGCTGGGTCACCTGCTGGCGGGTGCCCGGCAGCTGGCGGGGCAGTGGGCGATCTTGCCGCAGGTGGGACACGTGCACGGGGTTTGGGCACGGTGCCAGGTGCACGGGGACTGCGCCGTCACAGGTCCTGGGCTCATAGCACGCCACCGCAGGATGGGACGCCGACGGTGCAACACCGGTCCAAAGGTGTGCTCATCGTTTGAGCTGCACGTGCCGCTGTGCTATGCTGCAAGCAGCTGTGATGTTAGCTTGATTTGCATGTATTTGTTCATTTCGCACGTGTTGTCCTCAGGAGCTGGCCAACACCGTCTGGGCGTGCGGCAAGATGGGCCTACGTGACGAGTGAGTGCCCACCGGACGCCGAGCCGTACTCAAAAGGAATAAGCCCCTCGGCCCACCACAGTAACAACAAAGAACTCCCACCAACTTTGCGATCAGGCTTCACACTGGTCTCCTTATTGCAGTTGCTTGCTGCCTCCTGTTCCGTGAATTCGTCTTACCTGCTGCTGCTGTGGTGCCGGGCCCTGTGCATGCTGCTGTGCGGAAATGCGAGCGCCTGATTTCGGACCTGACCGGGCTACACAGTACTGACTCGACGTACTGCTGTACGGCGGCTACTCTGCAGAAAGCTGCTGGACTCCGCATCCACGTGCGTGTTGAAAACATTCAACGGGTCCTACCGCAAGGAGATTTTTGCCAAGGGGCAGGTGGGGCGCACGTGTGGGGCGTAGCGGCATGGGGCGGCCTCTGCGTCGACACCTTGCATGGCGCAGCTGCCAAACCAGGGTGGTGCAGGCAGCTGCATGGCCCGGGGCGGCCGCGTGTGAAAGCGAAGGCTTCGCAACAGCGCAGAGCCAACTATGTCTGGCAAGCTTGAGCGTGCGTTAAAAACTACGTGGGAGCGAGGGCGGGCACCCGCGCGGGGCCGGGCCGCCGGGCCCAATGCACATTGCAAAGATCCAGTGGCACGTGGCGTGTGCGTTGGCGGCACGGCACCGCACATGGACACGGAGCGCGATGCAAGCCGCACGCCGTGGGCTGTGTCGGTATGTGTGGGAAGCCACAGCGGAAAGCTCTTTAAACAAATCGCGCACAAGCTAGGATACTGCACCCCGGCCCATGGCCGTATTGTTGCGACACGGTGTGCAATCTGTCGCACGGGGGGCGCCCATGCGGGCACCCAAAGTAGCGCGCCCGGCAGTACAACGAGGCTGAACAGCACGGCGCCTGCTGCGTCATTGTCAATGGGACTTGGCTCTGTGCAAGATAAATCGTATCACATCACGTCACACAATGCACATTACCGTGTAGACCTGCCTCCGTCACCCTGTACGACTTGTCACAGCGTACCAACAGAGTACCGGCCTGTCCACCTACCATACTCGTCCCCACGTGCGTCAGGAGTGGTCGAACCTGCTGTACGGCATGGCGCTACTCAAGTACTACAATTCCGACGTCTTCCAAGGCCTGACCACGGCCGTCAGACCCCCCACGCGCTTCAGAGACGTACCAGCCCCGCTGCCCGTCGGCGCTCCCTATCACCCCGAGACGGACAGGCAGTACGACGAGAAGATCGCTAAGACGGGGTGGGCGCCATGTGTCGAGCCGCCTCGCGACCCACGGGTCTTCTCGTCCATGCTAACGTCGGCCACCAGCCAGGCGGTTAGCAACATCCTATTCGCGCTGGGCGTGCTGCGCTACCTGGACGAGGAGTTGGTGGACGAGCTGTCGCTGCGGTTGGTGGCGTACGGCACGGCGGTGACGTACAGCGACCTCGCGCTGGCGCTGCGGGCATTCGTACAGGTCAACTACAAACCGTCCGGGCTGATGCAGCTGCTGGAGAACTTGGAGGCCAAGCTGCGGGTGGGAGGGGTCGGGTGCTACTGGTGCTAGTTGGTGCCTTTGCGGGCGTCAAAGCACAAAGTACTGATGGGGCACACGTGGCCTTGCACTGGGAGTAGAGTCTGCCCACTATGGGGTTGCAGGCTGCATTGCCTCGCGCAACGCGCACCCTGCCACCATGTCACGCACCGCAGGGCACTCCCTAGTTGCCTGCGCCCAGCGCAGCGCGTCCATTCACTCTTGCCGCCTATGCAGCGCGTGCCTGTGTTGCGGCTTTGCGGGGCTTTCTGCAACACGTGCGCCGACGTGAACTTCTGGTACCACCTCCCGGCCCTTATCCTCCGTGCCAGCAGCAAGGCCACAAGCGCGACCTCATGGCCCACAACCTCTTGTGGTCCATCGCCGCCGCCGGCTTGCTGCCCAGCCACCCGCACCTGCGGCCGCTGGTGGCGCTGCTGGTCAAGGAGGTGCGTACTTGTCATTTGTCCTGGCTATCCTTAACATGGTGGGACCTACATGTGGTGGTAGGGTAGGGTCGCAGCGGGTTGTTCCCTGGCGGCGCTGCCCGGTCAGGAGCTGCGCCTGTCTAAGCAATATGGCCTCCTAGCCTTCCTGTCCTGCCCGCTCGGGGTCTGCAACCGAATCTGGAAGTGTAATCGGGAATCCAAGTGTTGCTGGGCTGCTGGTAGAGGAGGTGTCGATTGGTGTAAGTGCTGGGCGAACATGATCGAGCCGACCGGGTCTCGGGTGAAGCGGTTAAGCTAGCAGGGTAGCTACCGAAGGAGTTGATGCGTACCGGTACCCAGAGGCCATTAGCTGCTGGTTGGAGAGTTGGGCGCATTGCATGGCAGGGACCTGGTTACAGCCGGTGGGTGGGCTGTGTCGTGTTGCGTTGCAGTTGGTAAGTGCAGTAGATGCAGGAGGTGCAGCAGGTACCTAGTGGTGCGTTGGTGATGTCGGGTGTAGAGTGTGGTGTGAGCATTATGGGCTAGGGCGGCGCCTCTGGCGCAGGAGTGAAAGTACGTGGATTGGGCGCACAGGATGTGGTAAAGCGCGGTGGTTGCATGACGGGGCGGGCGGGATGCGGGTGAGGCGAGGCGAGGCGCAGGCCGGGTGCCGGCTGCCGGGTGCTGCCCGACGAGGCACTGCATTCAACTTGTCATGATTACCATCTCAGGGCCCAGCTGCTTGCGTACCCTTGAGCAGGTGAACCGCCACGCCGGCGTCATGGCCATGCACGGCAGGGAGTACAACTGGGACGAGGCAAGCCAGGTGGGATAACCGTAAAGCATCACGGGGTGGGGCAGGGCGGGGTCCACGAGGGAAGCGACAGAGCAGAGGACGCGACAGACGCTCACGCCTCTATGTTGCAAGGCAACGCCCGCAGCCAACGGTGTGTTGTCATGTCCGTTGGCAAACTCATGTTTTTGGTCGTAGGCCTGCTTTTGCTCTGATCAATGCCCTCGATAGCGGCCTAGGTATTGCTGTACCACCAGGAGAGTCCCTGCCTTGCCTGGTCCCTTAACCCTGCTGTCGAACCTTACCTCACCTCCCCTGCTAGTGCATCGACTGCGGTCAGTCCTTACACTTGCAGTGCGCATGTCACGCACGCGGCTGGCTTGAAACCACTTAGTCGCCATGCCTTGTCCTGCTGTCCTCACAAAAGAAGCCCTGATGTCCTAAGCATTGTGCTGACGTCATTCCAGCTTCAGGTGTTCCCGTGCCTACATTGTGTCATCCGGTATGCAGATTGTGCAGTACCATTGGGAAAGCCGCGCGGCGGGCCTGGTGGGACCCGAGTACGACATCACATTCGTCGAGCCCATGCTGGTGGGTACTGCAAGGCCGTATGCTTCGGCACTTGTGCACGTGAGCGGCAAGTGCGGCGCTCCGAGCAAATGAAAGTTGCAAGGGCAGCCCGGCAGAGGACGCCGGAAGCACCATGCGGTGGGCTCGCGGCTGCACCCTGCACCCTGCACCTTGCACCCTGCACCCTGGTCGTTGCCTAGGAGCGGAAGCGTTGCGGCTCAAGCGCTCCGAGGGGGACAGCCAGGTCTTGACGATCCGCCCAGGAGTCCAAACGTGTGTAATGATAACCACGGCAGGCAATACGGCCAGGCCCTCATCATTTGCAGCTTGCCGTCGTGGTGCCACGCTGCGAACGCTACAGTGGTGTGCTGCGCGTGCACCCGCAGGCCATGATGCGCAACCACCGCCTGCAGATGGCGACGGAGGCGCCCGCGCTGGTGGAGCAGGGCCGCGTGTACAAAGCGCTCAAGGTGCGGGCGGGGGCCGTGAGGGCACAGCTTGATGTCGGGCTTCTACGTAGGGAGTTAGGGCCCGCAGCCCAGGGGACCGTGTAGAAGTGTTGAGGGTGGATCACCGGGACCAGCTGCCGTGGCGTCTGGGATGTTGCACAGGTCCACCGCGGCAGTGCACTGTTTGCGACGGACGGTACACTGTCCGGCCCTCCCCCTGCGCTGACGTACTACGTCGTAACGTGGCTCAGACGGAGCTCGCTTAGACGGAACAGGCCTGGAACAGGCCTGCCCACCATACTCGTCTAGCACTGACTGGGCATCGCACCTGGCCTTTCCAACCGTCCTGCCGCCCGGTACTCTGCACCCCCGCCCTCTCGCACGCTGCGTGCCTCCATGCCATGGTCACGTCCGGCGTCTACTCCGCACACCCGGAGGCCACTCATCCACATGGCCATGAAACGGTGCTGCCACCACCACCCGCTGCTCCGTGCACCCCGCAGGCCATGGCTGCGTCCGGCACCTACCCTGGGCTGCTGGGCGCACAGCACGAGGTGCTGCTGGTGGCGGGGGAGCGGGGCGAGGAGGGCGTGTGCGCCGTGGACGTGCTGGTCACCATGCGGGGGAGGAGGGGGAGCGAGGGCAGCAGCAGCAGCGGCAGCAACAGCAGGGCAGGTAGGACCGGGTCGGAGACAGAGGGCAGCAGCAGCAGCGATAGCGACAGTGAAGGGGGCGGCGCGGGGGAGGGCGACAGTGGCGGCGGTGCTGGCGGTGGGGAGGACGTCGGCGACCCCGGGGGCGGCGGCAGCAGCAGCGGGTGCGGGGCGGACGGTGGCGATGACGACACGTACCTTGTGGCAGTGGAGGTGGACGGCCCCACGCACTTCATGGCCAACCGGCCCGACCGCACGGACGGCCGCACGGTGATGCGCAACCGCACGCTGGCGCGCATGCTGGGGCCGCGCAACGTGGTGTGTATTAGCACGAAGGAGCTGGTGGTGGTGCTGAAGACGGAGGAGGCGCGGAGGCAGGCGCTGTGGGAGCGGCTGCAGGGCACTGAGCATCCGGGGCCGGGGTTCCGGGCGGCCAGGCCGTGGGTGGAAGGGGCTGAGGGGGGGAGGCGCTAGGAGGCCGTACAGTGTATTTGAGGCGACGTGGTCGGCGAAGAGAGAGGAGGCTTGACAAGCTTGGGGGCCGTGCGGGATGGCCTATTTTGATTACGGGCCGTAGTAGGCGAATAGAGAAGAGCGAGTTGGCTGCTAGTGATGCTTTGAACTACGGGTAGGGGCAGTTCCGGCTAGGCGTGCTCAAGACGTACAGGGGGACATTGTGAGTGGGTGCAGGATCGGGGGTGGTATTGGCGCTGTACCGGCGGGCTTGCGATGGCGGGGCGGGCATGATGGCGGGGCGACATGCATGAGCATCCAGCGACTTGCTGGACCCACAGCACTGCAACATGGCACATGTACGTGGTGTGAAGTATGGTGTGGATAAGTGAACTACGCGAGAAACCTTCTGGAGGAAACCCATGTAAGGCGTGAGGGCTTCATGAGACGCTGGCGTCTGCCGTATGATGTGGGGGACGCTGCGACGCCGGACGCAGCGACGGTTGCCGTACGGCTGCTGTGGTCACCGGGACCTGTACCGCCGTACCGCCATGCTGAGTGCCTTCCAACACGGTATGGTATCAGCGTGTCACTTTGCCACTCACTGCTTACGGGACTGAGACAGCACGAGCACAGCGCGGAGCTTCGCAGGTGTACGTCAGGTGTACCGACCCAGGGGACACCATTAGGAGCCACCAATATCCGTCAGCTCGTTTACAACAGCGGCAGTGTCAGAGCCGATGCATGCAGCGGCGCCCGTCACGGCAACAAAGGGACCTTGAATGTGATCTGCACTGCCCAACAGAGCTCACAAAAGAGGTCCACCTTCTAATGTCCTAAACGTCTTAGCAGGGGGGTGCCCTGTGCTGCAGGCTAAGGCCTAAACGGGCTTTTGGCCAGAGAGGAAACCGTTAGCGTACAGAATGCTCAGGAAGCTACGATCATAGCCCTAAGCCCCTGGCACTCTATCTGCCCGAAAGGGGGCACTATGTTGTTCTATGCCGCAAACTAATGTGCATATTCTATGCTCATGGAAACCTGTGCAACCTTCGGAGGTTCAACTGCCATGCTGGCGCACAAGTAGTAAGTCACATACAGAGACCCCCCATTCCCATCCATGCCACGCCCCTCCCAGGCCCTCACCCGTCATAGGCACCCGCAGATGCGAACTGCCTTCTGTCGCCCGGCGGCAAGCTAGCTTGCAAAACCACCTTGCGACCTACTGATGTCAACTGCGTGCATGCATATGTCAGCGCTCTACCGGCCCAGCTGTGCGGTCTCGTTTCCCTTGCCGCCCGCCCCCAGCGCCCACTGCTTGTACACGCGCGGGCGCTTGGGGTAAAGCACACGGCCCTCGAAGCGCACGCCCTCTAGCCACGTGTGCGGCTGGTTGCTGTCCGGCCCCGGCTGCCGCTTGACCCGCACCACCACGCCGCCCACCGCCGTCTTGGCCAGTGGCTCTGGCAGTGCCGCCTGGCTGCCAGCTGGGTCGACGGGCAGGCTGGTTCCGGAGCGCTTGGGCGGCACGCGCAGCGTGAATGTGCCCCCGCAGGCGGTTGTGTCGTTGGCCGAGTCCCACAGCGGGGCGCCCAGTGTGCCCTGCTTGGGCTCCAGGCCCAGCCCCGGCACCCGTACGGCGGGCCACGGCAGCAGCGCGACATACACGACACCGGGGCTGCTGAGCTGGCGGATGCGGATGCGGTCCAGCTGCATGGGCTCCCTGAACAGCAGCGTCACGTTGCGGACGGATGCAGAGGCCTCCCAGGCGCGGGGGCAGGTGGAGCACTTGCCAGGCGTGAAGGCGCAGTCCTTGCGCTTGCCCCAGTACACCAGGTTGAGCGTGCTGCGCGGCGTGCGGTACTTGCGGAACAGCGGGTCGTCGTACCACACCACGGGCACGTTCCCGTTGCCGTACACGCCCTGCCCGGGCATGCCTGTGAACAGCACGGCCGAGTCGGACGGGGAAGGGCTCGGCGAGGGGGAAGGCGAAGGCGAGGGAGGGACAGGGGAAGGTGGCGGGCTGGGAGGCGTGGGGCTGGGAGGGGCAGGGGAGGGCGGAGTGGGGCTGGGAGGAAGCGGGCTGGGGCTGGAGGAACCGGGGACGGGAGGTGAGGGGAAGGGTGGTGAGGGTGTGGGGGGAGGGGGACTGAAGCGGAGGGTGGGCGGGTGTGGGGAGGGGGGCGGCGGAGAGGGCGGGGCTGGCGAGGGCGGGTAGGCGGCAACGGTTAGGAGCTGGCGCACGGTGCTGGAGGCTGCGGCTGCCACGTGCTCCACGGCCTCCACCAGGCCCTCCATGCTCGACACGCCGTCCAAAGTGTCGATGTCGTGGCGTTCGTGTGCGTCTGGGGGCGGGGAGGGGAGGCGGGGAGGGGAGGCGGGAAGGGGAGGCGGGGTGCAGGGTTACCCTAGGATGTTGGAATGTCGGCATGTCACCGCTCCCATCCACGCACAAGCAGGCCATACGAAAGCGACAAGCCCCATAAGATCTGATGAGTAGTAATATTGCACACTATTATGCGGGCCAGGTCAATAACGAGCCCCTCGACCAGCCTCACCATGGCGCAACTGCCTAATGTCCACCACCCTCGCTGCGTGGCCTCTCCCGCAAACTACCAACAGGAAGAGAGCCACTATGCAGTAATCAATTAATGCCATGATCGTGGGCTTGCGCCGGGGCTGCTCCTCTGTAAGTAGCGACGAGCCGATGTGCGTGGTAAAAGCCGAAAGGGCGCGATATGGGTCAGCGACGTTGAAGTGTCGACGGTCAGTATCAGGTACTATGCTGTGCTGTGAGGGCAGTTGTACCTCTGCGCTTGAATATCGGGAGGTAAGGGCAGGGCCGGTTGAGGTACGGCTCCTATGTCTGGATGCCCACCAGGTAAGTAGCGCCCTACCCCGCATGTCAGACCGAACACATAGTAAGCTAACGTGAGCTTCTTGTAACTGACTTCGATACAGCTTGACCAAGGACATTACACTGCATTTGCGGCATAACTGCGCTTCCGCTACGTCGGGGCGGCACGCCCTGGTGGTTTTGCGGAGGAGTTCAACGCTGCTGTGAGCGCCCGGCACCGCGTTGGCAAGAGAGCACAATTGTGGGTGCTTTTCATATCAGTATAGTGTATTCAGAAAGTTACACGTGGTACCTTTCGTCGAGGAATGCTCGCGGTGTACAGCAGTACCGGCTGCACCGGAACCAGGCGACCCCAAAGGCGGGAGTCTGTGGGAGTCGGTCTCCATTCAAGCCGAGAGCGTTGACATTGGATAGGGCAGCCTGGTTTGCCGCCTACTAACAGCACACAACGCCTTCTGTTTCATCATACTTTCTCATAAACTTTCATGGCCCGATGGGATGGGATGAGGCCTGGATGAGGCCCATGGCCCAGGCGCGGCGACAGGAAAACGTAAGGAGGACCTTGAGTCGCTTACTACGGTACCATACACGCACACCAGCATTGTCATGACTGTCCCGTGCTGGTGCCTTTCGGGGATGCCATTACGCTTTACGATATGGAGCCATGGGAAGAAGGAGCTCTCACCCAGTCACCCTCCCTTGGTTGCGAAGCGTGTCACAAATTCCCACCCCGTTCCATGAACCAGCGGACAGCTGATACCGTATGCCACACTCAGCACGTTGGCAACCAAGATCAGGCAGCCTGCAACAGTTCCTTGCAAGCGTGCATCCTTGCAGAGCCAGGATTACATTCGCCTACGCCGGACGGGGTGGCCACCAGTGTAGAAGGGGTGTGCGTGGCGACCCCGGAATTGTCACCTGAGCTTTTACAGCTCACTCAGCTCAGCCATACATCGCCACATTGGGGCGAATTGCTAGGAAGGGGTGTGGCGACCCCGGAATTGTCACCTGAGCTTTTACAGCTCACTCAGCTCAGCCATACATCGCCACATTGGGGCGAATTGCTAGGAAGGGGTGTGGCGACCCCGGAATTGTCACCTGAGCTTTTACAGCTCACTCAGCTCAGCCATACATCGCCACAACCAGGGACCCCTGGTGGTAACGAAGTAGGACCAAGTTGCACCGACCCTGCGTTTGCTTGCAGCCCCACCCAGCCTGGATTTAGGTTAAGCTAAGGAAAACATCACTGGGGTGCACTTGTACGGTAGGCTGGCAAGGTAGGCTTTTTCAGCTCTGACATGTCACGACCCCCAAAACTCAGCCTTTCCTGCAGGGGAGCTCCCCTGTTGCCCCAACACCTCAAGTCCAGGTGAACGGCAAAGTAGTGAATACTACCACAAAGTGAAATACAGAATTTGCCCTTATCTGCGTGTCTATGATAAGCGACGGAGATAGAGTGTACCGGTCTGCACGGCGCGATGACGATAACGCGGACAGGCAAAGGGAATCGCACCTGATAAATGATGTCCTCGGTCAAGCTGTATCGAAGTCAGTTACAAGAAGCTCACGTTAGCTTACTATGTGTTCGGTCTGACATGCGGGGTAGGGCGCTACTTACCTGGTGGGCATCCAGACATAGGAGCCGTACCTCAACCGGCCCTGCCCTTACCTCCCGATATCCAAGCGCAGAGGTACAACTGCCCTCACAGCACAGCATAGTACCTGATACTGACCGTCGACACTTCAACGTCGCTGACCCATATCGCGCCCTTTCGGCTTTTACCACGCACATCGGCTCGTCGCTACTTACAGAGGAGCAGCCCCGGCGCAAGCCCACGATCATGGCATTAATTGATTACTGCCTAGTAGCTCTCTTCCTGTTGGTAGTTTGCGGGAGAGGCCACGCAGCGAGGGTGGTGGACATTAGGCAGTTGCGCCATGGTGAGGCTGGTCGAGGGGCTCGTTATTGACCTGGCCAGCATAATAGTGTGCAATATTACTACTCATCAGATCTGACGGGACCTGTTGCTTTCGTATGGCCTGTTTGTGCGTGGATGGGAGCGGTGACATGCCGACATTCCAACATCCCAGGGTAACCCTGCACCCTGCCTCACCTCCCCGCCTCCCCTCCCCGCCTCCCCTCCCCGCCCCCAGACGCACACGAACGCCACGATATCGACACTCTGGACGGCGTGTCGAGCATGGAGGGCCTGGTGGAGGCCGTGGAGCACGTGGCAGCCGCAGCCTCCAGCACCGTGCGCCAGCTCCTAACCGTTGCCGCCTACCCGCCCTCGCCAGCCCCGCCCTCTCCGCCGCCCCCCTCCCCACACCCGCCCACCCTCCGCTTCAGTCCCCCTCCCCCCACACCCTCACCACCCTTCCCCTCACCTCCCGTCCCCGGTTCCTCCAGCCCCAGCCCGCTTCCTCCCAGCCCCACTCCGCCCTCCCCTGCCCCTCCCAGCCCCACGCCTCCCAGCCCGCCACCTTCCCCTGTCCCTCCCTCGCCTTCGCCTTCCCCCTCGCCGAGCCCTTCCCCGTCCGACTCGGCCGTGCTGTTCACGGGCATGCCCGGGCAGGGCGTGTACGGCAACGGGAACGTGCCCGTGGTGTGGTACGACGACCCGCTATTCCGCAAGTACCGCACGCCGCGCAGCACGCTCAACCTGGTGTACTGGGGCAAGCGCAAGGACTGCGCCTTCACGCCTGGCAAGTGCTCCACCTGCCCCCGCGCCTGGGAGGCCTCTGCATCCGTCCGCAACGTGACGCTGCTGTTCAGGGAGCCCATGCAGCTGGACCGCATCCGCATCCGCCAGCTCAGCAGCCCCGGTGTCGTGTATGTCGCGCTGCTGCCGTGGCCCGCCGTACGGGTGCCGGGGCTGGGCCTGGAGCCCAAGCAGGGCACACTGGGCGCCCCGCTGTGGGACTCAGCCAACGACACAACCGCCTGCGGGGGCACATTCACGCTGCGCGTGCCGCCCAAGCGCTCCGGAACTGGCCTGCCCGTCGACCCAGCTGGCAGCCAGGCGGCACTGCCAGAGCCACTGGCCAAGACGGCGGTGGGCGGCGTGGTGGTGCGGGTCAAGCGGCAGCCGGGGCCGGACAGCAACCAGCCGCACACGTGGCTAGAGGGCGTGCGCTTCGAGGGCCGTGTGCTTTACCCCAAGCGCCCGCGCGTGTACAAGCAGTGGGCGCTGGGGGCGGGCGGCAAGGGAAACGAGACCGCACAGCTGGGCCGGTAGAGCGCGTTTTACGCATCTGGTTGTTTTCGACCGCATTTAGACATGTAGCTTGCGGCCTTGCGACGGGGTAGTAGCTAAGGATGCCGCGCTGAGGGCGGCAGGGCGCCGTTGTGATGCGGACAGCAGGCTTGCAGAACGTGGCAATCATGCGGCTTGTGCTGCAGGTGGTGCGATCCTCCTGCTTGGTTGCGTCATGGGACGTAGCATGCTTGGCAGTCGTATCCAGGCCATTTGCTAGTGATACGGTACACAGAGATCATGAAAAGCACACGATGAACACAAGAGCATAGGGTGTGATGCAAGAAAGTAGGAAATTAGAGCTGCCAAGGCTGTAGCACGACTTTGTTAGTCACGGTATGGCATAGGGGCCAAGCTTGCATCGACCTGAGTTTTGGCCCTGTGCCTGCCTTTAGCACCTGTGGGTCGCTTAGCCGCAGGGTAGGACTCCCCTGCGTAGGAGGCGTCCACGCCCCCGCGTAGTGAGCAAGCTGAGGAGCTGTGTAGAGTTTACCGGTAGTCGGACACTGCAGGACATGGTGACACCTACAGCGGTCGAACGTTGAACGCATGAGGGCTGAACGGAAGGATGTCTAGTTGCTGTTGTTATGTGTTGCTAACGTAGGACGCTGCATGAAACCTGGCTTGGGATCTGTTGGGACCGGTGTGTCGTGTGTGTTACGGCGTGTTGCATTCCCATGCATAGCCTGTAACCATCTGGCAACTGCTCTGGTCCGCGGTGCCACTGCGTCCTCGATTGCTGACTGCTGGCGACTTGAATGGCATGGCACTGCCGGTATGTGTTTCTCTCACTTCCTACCTGGTACTTGTGTCAAATCCCTTGGGCAAACTGTCCGGTAGTATATGGATCCCTCCAGAGCCCTCCTGGTCTGGCAATACCCCAGCACATTTCTGACATATATACTGTGCCCCAGACATGTATGTAGCCAAACATGTATGTATGGATTTACAGTTTTGGCCCCCTTCCAGGGCTGGCTCCGGCAATCAGGGAGACGGGGTTTCCCACCCCTCTCGCTGTACGGTTAGGACATATACACGTGTCCAGGCCAATGGGCCACAGTTCACGCCTCTGAGCCGCCGTTGCACGTAAATTAGTGACCAGCCGAACAACCCTGAACAACCTGCACCCACCGAGCTCAAGCAGAGCTGACCTGAGCTGACCACCGATCAGGAATGCATTATGCCTGATTATGCCGAAGTCCTGGCACCCAGGCTTTCACCTGACCATCTCGGAACATTCATAGCGGAGCCACTGGTGTACCTGTGGCGGTTGGAAGTTATTACTCGCCCGGCAGCAGCGCACGTCCCCGTTTGCAGGGTAGCGGCCTACACCAGGAGCGCAAGTGCTCCAGTGCGAACAAGAGCGGAGGTGGGATGGCTTGCCCTTACAGGCCTGCGCGACAGCGCGTGGCACCTCCGGCAAGGCTTGGTGCTGTGTGACGAGCACCGTGCAGTTCGGAACACCGGTACGATTGGACAATCACCACGGCCACAGGCGTCGACGGGCTGAGTGCCCTCAACGGCAGGCCGTCTCAGGTTGAACACTCACAAGCAGGTGCCCCAAAATCTCAACCAAGCAACCGACCAACCAACACTCCACACACGGCTCGAGTGCGGCTTCTGGGATCCGGTTGGGCTAGGTCCGAAAACCCTGAACACAGCTGCATACTCGGCTTGCCTGAAAAGCGTGTACACGAAAAATAAGATGCAAGTGGTCACCGGTGGCTCCGAAAGCGCACAACACCATCTCAGCATGCCATGACATGCGTCCTGCAAAGCACTCTGGCTGGTTGGGTGCCTGTGCCGCTCCCCTATGCACCAGGAACGAAGCCCTAACCATGGCCTGCGAGCTCTTAAAAACCATACACCTACTATCTCCTCCCCTGCTACACGCCCTGCGGTAACAGCCGATCCAGCAAGCGCGGCAGGATGTTTACATCATGCCACGGGGACGTAAGCCAGCAACACAACATGCGTGCTGTACCTAACCATACTTGCCACGCCAATACGGCGCGCACCATGCGGCAAAGGCCACCGGATCAATCCTGCTTGCAGACCACGAATGAATGAATAAATGCTCGATTTGGATAACATGCCATGGCCACGACAAGCGGGGCAGCACCATGAACGTACATCCGCTGGTCACGGACGACGGGCCTGCCCCCACACCCCCACACCCACCGACTCGGCGTTGTCAACGTTGGCCATTGCCCGGAAGCTCTCAAAACTGTCCTTCCGTTGCAACAGTTCCTGATCTGCACATTCCTTCTGGTTCAGTCCCTGCACTCACTTGCACATGTCCTCGTGCGACACCACCTCCACACGTCCGGCTCACGCCTTGACGGCTTGCGGCATGGGCATGCTGACGCCGTACGGTGCAGGCGGCGCGGCGGGGGCGGGGGCGGCCCCAGGGTAACCCACGGCGGCAGGGTACCCCGTGGGGGCCTGGGGCATTGCGCCTGCTGCGGGGTAGGGGCCGTACTGCTGCTGCTGCGGTGCCGGGTAGGCTCCGGGCTGTGGGTAATGGGGGACGGGGGCGGGCTGCTGCGCATAGCCGTTGGGCACGGGCACAGGCACGGGTGCGGGCTGCTGCTGCTGCGGTTGCTGCACCACCACCACCGCCGTTCCGCCGCCCGGTGCCGCCCCGATGTACCCTGGCAGCACCGTCAGCTGTGCGGTGCCGCGCAGGTTGGCTGTGAAGGCGCCCGGGCGGCGGACCACCGCCTTGACCTTGTACGACACACTGGACCGCACGCTGCCGCCCATACCGGTGCCCCCGAGGGTCCTGTCGTTCGACTGGTAGGTGCTGCTGGGCTTGGCGTTCGTTGGCAGGTGGAAGCCGGCAAAGCGCCACTGGTAGTGGCCCGGCTGGACAACCTCCTTGGGCTGCCAGCGGTGCAGCTGCTGGCCGTCCTTGTAGAACGCGGTCTGGACCTGCCGTGACTGGGTATGTACGTCCGTGTGGACATCGGTGTAGTGGTGGTGGTTCCTGTCCTGGTGGTGGTCGACGTGTGTAACCACAACGTCTTGCCGGATGTGGGTTATCTCCATGCCCTTGATCTGCGGAAGGACAGCAAGTGGGTGCGTAGGGAAGGACGTGCGGTCAGGTAATGTGCTTGCTCGCATTGCGTAGGCCGACTAAGTTTGTTGATCTGCAAGACTATGAGCGGCAGGGGCTGGTTTGTGCACCGCCTTTCCCGTCCTGCTCTGCGCACGCAGGCGCCTGCCCCCTGACTGCGCACCTTGACATCCAGGCAGGTGCACTCCGCGGGCTCCACCAGGTTGAGGTGGATGGTGCCGGTGACCAGCTCTCCGGGGTAGAAGCGGTTCCTGAGGTGGCAGGGGAGGGAGACCAAGGCGGGAAGGGGTGTCACCACAGCACTGGGGTTAAAACAGGAAGGGACCTGGGGCAGCGGCAGTGGCACGGCCCCACCTGTCCAGGACGACCGCCACGTTGTTGCCCTTGGTAAAGTTGTTGCCCATTCTTATGTGGTAAAGTATGCGAGAAACGAGGTGGGCGCTGCTGCTTTTCGTCGCACTTCCTCGTTTTGTTGTGTTTGCGGGGCGCTTCTATTCTTCCTGCCACGGTTGATGTGAACTGCTTGCTCGTACTGATGCAAAACTGTGAAGATCGCCATCCTATATTAGGAGCGCGTGGCGCAAAGTGCGACAAGCGGTTCGGGGGCGAGAAGCCTGCGAGAAGCAGCCCAGGAACCGAGCCGCGGTCACACTTGGCTGTGACGGCAACAACAACTGCCGTTCCCTTGCACTATTAAGCTACCGGTCGTGTCATGCTCGGAGAAGGTCCAATCGCTTCGGCCCTCCGTTGGCATTCTGAGGTAGGGGGAAGGTCTCCCCTGGCAGGCCAGGCAGACAAACTGCGGCACCTCTCCCAGGCGGGAATGCTAAAGAAGGGCATGCCGCGCTCGAGCGAGCTCAACAGACAGATTTGGACGGAGGTTGAGGCTTTGCGCAGTCTCCTCCTCGGTCTCTTCACACTCTGACGCCCCTGAAGTACGGTGGCAACGAGGGCTTCCTGACAATGGGCACCCATGGGCGCCCTTGCTGCATCACACATCCATCCTGGTCCACAACTTATGCTGCACAGATGATTGGCTGATGATCCCATATCGGCACCATATCTGCGTGGAGGCAATACAGAATTGCCAACAGCAACACCCGCCCAGACCCGCCCGTGTGCAACATGAGGGGACTCCCCTCGTCCCCTGGCTGCTCCTGGCACGAGCGTGCCTCCGCAAGCTCGCATGGTATGGGCGTAATTTGGGTCCGATAACGAGGCTCATACAGTAGGACTTGGAACTGGACAACTGGTGCTGCATGCTCCGGCCCCCACAGGCCCCCCACGTTGAGGGGCACCAGTGCGCCGGTGCGTAGTGTTGACACCCAAGGGAGTCAGGACAGGTCAGGAGAAAGCGGGGAAGTGACAAATCCGCTCTTGCTGTCCAGAAATGACGCCTGGATGCAGATACGGTGCCGATGGTGCACTCCGTCTCTCCGTGCAACGTTGCCAGGCAGGCGGGACCAGGCGGGACTGGCTGGTGCTAGCTCGTCTTCTACATCCATCTCCTGCTGTACTCCCCAGCACCACTGTACTTTAAATCGAGAAAGTGTGCCCTGACGTAGCACGGGAGACTCGTCGGTGGCTACCTACGGACCTACAGCCGTACATGGTTGGCCCCCCCTGGAAAGAAGGCCCAGTGAAGTGCGGGCCTGTGCGGCGTCTGCCCGAAAAACGCACGCAGGACAAGCAAAAACCTCAGTGGGCCTCCAGCACGTCCCTGGCCCAGTGCCCGTATGTGAGACGCAATCCAATCAGCCTGCAAGCAGAGCCTGGACCCAAGTAGCGGGGCAGCACGTGTCCTTGCACCTGCCTGCAACCTTGTCTGCACCTGCCAGCCTGCGTTCCCGCCATACACTGTATCCCACACTGTATCACACAGCATATCGGGGAGGCAGGGGAAGCATGAAATTTTTTGTTGCAGCATGCTGTACATTGAGGTGCACGGGTGCCGTGGGAGCTGTATACCGCTCGCAACGCGACGCAACGCCGTCCTCTACACCTGTGAAGCAATAGCAACCTAACATTTACTGATAGTGTGTCAGCTGCTTGTGCGTGATGTTACGACAAGGAGTGACCTGGGCTTCCCGTCGCCTTCTCGCGCCCGTGTCCGCTCGCCGACGACTGCGACAAGGGCTCAGATCATATAAAGGGCCGGGCTAGCCACAGCAGCAGCACAAGCAGCTACCATTAACCAATCAGGAAGAGGCAGCAAGAAGGAGAGCGCTCCAAATCGAAGTCGCGCTCGTCGTGCGCGCACTTTCCAGCGTTCCCCTCGCTTTCATACTTGCAATTCAACCAAACATGGGCAACAACTTCACCAAGGGCAACAACGTGGCGGTCGTCCTGGACAGGTGGGGCCTTGCCCTGCTGCTATATCAACCCGTTATCCTTGACCCAGTGCTCTGGTGACACCCTTCCGGCATTGATCTCCCTTCCCTGCCACCTCAGGAACCGCTTCTACCCCGGGGAGCTGGTCACCGGCACCATCCACCTCAACCTGGTGGAGCCCGCGGAGTGCATCTGCTTGAAAGTCAAGGTGCGCTGCAAGGTGGCACGCGCCTGCATGCGCAGGGCAGGAAAGGGACTGCAGCCTCTCCCGCCCCCTAGTAATGCAGTGGGGAAAATCACCCGCATGAATACCAAAGCACATCAACTGACAGTTGGTTCTCCCCGACGCACCCGTATGTGGTCCTCCCGCAGATCAAGGGTGTGGAGGTGACGCACATCCAGCAGGACGTTGTGGTTACGCACGTCGACCACCACCACGGCCACCACCACCACCACCAACACCACCAACACCATGGTCACCACCATCATCATTATGGCCACCAACACCACCACCACCACCACCACCACCACCACGGACACCACCATCACCACCACCACCATGGTCACACCGATGTCCACACGGACGTACATACCCAGTCACGGCAGGTCCAGACCGCGTTCTACAAGGACAGCCAGCCGCTGCACCGCTGGCAGCCCAAGGAGGTGGTCCAGCCGGGCCACTACCAGTGGCGCTTTGCCGGCTTCCACCTGCCAACGAACGCCAAGCCCAGCAGCACCTACCAGTCGAACGACAGGACCCTCGGGCACCGGTATGGGCGGAAGCGTGCGGTCCAGTGTGTCGTACAAGGTCAAGGCGGTGGTCCGCCGCCCGGGCGCCTTCACAGCCAACCTGCGCGGCACCGCACAGCTGACGGTGCTGCCAGGGTACATCGGGGCGGCACCGGGCGGCGGAACGGCGGTGGTGGTGGTGCAGCAACCGCAGCAGCAGCAGCAGTACCAGCCTGTGCCCGTGCCCAACGGCTATGCGCAGCAGCCCGCCCCCGCCCCCCACTCCCCACAGCCCGGAGCCTTCCCGGCCCCGCAGCAGCAGCAGCAGCAGCCCGCACCTGTGCCCGCGCCCGCACCCATGCCAGGCGGCTACCCGCAGCCCGGAGCCTACCTGGCCCCGCAGCAGCAGCAGCAGCAATACGCCCCCTACCCCGCAGCAGGCGCCATGCCCCAGGCCCCCGCGGGGTACCCAGGGGCCGCCCCGCCGCGCCGCCTGCACCGTACGGCATGGCAGCGCCCATGTCGCTCTCCATGAAGGCGTAATCAACTACACGCGATGCAGAGTTTGATATATGCGCATGCTGGAGGTACTGCTGATGCGCATTTATTTCCCATGAGCATACCTGGACGGCGTGCGAACGTGGGCTATACAGCGTTGTGGCTGTGAATCTGTACCTACGCATGTATTCTGGAGTGCCATGTACTAGCACATGGAGTTTAACACATATGCATAGCGTAGTATCACCACATCCTTCTATACATATCGTAGTAGGGTACGTACAGATGAGTCAGCAGCTAAGTGTTTGGCCATTCAGCAGGACGACTTGTGTGTTGTGCGGCATCGAGCATTCATCCATTCATACCTGCCATGCGCAACTGGTTTGCAGCACGCTCATGGCACGCCCTTGTCGCGTTGTTGCCTGGCGCGTGCTCGAGAGTTCGTAAAAACACATACAGCAGACGTGACGGTCACTGGCAAATACCGTGTTGAACTACATTGCGTCGTGTGCAGGACCATGGCAGAGTTGTACACGCGCTTGGCCGTACCACCACTGATGTATTGGGGTTGACGTGACACATGCACGCTCCTAGGACGGGATGTGTCCCGCGCATCAGGGGCGATGATGACATGGCGCCGACCTCCGCGCTGCCTCACAGTGGTGCCAGTCCGCCTGGACCGTCACCAACATGGGACGTTGTAAATTTTTGAAGGGTGTCCTGTGTTCCACCGCACTGGCAGCATGTGACCCGGGCACGAGCATTACCTGTGCCTTGCGGCTCCGTGTAACATGCACGGTAGTGTACGGCAGGCTGGAGGATAGTACTTCGATGGTGCCTTGGAGGTGCCTTACTTGCCAGTTGCCAAGTGGACGAGGGCGTCACCTGGCGGCATTGGCTGCACCTGGCTGCACGCACATTGACCCACACTTGTGCGCACCAAGCACGTGCGTGCAACTGAACGTCCCTTCGCATCAGCAACGGTCCACTGACATGCACCAGCTGCTTCCTGCCCTGCCCCATGCCACGCGCTATCTTGACGAGCAACTGCAGCAGGTCGAGCTGGCACGATATCTTGAGACGGGTATCCATTCGCAAACATGTCCGCTGTGGGCTAACTGGGCTTCGGGCAGTACCAGGCGGGCTGAGCAAGGCTAGGCTCAGGCTCCGCGAGACCGCGACAGCAGCCCCGCTGGCATTTGGGATTCCTCACAGCACACCAGGCTGCACCTGGCCCAACCAGACCAGACCGTGCCTTGTTGAATGCACGAGATGACGATTTATCTGAGGCCATTTGAGGCCGCCAATGGGCTGTCCCAACGTTAGCTGCCACCAGCATGAATGGTGTGTTGCACCAGGGTAGCACCATGTTACCGTACACCATGCAGCACACGTTGGGCTTCTCTCCCGCAGCCAAGCCCTCACACCGCAGTTGTCCTTCGACTTCTCCCCCGTGCACCAGTCGCATGTCACCGCTACAACACAGCAGGGCGAGTAAGACCAAAGCCTGGCTCACCTCCGCTTACGCCAAAAATCTAACTCATACCGGTATGCGCTCCTCCCCGCACCCTACGTACTACTGTTCCCCTTCCCCTTCCGTCCCGCCCGCCGCCCCTCCCTGCGCCCCCGCCAACAGCTGGTCCAAGGTCTTGGTCTCGTCCAGCTGCGGCAGCTCCAGGG
Source organism: Chlamydomonas sp. KOR1 (assembly GCA_036984285.1). Classification (NCBI taxonomy): domain Eukaryota; kingdom Viridiplantae; phylum Chlorophyta; class Chlorophyceae; order Chlamydomonadales; family Chlamydomonadaceae; genus Chlamydomonas; species Chlamydomonas sp. KOR1. The sequence continues at coordinate 36,460 of BQMZ01000256.1, read as the reverse complement.
TACCCACACCCGGGACCGCAGGCGGGGACCCTCCCCTGGACGCTCCCGCCAGCGGGCTCGCCAGCCGACTGGTCTGGGACGCAGACCTCCTGGCCGACGTCACCGGCGGCAGGCCCCCAGGGGACTCCCCTTGCCGCTTCGCAGGACTCCCCCGGCTGCTGGGGCTCGGCCCTGCAGACGGCGGCGGCGGCGACGCCGGCCCGGCGACATCCCCTGTCACACATCCGTCGTCCGGCGACGCGGGAACCACCTTTGCGCTGACCGTCAGCGTCAGCACGTTCAGCTCGCTCTTGACCACCACCTCTCCCACGAAGTCCCCGGGCTTCTCCGCCACGAACTCCACCGTGACCACGGCCTCCATGCCCGCGGCCACGGGGCCCGGCTTGTAGATGACGCGCAGGGGCAGCTCGGGCCGGGACACGGTGAAGCGTGCGGCGGCGGTGGACACGTTGGCAAGGCGTGCGGTGCGGTGGGCCACGGACCCCACTGGTACACTGCCCAGGTGCAGGTGGCCCGGGGTGAGGGTGAACTGCTTCAGCGCCTTGCCCGCATGGCGTATGAGGGAGGTGGAGGCCGTCTTGCCAATGCGTACGGCGTCCGCCTCGGCACGGAGGTATGCCTCGTTAAGCGCCACGTCGGCCTCGTCTGTGCGGTGCTGACGTGGCAGCTGCGGCGGTACGGCACGTGGCTGCCCGTACACGTCGTACACGTGGCTCTTGGTGGACGGTTGGGAGCTTTGCGTGGCGCCCAGGATCTGGCTGTGGCCCAGCTCTGGGTACGAGTAGTCCACGGGCTGGAGCGTGCCTGCACGGCCAGTACCAGGGGAGTTCCCGCCTTGCCCAGGTGACCCACGGGTCAATGACCCGCCGGTGGCAGTTAGGGGGTTGTAGTCGGCGGCTCCTGCGGCGGCGACGGCGGCGGCCTCCGCGGCGGAGGGCACGGGGCGGTCCGCGACGTAGACGCCGGGGGAGTAGGTGGAGGGGGCCCCGGGGGTGGCGGCGGGCGGCGGTAGGCGCGGGGGCAGCATGCGGCGGTTGATGGGCTCGTGGATGATGGGGTCGTTCTCCAGCGCCAGCAGCCCCTCCTCCGACTCGAAGTACTTGAGGGTCTGCGGCGGGCGGGCATCCAGGAGCGGGTGCGGGCTTAAGCAACACTCCTTATGGCCTACGGGAACCAGCAGACGGTCAAGTAATGCAACACCACCTCCAAAAGTCGCAGAGTCTGTCCACTTGGCTCACCTGCCCGTCCACCGGCCGTTTCGGCGCGTTGTCGAAGGGGCCGACCTTGATGGGCCAGGGCTTCTTGTCCTTCTCGCACGCCACCGCCGCCGCCGCCTCCCGCTCCCGCACCGCCTGCTCCCGAGCCATGGCCGCCGCCTCGGACGTCTCCCGCCGCCGCTTCACCTCCGCCGCCACCGTCCGCGCGCGCACCACAGGCGGCCGTGAGCGCAGCTCCAGGATGGCTGCCAGCACCTCGGCGTCCTGCTGCTGCGCCTCGGGAGGGCGGATGTCCTCGTACGGCACGGCGGCGGCATACAGCCGCTCCTGAGTCTGTGGACAAAGAAGCACGGAGGTATGGCACGACGTGTTGTGACATGCAACGCTTGGTTGGCATGGGTTATTACACTCTGGGTGTACGCCTCAGTGTGTTCCGTGTTTGTACGCCCTTGGCCCTCCGGGCGCGCCCTGCTTGGCCTGTGATTGTGGAGTTGAGGAAAGGCGGTGGCGAGGCTGTGGGATTGTTGGCACGGTTGGCTGGTTGTAGGCAGGTAGGAGGCAGCCCACACACCTGCTCGGTGCGCGCCTGTTGAGCCAGCACCTCACGGATGGTGGCGATGGTGTCGGGACGTAGCTCCGGCAGCTCCAGGAACTCGCGGTACAGCAGCACGGGCAGCGACGGCGGCTGCCGCACGGCGGGCGGCTCGTAGCCGCACACGCGCGGCATGTACTGCACGCTGCTGAGGCCCGCGCCTAAGGGGTCAGCACACGCCAGGGGAGCAGCCCAATAGTCCAAGTGCATGGCACATGCATAGGGTTGGGAATTTCTTTAGATAACCGGTACATCTAAACTAATTCTAATTTAGAACTAAATTAATCTTAGATTTCGTTTAGTTACCGCCACCAAAAGCACTTAAATGAGGCGTCTTGACCTGACGCTTTGCATATGTGCTGTCTGTTAGGTTTCCATAAGCTAGTTATGCTTCACACGCTGAGACATGGGGTGGCAAGGGTACCTCCCGGTGGAAAGCAGGGCTTTAGGGACCAGGGAGGATCAGGGAGGCTCAAAACAGCAGGGAAAACAGTGGAAGGCCTTACTGCCATTATCAGGTGGCGTTGGAGGACACCTGTACTTGGCATAGTTGGCGAGCACTTGAGACGATTTGGGATGATATGGGCACATATTACGTGGCTACATTGCCTTTAGTTGCTTTATATAGGGTCTGGAACGCCTTTAGATGCTTAGGTCATGTAAAGGGCATTTCTGGACACCATGTAAAAAAGACATTTATTTCTAAGTTTAGTTTATATAAGTTTATTTCTAAATCTAAAGGCCGTGCCAACCCTACACATGCAGCAACATGTGTCGTACTGGCAAGGGCTGGTTCAGGACAGGACAGGAAGGTTCAGCGACCGCGCAAGCTCCTAACGGCCACTGCACCAGCCGGCTTCCTCCGGCAGCTCGTTAAGCTGCTTTCTTTCCCTTGCGCGACACCTACCCTTGGGTGGCTTGACCAGCTGCGCCAGGCGCTTGAAGGCGGGCATCAGCTCTTCCACGTGCGGGCTGTACTTCTGAAGCAGCGCCGCACCGCCCAGCGGCAGCGGGTCCAGCTCCGGCCGCCGCTGCGGCACCTGCACCAACACGCTGTGCACCGCCATGCCCTCCTCATCCGCGTCAGGCAGCTCGTCCCGCCGGATCTCCACAGCCAGGCCGTAGTAACCGCCCACGTGCGCGCCACCCTTGCCGTTCGCTGCCGTACCGTGCCGCCCCGGCGACCCCGGCCGCGCACCGCCCGCCTCCGCCGCGAGCGCCTGGCGGGCGGAGAGGTAGATCTGTACGGTTTCGGAGTCGAGGACTTCATACCCGGAGCCGTCGGTGTGGATGACGAAGACGCGCGGCTTGATGGTGCGGGCGACGGGTAGGTAGGTGATGACGGGTTCGGGTGGGGGTGGCGTGGGTGGCCGCGGAGGTGGTGCCGGAGCCTCATCCGCATCGTCCCCGGTGGCAGTGGGTCCACGGCTGCCCGCAAACTCGTCTGCGGGAGTGAGTGCAAACTTATGTGATTACATGAAGTTCAAACAGCGCTGTGACTAGCCCGTTGCAATACGGCAGTTGAGGCCGTAGGCAGGTCCAGCTGGCACAGCCTGCGCGTGCACCAGCACCAGTAGGGCCTAACTTGGAACCGGTGCCAAACCCAAACCCCAAGTCACCTTCGCTGTCCTCCCCTGCCATGGACGTCCGGACCGGAGGCGCATCCTCCTCAGGCGGAGGCGGAGGTGGCGGTGGGGGCGGGGGCGGGAGCGGGTAGTGTATGTGCAGGAGGGGTGCTGGCGGGGGCCAGAAGGCAGGGGGCACGTCCACGGGGGTGGGCGCCTTGTCGTCCTCGTCGTCGTCCTCCTCCTCATCCTCCTCGTCCTCGTCCCAGCTGCCCTTGCCCCTGCCAGCCGCCTCTGCCGCCGCTGCCACCGCCGCTGCCGCGGGTCCCGGCAACAGGTACCGCAGCTCCTCCGACTCGTAAAACGCGGTCGTGCCACCCTGTCAGGGGAAGGGCATGCATGGGGTTGGTGCTCCACCTATGTTTACCCCAAATCAGCGTGAATACTGGTCGACTTGCCCCGCAAATGCAGATAATTTGGTGCTGCAAGTAACGGACAGGCTAATTGGTGCTGTACAGGTCCAGACTTGGGCACGGTAGCACATCAACACGCTCACCTGGAGGTCAAACAGGAACGTGCCGCTGAGCTCCGGGTTTGCCGAAAGGTCATCCAGTAGCGCTGCCGCCGCAGCGGCAAGCACCGCCGGCGGTAGCGCCGGCGGCGCTGCGCCTGCCTTGCCCGATGGCGTCGGCAGCTCCGGCGGTGTCGCCAGGGTCTGCAGCGGCGGCGGCGTCACGCCACGTGGCACGAAGGCCGTGGTGTACGGCGCCGCCAGGAGGCTGCTGCCGTCGGGCATGGAGGCGGTGACGACGCCGGTGGCGGCGTCCCAGTTGAGCGTCACGCCTGGGCACGGGGAGATGGACAGGCCGGATGCGGAGCCCAGCACGGGCGCGAAGCCGTCCATCTCCACGGACCAGGACCCGTCGGTGAGGCGGCTGATGCGGGTGCCATCGTAGTCCTGTGGGTTGGTTGCGTGTTAGGGGCGTCGGAGGTGGGCCAGGGCGATGCTCATGCACAGAAATGTAGAGCATGACCAGAAGCCGATTCTAGGCCACTGGTCTGAACATATGAGGTACCCGCCTGGCGTGCATGCGAGGCAAGGGTGTGTGTGCGTGTGTGCCAAACGCGTCATTCAGCGCGCACGTAAACGCCAGCGCCCACCTGCACCAGGACGTCTCCTGCTGGATACGCAACCACCATGACGTTGTCCTCCCGAATAGACACCCGCGCGCCCGTGTCAGGGTCCGTCACCGTCGCCGAGCCGATGGACGGCAGTGTCAGCGTGAACGGCGGTGGCGGCGGTGGCGGCGGCGCCTTGGGCTTCGGCGGCGGCGCCGCCTCCGGAGCCGCCTCCACACCCTTGCTCCCAGGCTTCTTTGGCCCCTTCACGGAGTCCTTCTTGGCCGGCTTCTTCTCCGGCTCCGGTTCCGGCTCAGGCTCCGGTTCCGGCTCAGCCGGCGGCGGCGGCTTGGGCTTTGACCCGTCGTCCGGCTCCCGCAGGCGTGTGCCGTCAAGCTCGGTCCTCCGCCAGCCCTTTGCCGTACTGCCGTCCGGCGCCATCCAGCCGTCGACGTCGATGCGCTCAGAGACGCTGCCGTCGGGGCACAGCACACGTGCCACGGCGCCCTGGGCGGCGGACACCAGCAGCCCGTCCTTCGTGACCGCACGGAAGGCGTTGGGTGTGGCAGGCGCGCGCAGGGCCTGCAGGTCCGCGCCCGCCAGCGGCGCCCCGTGCACCGCTACCCCACGGAAGGCCGGAAGAGGGCGGAGCGCGGCGTCGTCCGCGGGCGCCACCAACACCTGCCCGTCCGTGGTCATGCGGACGATGTGCCCCGCCGGCGTCGTCACCTGGAGCGCCGACACGGGCGGCGGCGGGCCCTTGGGCTTCAGCAACGACGCCAGGTCACCGTCCCCATAGTCCTCGTCCTCATCCTCCTCATCATCCATCGCCGCGAGGCCCATTTTGAGCAGCTCCCCAGGGCTGGGCAGGGGCTTGGCCGGCGGGGAATCGTCATCTTCGTCCTCCTCGTCCCCGCTTCCTCCCTCCTTGCTGCCTGCACTGCCCGGCCGGGAGCCGCCCCCAGCAGCTGCAGCTGCCGCCTTGGCCGCCTCCGCCACCGCAGGGTCCACGACATGGAAGCCTGCCACAAGGGACCCTCCCTGCAGCGAGGCCAGCAGCAGGGGAGACCCGTCCTCCCCTGCGCCCGCCTTCTGGCTGCCGTCCTTGAAGCGCACGGTTGTGGGCCCCCGCTTAATGGTGAGCCCGCCCAGTGGAAGCGGGTCCGGCTTGGTAGCTGCTGCAAGGCTGATGGCTGCGGTGGCGAGGCCGGCGGGGGCGGCTGCCTCCTGCTCGGCTGACACGGGTGGCATGGTGCCGGAGATGATGCACGCGGAGGAGGTGTACAGGTAGGCGGTGCGGCGGTGGGCGTCGGCCACCTGGGCCAGCTCCGGGTCCATCTTGTACACCTTGGGCGGCAGGTCCACGGGCCCAGGGGCGGCGCCGGAGGCCTTGCGCAGGAAGGAGGTGAGGTTCATGGCGATGGGCAGGCCTGCGCAAGGGGGGGGAGAAATTAATAAGAAACACGATACTGAAGTAGCTGGGGGGAGGGGGGAAGAAGTTACTAAGTAACACGATGCGCAAGGGGGGTTGAAGGCTTCAGAAACGAGTTGGCACCTGAAGATTGCAATGTCGGTACTCTTGCGCCACAGCAGTGCTCAGCATATGCGGGCTCCTACATCCTAGAGCTGCAAACCAGGGCCAGGCAGTGCTGCAGCTGCTCTTTGTAACGCAAATTGCATGTTCCACTGTAGCTGACACGTAAATGCGCACCGCACCCGTGGTCTTGCTGGACATGTTATTTGCTGCGTAGCACGCCACGATCACGCTGTCCGTGGGCCCGTGGTACCCCGACGCCATGTCGGGCAGCTCCGCCACCGCCTCCGCCAGCGCCTGCTTGAGCGCGGGCGGCTCCAGCGGCTCGTGCCAGTGGCGGGCCAGCAGGGCGTCCTCGTGGGCCAGCTTGGCGGAGGGGGGCAGCAGGTCCGCGGCGGCCTGGGGGAAGGAACAGGAAAGCATCCGTGCGTGGACCGGCATGGTGAAAGGAGTTTAAAGGTGCACGGCGTGGGTTGCGGTGGGGCTAGTCATTTCAAAGTAAGGTGCTGCAAAACTGATTAGATGTACTGAGGGCGTGTGCAGAGCGCTGACGATACCGAGCGGCAGTGGGGGCGGCCGCTGCCTAGGACACGGTGCACCAACCTGGAGTAGCTGATAGCGCTCAATTGTCGCGACTGACAGCTCGGACGCCTCGGCCTGTAAGGTGCAAGCGGCAGACGCTGACAATGGTCAAAGGGCCGGTCAACCACAAGGCCTGTGGGAGTACAGGAGCGGTCCACACGCACTCCAGACAGGCACAGCTGCCTTGCTTGCTTGCAGGCCATACCAGCTCCGCACCTGCAGCGCCGTGCGGTGCAGGCTCTTGCTGAGCGGGTCCAGCCCCGTGGCCATGCCAAACGCCCCCGACGCCGACGCCGCGTTGCGCGCCGCCTCCCCGCCTCCGCAAACGACTGCACCCCAGGCAGCGCCATGCACCGTAGCATGTGCGCCTCCACCGCCTCCACGTCGAGTGTACCGCTGTGCGTGAACAGCCCCTCTGGACCCGTGCCGTACCGCCCCGAGGCCAGTAACCCGCCGTCCATGCCCTCGTCCCCTGACCCGTGGGTCGCTGCGTCAAGCGGCGACGTCGGCGAGTCGGGCCGCGGCACGGCGCCGCGCACAAAGCCAGTGGTCAGCCCTGCCGCGGCGGCCGCCAGGCTGTCCACCTCCACGACGAGCGTGTAGTCTGGCGGCGGCTCCGGTTTCGGAGCGAAGATTGCGCTCTGGCGGTCCGTGTCGAGAGCGCTGAGCGCTGCCTCCATAGCTGCGAGCGCGGACGTTTCGGAAGCGGCGACGCGGCCAGCTTCCGTCAGGTCCTGGCCCTCGTCCAGGGAGGCCATGTTGCGCGCCACCTGCTCCAGCAGCGCATGCATGACCAAGGGCACGCTGACGCGCTCCGTGGGCACGCCGTCCAGCAGCGCGCCGTAGTACCCCATGCTGGTGAGGGTATCGTGGGAGAGTGCGGTGGAGTGCACGTCGTCCGGGAAGGTGGTGGGCGGCGGCGGCGGTGGCGGCGGCGGCGGTGGGGGCTCCTCTGCAGCTGCAGCGGCAGCTGCCGCGGCGGCTGCAGCCTGGGCCTTCGTCGGGGTCTTTGGAGGCGTTCTGGGCGGGGTCTTGGCCCGCTCCTTGTTGGCGGCAGCGGCCTGGGCGGCTGCAGCCGCGGCCGCAGCCGCAGCTGCCGCGGCCTCTGCCTCCGCTGCCTCCGCGGCGGCGGCGGCTGCCTCTGCCTCGGGGTCGGTCTTTGCGTCCGGCACCTCCGGGAAATTCCTGTCGTACACTTTGACCTTTGACCTCCACTCGTCGTAAGTCCGGACGTTGGCTGCGAGCTGCTGCAGTAGGCCAGACAGGGTGTCGTACCCGGGCGTATCCTCCGACTGAGAGGCTGGGGCCTCCGCCGCCGCCACTGCTGCTGCGGCCGCCACTGCTTTTGCCTTCGCCGCCGGCTTCTGCGCCGAAGCTGGCTTCTTTGCTTTGGGGTCCTCTGCAAATCAGACATATAACAAGCGCAATCAAGGACAGCCTGTAAAGTGTGTTACCAACTCTCTGAAAAGCAGCTGCGACCAACCTTGAAAATGTGCTCACGCCCATCGCGCTCCCCTGGTCACAGCACCCACCCGCTGGTGGTGGTGGTGTTGACGGCGGTAGCGCCACCTCCAGGGCCGCCAGTTGCGCCAAGGGGTCATCCCACACCGCCGCTTCCGCCTGAGCCCGAACCGCCTTGAACCACTCAGGCGGCTCCGCAGCCGCAGCAGCCGCGATCGCCGCCGCTGCTGCAGCCGCTGCTGCTGCCTTATCTGCTGCTGCCCCCGTGAGCTTATCGGGCTTCTCGGACTTTTCCGGCGCTGCTGCTGGGGCTGCCTCGCCTTCGGGTGCAGCCACCTTGGCAAACACCACGGAGCGCAGCTGTGCCCCTGCCACCAGCGCCTCCCGGATAGCTTCCAGCGTAAGGTTCAAGCCGTCCAATAAATACGTCTGATAGCACACAAATGGGTCGTTCTGTATCTTCTGTATACGGGAGACCGCATCCGCTGTGCGAGGGCAACACAAGCAACACCGAATGGGAACATGGTCAGGGGGAGCTTTGAGACTCAACGAAGGCTAGCAACTAGCTGAGCTTATGGAGAGAATAGGGCGTCGCCCATGTGCGTGTGCGAAGGCCGCCTGCTACTTGTGTGTGGAGCTGCCTTGGCAGCATTGTCACGGCCCCATGAGGCACATCAAGCTTGCCCTTAGTGCCGCAGCACTGCTACGGTTGCCACCACAGCCTGCTTACTGCTTTCCCGTAGCTCCTGCTCAGCCTGGACCACGCTCGCCCGGGCCTGCTCCAGCGCCACCGCCTCCTGCATGAAGCCAGAGCACAAATGCGGCCACTCCGTACGAAACCCATGTGGGCAAGCCGTGTAAATACTTCTCCTCAGGGGCTGCCTGGCCCTGTGATCGCGCAATTGGCCTACACCGAGACCTACATCCGCAACGCCCCGTGTCCCAGCTAACGGCCCACCTGCGGCTGCTCCTGCTCGTCGTGTGCGTGGGGGGTCTCGTCGCCAAGGTCCTCCACCGACAGCCCCATCTCCTGCGCCTCCGCCTCTCGCGCTGCTGCCCTGCGCGCGGCCTCCTCCTCCACAGCGCGGTGGTGCACCTCCAGCGCATCTGCAGCTGCTTGCGCCGCCTCCTGAGCCGCAGCCAGTGCCGCCTCCGAGGCCTGCACGTGGCACACACCACGAGTCACGCCCAGCTTAAGGGTCGTATGTGGTTTGTGGCAGTGTTGCCGCTGTGCCGCTGCGCTCAAGCGGAGCCCTGCACCAGCACCTACCAGGACCCTGTCCTGCGCAGCCTGCAGCTCCTGCCTCCTGCGGTGCAGCTCCACACGCCAGTCCGCCAGCTGGTCCCGCTCAAAGCGCTGGGCAAGCAGCTTTGCACTGGTGGCTGCAGAGAACCTGGGAGGCAGCGTTGGGTCCAGCAGGGTCACGCAAGGCGCGCCACTCGGGGCGCTCGTCGTGCATGGCAGTGCATACAACGCTGTCCCAGTAGCACCAGCTCAGGTAGCCAGAAAGGAACACTCCACAGCGCGGCGGTGTGCTCCATGCGGGCCATTGCTACCCCAGCAAGCGCATGCCAGCGGCAGCGCACGTCGTCAGCCCCTAAGCACGTCGCAGGATAGCGGCGCAGTGACCCACGTGCATGCCTCCGGAGCGCCGCCCGCAGCAATGTGCGCCTCGATGACTGGCCGCGCCTCCTGCCCCAGGGGCGTGGCTATGTCCAGCCGCAGCACGGCATCGCTCAGCGCCACATGCCGTGCCAGCTCCTTGCGCCGGAGGGTTGCTTTGAGCCCCTTGGAGTCCGTCCCTGGCGCAAAGTCCACAATGCTGACCACCGGCCTCCATGTAACCGAGAAGGGGCACTCCGTAAGCTCTTTAACATCGGGCGGGAGCTGCGCGATACCAGGGGGCGGGCAGGGCAGGAGGGCGGGTGGTCAAGCAGGTGGCATGGGACAGCATAAGTACGCGTGCAGAACTAAGGCTGGATCGCCACACAGACTGCTCCTACAAAATAAAGAACTAAATGTGTATTGTGCAATGCAGAGGACAGTAGCCCTTCCCGTAGGACTCGAAGGACCCTACATGGTCGTCAGGCGATGGCTCTGGCGGGGGCGGTGGAGGGGTTTCTGGCTTCTTCGCTTTAGGAGCCATCCTAGCTAACTATTGTTTAGCTGCTTGCATCTTAGTATAGCCCTTCCGCCAGGAGCGTTCCAGCAGGGGCCGCGCGCGCAAGAGGTTGCCTATCTAGTTTGTAACAGAGCAGTATCAGATAGAAAAGCATTTCTTGCAGGCGTAAAAGGGGGTTCCGCTGCGTGAGAAGTCGTTCCGCAACACAGGGTGGTTTCTCGTTACGTCCGGTACCCGGTCTCCCCTTGACAACAGAGACATGCAGGGAGGCATCCTCTGTTACAGTACTTGCAGGAGTTGCGACAGCGTAGTGCAAGGGGTTATCTCCCCCAACGAGTGGCACGGTGCCTATCACAGCCAGCAGGTTGCTAGTGCCCACGGGAGAGCCCTTGCGCTGAGCGCGTTGAGCTGGGCGGTGGCCGTAGGATACCATGCTACCCGTCCTGGCTCGCAACGCGGGCCTGCCTGCGTTGCAGCGGCTAGCAGGTTAGCGAAGAGGGCAAACTTGTAGTTCCTCTCTGTCTCCTTGTCCGCGAGACGTACCGTAATTATGGACAAAACACACTATCATAAAACATTTTACAGCTAGCTTCCTCTTCGGCTCTGCTTGCCACCCTTGGGCAATGCAGGGCTCCGTTGGGCGGCCGCTGGGAGCCGTGAGTACTCCTCCTCCCTGCTGACAGTGGACAAGCATGGAACTGGCGGGCGCTCGTCGGTGAGCTCCGGGCCGTTGTTGTTGGCACGCCGAGGAATGCGAGAGCAAAGTCAGCCATCACCCGCTCTCCTGTGCAGGTCAGTGGCATTACTGCTACTGTGTTTGGTGCCAACGGCTTCCTGGGAAGCTACATCGTCAATGCGCTGGCTAAGCACGGCTCTCAGGTGGTGTGCCCCTTCCGGAGCACGGAGAACGAGGCGATGCACCTCAAGCAAATGGGCGACTTGGGCCAGGTACAACGGTCAAAGCCGAGGGAAGCACGACCATGCTGTAGAGCGGCAGCTCGTGGCACCCCCACGGGGGGCTGAGGTGTGGTGCTCAGCGGGCAGCAGGTGCTGCGTGTGCGCAGCCTAACACGGTGCACCCGCCGTGCGCAGATTGTCCTGCTCCCGGAAATGGACATCCGCAATGACGACCTCATCAAGAAGGCCATCAGCCGGTCTAACGTGGTCATTAACTGCGTGGGCATGCGGCTAGAAACTATGAACTGGTCCTTCGAGGAGGTGCACGTGGACTTCCCCAAGCGCCTTGCCCAGTACGTAGAGTGCAAGGCGGATGGTCACGGCCCAAATTAATTGTGGCACTGGTTTCTTGCATTCCAATCTAGCACTTTGCTGCAAGGAAGGGTCCGCTGAGGAGGGCGGCAGGGAAGCCACCGGTTCCGGGCCGGGCTCTGTCCCGACCGAGGCCCTAGCAGTTGGCGGCCATGCTCACTGCGTGCAGCATGAGCCACTTTGGGCCACCACCCATGAACGCCCCGTACCGCATCTGCAGGCTTTCCGCGGAGGCTGGCCACGTGAAGCGCCTGGTGCACTTCAGCGACATGGGCGCGGACCCGCAGCACGCCTCGAAGCGCATGCGGACAAAGGCGCAGGGGGACGAGGAGGTGCTGAAGGCCTTCCCGAAGGCCACTATCTTCCGGTGGGTCGCTCGCTTCTGGTGCGCCAATGAGACCCAGGTCTCCGATGCTAGATGGATGGATGGATGCAGTAATGCGGGTGCTGGGTTGCCATGGCGGGTTGAGCGCACGTAGGGGACGTCGCTAAGTGCTGTGGGAAATGTTAAGCGAGGGAGCATGGTGCTGCACAGCGGCTCTGATGCGGCGCCAGTCTGCATGCCGGCCCGGAGCAGCCTGGCGTTGGCGCACCACTCATCTGCAGCATCTTCACACGCTGAGCTGATTTCACATACTGGCATGCCCTGGGGAGGTTTTATGGGAAGAGCCTGGTTGGCACTGCACAAAGGTCTTTGTCAACATCCACCTCCACTCAGCTTGGGTCACGACACATCAGGCATGGGGGAGCGGCGCTGCCTCTACCATGCTGTAGCGGCCGCTTCCACCAGGACCAGCAGTCTAGGTGCACATTCGCACTGCTCCCAGCTTGGATGCAGGCCTGAACCAGGCGCGTAAATGTCTCTCCTCTCGTCCCCCACAGACCCGCGGACATCGTGGGCATTGAGGACCACTTCTACAACTACCTCATCTATCAGCTGACGCTGACGGTGTTTGCGCCGGTGGTGGGCACCGGCTCCAACAAGGTGCAGCCCACCTACGTGCTGGATGTGGCCGACGCGGTGTCCGCGGCGCTGCGGAAGCCGGACACGGAGGGCAAGACCATCTACCTGGGCGGGCCGGAGGTGCTGACGTGAGTATGGCACGCGTTGCTGATGGTTGGAAGTCCGGCGGGTTCTGCACCTCGTTGAGTCATACCTGAGGACCAGCGTGCGCGGCCTCGGAGCCTTCTGCCGGGCCTGGAACAGTCAGCGCCGAACCTTGCGAGTTGCTTACCCTAGACTTGCCCTGGTTTTGCCTTGCTGTGCTACAACAGCATCCGCCAGGTGTACGACCTGCTGCTCAAGACGCTGCGCATTCACCGCGACGACACGGTGCACCTGCCCGCCTGGGCCGTGTCCGCCATGTACAAGCCCATGGACATGATTCGGACGAAGGTGGGTCTCGCTCGTATCACATAGTTTGCAAGGCCATGGTGACGGACCAGCGGTTGTGAGATCATTACGCTTTTGGCCGAATGCGGCATGCCAGGAGCTCGTCTTTGCCCGCACCAGGAAACGTGGATGCTGGAGGGAGACGCAGGCTTACGCTCTCGACGGTAATAGCGCCGCCGTAGGAGGCTCTCATATGCTGCCCACAAAAACACTGCGGCCCTTGTTTCCCCTCAGCTGCCGGGCCTGCCCATGACCAGCCCTATGGCCACCTCGGACTACGTGGAGGAGATGCAGCGGGACAAGGTGGTGCCGGCGGGGGCCTACGGCTACGAGCAGCTGGAGATCGTGCCGCAGAAGGTCACGGACGGCATTGCGATCGAGCCCGTGCGCCACGCGCGCGTGGGAGGCTACCGGTGGGTGCACGCCTGGGGCCTATGGACCCTGGCGGCGGGAGGGGCAGGCTGTTGTTTGCCAGGGCCTGCTGCGGACGTGTGCGCATGGACAAGCTTTACTGCTTACGCCACTGCTGTTGCCATCGCGAGCAGCGACGTGGCATCAGCGCTGCGGCCTTGTGGCGTTGGACCTAGCATATGTCCCCATCCTAAGCCGTGTGTAACGTGTTGCGGCTTTTGACAGGTGGGGAGATATGGCCACCGTGGCCAAGGACGTGCCGGAATCCGTGCGCAAGTACTACAACATCAAGCAGTAACCTTGGAAACGGACCAGCGTGGAAACGACGCAGTAGCATCGTCAGCAGCTGGTGCTTCATTGGCGGAGGCGAAGGAGGCAACGGGGGCAGGGAGAGGAGTGGGATTGTGGGACGCGGAGTAGGTTCGGCAACCTGGCTGTTCCGTGCATAGGGGGATGGGCCCGCGAAGGAGGCAACGGGGGCAGGGAGAGGAGTGGGATTGTGGGACGCGGAGTAGGTTCGGCAACCTGGCTGTTCCGTGCATAGGGGGATGGGCCCCAGCTCTCAACACTTGGATCACCACCCATTGGGTAACGGTGTACCCGATTACGTGTGCCAACGTACAGCTTACAGGCACTCATGGCTTAGCAACCAAATTCAATAGGTTAGGATACTTGAGGGCATCATTGGTGAGGGCATTCTTGCATAATGGACAAGCCAGTCCGTATGCCTATGGACTGCATGGCCATGGCGAAGGTTACTGCAGCGCCTGCCAGGGCTGCCACTGGGAGCGGTACTGAAACACGTGTTTTTAGTGCTGGCACTTGCTGTGTGCGTCACAGACGCCGCTGTAAACGCCGTGTTCAATTGTGGAAACGTACACCGGTACACGTGGTGGGATAAGCTGCTTGGGCTTGCCGTTGGTCACATTCCCCGGCTTTGTACGACACAACAAGCGAGAGTAAGTGGTTCGATAAACGAGATCGGCTGCTGGGCTGAATCCACATATCCACTTGCTCATTGCCGGTACGTTGTTTAGTGCTGTCCAGTGCTATCCCGCCAGGGCACCACCGGCCGACCATAGGAAGGTTCTCGCACGAGCTGACCTGTACTGTTTGCCGCAGTGCATCGACGGCTATCCTATGCTTGATCCCGGGCAAAACACCGTCTTCCATGTTGGGCTTGGAGGATTGTGCACCGTGGCAATATGTTGGCAAGTACCCCGCTTGCCCAACGAGCGCAGGCCGTGCCTAGAAGGTTGCCTTGCTTACCTTAATTACCCTTGGCGGTTTGGGGGATGCGGAAGTTGGGATCTGGTTGGGATAAGAGGCTCAGATTCAAAACAGATGCGGGGCATCGGAAGGGACTGGTATCTGCTGGTATGGACCAGGCCGCACATGTTGCGGGGCATCCAGTGGTAACCCCTCGGGTTGCTCTGATCAGAAGACCTTCTCGCTCTGACTCAGGGGATTTAACCGTGGATATGTTATAAGCAGTGACGATGGAATTTGATACTGGGAATAGGGGGAGCGGCGATGAAGGCAAGGGTTCAGGGCAAGGCACACCTAGGTGGACCCGGCCGTGAAGCTGTGAAGACCCCTGGGACCTCCCCTGATCTTTGCCTTTGCCCCTGGTGGCTAGGAATGCTGATGCTTCCTCACAATAAGCATAAAGATAACTGTAGTGACTTGCTCGCACTCGTGGTTGTTTCGCAGCGGAGCACAGGTTGCGGGCGGTCCTATCAGGAATCCGTTAGTCTTCGAGGCACTGCACCCAACCAGGCAGAACCCCAGAGTCTGGGGAACCTGCGACCATAACACTTATCGTGCATAACTAATAGTCGATAATAACCACAAGCCATAGCTTAACCATAACCTCAGTACACAGGGCAAGCTCCGCCTGCATCCTGCGGATGTGTCGCTTGCATCTAGAGCTACAAGAGTAACATAAGCTGCGACAGTGACCTGATTCTACGAAAAGCAGCACGGACCCCTTGCCCAGCGACGCAGAAGTGGTGTCCGGGCGCACGGCGCAGCACGGAGGGAGTAGGCCGCCTGTGACCAGATATAAATTGGGGAAAGGGACGTTGATTGTACCTCTCTCTGGCGTCAGGAGCCTGGTTCTTAGGTGAGTACTTCGGCATTCAGGTCGCCTTCCCCGCAACCTTCATTGTACATGCTCCTTGACGACGCATCATTTGCACAGCCGTTTGACTACCGTCTGCAAATATGGTTACCTTTCCTGACAGGCCTATTCAGGGCCTTCACGTCAACTGAATGTCTGCCTAACTGCGGGTGAAAGAAAATGAACGTCGCGACTATTGGAAATGTGGGCCAGCTCTTTGGAAAGGGTGGCACTGCCCAAGTGCAGCCCTTGGCCGGCGGGGCAGGTAGGAACAGAGGTCCGGTCGCCCGCTGTTGGAGGTGGACGAGCCTGCACAGAGCCACGCGTTGGTGTACATTGGTAGCCTGTCAGGCCTCCCATTGCAGCTAGGCCGGTTGGACGCAGGGTCCACGCCAGCTGACCCACATGTCAACCGCCACTGCGCAGATGACTTTTTCGGGCGACCCGACATGATGAACAACAGCGTGACACAGCAGCGGATGCCCACGAAGTGCCAATCGGGCCTGCTGGCGCTTAAAGTGCCAGACCCGCCGCAGTTTGCCCCGTCAGCCGTGTGTGCCATCAGCTCAGACGGCAAGATTGCTGCCGTGGGTGGCCGTGACATTGAGCTGTTTCTGTGGGACGTGGACACGGGCGACCTGCTTTCCAAAATCCGTGGCCATGACATCTTTTGGGTGGGCAGCCACGACAACACCTTCTTCATCACCTGCCAAGAGGACGGCAAGGTACACGCATGCCCTACGCGTGTTGCACCGCTGGAATTGGGGGCAGACGGACATTGACTTCGCCCAGTCAGTGGATACACTGCATGACGTAATCCAACAAAGGATAGCGCACCCAATGTTTGCCAGCATGGCCCGCGCATGGCGCTTATCTGAGTACGGTATGTGTGGGGTGGCACATGCCGACAGCGTTGTGCGCAATCCATGCTGCAGATCATCATGTGGGATCGGTCCACCATGCGGACCACCGTCACCCTAGGCGAGGTGCTGGAGGGGATCACGTGCTGCCAGATCGTGCAGGAGAACGACTTCGTGGTGGTGGGCAGCGCAAAGGTAGGCGTTGGGCGTGAACAGACAGAGTAGGCAGGAGGCGCCTTGGCCATGCTGGCCACGCGTGCGCTGACGAAGCTAAGCGTGGGTGTGGCCGGGCGGGCTGTGGCCTGGCAGGCATGGTGCTAGTTGTTGACGGAGGCGCGCAAGGTTGCCTGTGGAGCTCTGCTTCCAGGCGATATAGGCTCATGTTCGGCACCGGAGGGCATACCCTTAGAGCAGGGGCGGTGTGCACAGAGTGAGGGCAGCAGGCGGCGAAAGCTGCATACCACAGCAGTGGGCAGGGCAGCGGACCACAGCGGCACAGCTCCCTTACGCCTTACAAGCTGTCCTGCCCATTCTCACCGCCCGGCGGCCCCCAGGGCAACGTGTACAGCTGGGACACGGACACGGGCACGGTGGCACATATGTACGAGGCAGGGCACAAGGGGCCGGTGCAGTACGCCAGCGTGTACAACCTGCCCAGCTACGGCCGCTGCGTGGTGTCGTGCGGAGCAAAGGACCACACCGTTGTAAGTAGGGAGGGCGCAAGCAGGGTGCCGTTTGTTGCAGCCGGGACCATTGCTGGCCATGGAGGTATCAAGTGCCTTGAGGGCGTGGGGCGCTGTTTCAGTCGGTCGCAAGGCTGATGCACTTGCCGTTCCGCTGGGCAGGTGGTGTGGGACCTGATGAGCGGCGAGCCGCGCGCGCTCATCGAGATCAAGGAGCTGGAGCACGCCAAGAACCTGCGGTACGACGTGACCCGCGACGGCGGCCGCGTGGTGGTGTGGTGCACGGACAGCGTGCCCTTCCCCAACCTGGTGGTGGTGGACATCATGAGCCAGAACAAGATCAGCGTATACTGCCACGAGGGGCTGGTGCGACAGGTGGGTCAGCAACTAGAACCCGGTGGGGGGGTATACGCGTGCAACACACTCTTACGGAAGCGTCTGAGTACACAGGCCACACGCGAAAAGCATGGCATTGACCTGCATGAATTTAAGCATGCGTAGGCAAGAACCATGTTGCACCTTGCCACAACCACAGCGTTGACTGCGTGTGGCCCACAGGCTGTGTTCACGCCCGCGGGGGACCGCATCATCAGCTGCGGCAACGACAACCGCATCCAGGTGTGGGACACGTTCAGCCTGGAGAACCTGGTCAGCATGTCGGGCCACGAGGGCAGCGTGCTGTGCTGCGCCGTCAACGAGCTGGCCACGCGCGTGGTGTCGGGCGGGGAGGACTGCTCGGTGCGGCTGTGGAGCCTGGAGGACGGAAAGCAGCTGCTGGCGTTCCAGGTGGGTCACTCGCTGGGTAGCTGAAAAGCTCCGTACCAGGGAGTAACTGGAGCCCGTGGGGCACTTGACTGGCGTGTCCCAGCGGCGAAAGGGATGCTGCTAGAGAAGGACAAGGACATCGGTAAATGGTTTGGACCGCGTCTTGCGTGGCCTACCTTGCTGCTGCGCAGGCCCAAGACGAGCCGATCAAGCAGGTGCAGTTCTCTGCCTCGGGGCAGAAGATCCTGTCTTGCGACGTGACGGGCCGCGTGTACGTGTGGTCCATGCACGCGGAGTTCCTGACCAACCTGATGCGCCGCTACGCTGACAACATCAGCAGCTGCGCCATGTCCAACGACATGAAGCTGTGCCTGGTGGGATGCAACAACGGGCGCGTGATGCTGTGGGACGTGGAGCGCCGCGAGAGCGTGTGGGAATACACGCACCACACGGGGCGCGTGGAGGCGGTGGCGTTCAACAGCATGCGCGACATGTGCGCCACGGCGGGCGCGGACGGGCGCATCGTGCTGCTGTTCAGCGACAGCGGCAAGCAGGCCAACAGCTACATCGGCGCGGAGGAGCCGATGATGACGGTGCAGTTCTCGCCCGACGACGAGCGGTTGGCGGGTTGTGCATCGGACGGCAAGCTGTACCTGTACCAGACAGCGGGCAGCAGCCGCAAGCCCAAGGCGGTGCTGCGCAGCAACATCGCGCGCATCAACAACCACGTGTGGTCGCCCAACAGCAAGCTGGTGGCGGGCAGCTGCAGCGACGGCACCATGATGGTGTGGAACGCCAGCAGCGGCGGCATCCACACGGTGCTGGAGGGCGCGGCGGCAGGGGCCACGTGCTGCGGGTTCGACCTGATCGGGAAGCTGCTGGCGGTGGGCACCGTGCTGGGTGAGTGGCCGACCCGTGGGTCCGTGCGTCGGGGAAACACCCAGATAGTGGCTTGAGTGTTGCCGTCTGACAGGCCATGCAACGAGGTTGAGGAAGCGCAGTTGCAGGCAGTATGGCGGCGTGGCTAATACGCCCATGACGGTTGGTGCATGGTGCAAAGTGGTGTTGCTCGTGGAACACTTTGCGAGTTCTAACCAATTGATTGGGGTATCCCATGCGTGCCCCAGGCTCCACGCTGCTGTACAACCTGGAGACCAGCGAGCTGCTTGTTGAGCTCAAGGGCAACGCCTCGCCTGTGCGCGAGGTGGTGTTCAACCAGGAGACCTCGCAGCTCACCACCATGTGCAGCCGGCAGGCGGTGGTGTGGGACGTGGCGTCCGCCACCAAGGTGCGCGTGTTCGACTTCGTGGTGGACAAGTCCGGGGACTTCAAGGCGCCGCCGCACCCCTACCGCTGGGCCGTGGCGCACAACAGCACGGTGCTGTTCGACCACGAGTCGGAGGCGCTGGTGCTGGACATGCTGACCATCGAGGACCCCCTGCTGCGGAGCTACTACCTGTCGGACGTGCAGACCATCAGCAGCGGCTTCAACCACCGCAAGCTGATGGTGTGGAGCGCGGCGGGGTCCACCGCGCCCGACAAGTTCCACACCACGCACGACGCCATCACGTCGACGCACTTTGCGCACGACGACCGGCTGGTGGTCATGGGCACGCAGGTGCGTTGAGCCGCGGGCTGCAATGAACCAAGGCGCAACTGGTTTGGTAAACGGCGTGTTGTGAGAGCCACAACTATGTTGGTTGCTTAGGGTCCAGGGGATGTCACCCAACGTGCCGGTGGCTACCCGGCACCGCAAGCCCCAAACGTTTAGCAATACACATCCTTCCCTTACCATCATGTTGCTTACACTCATAGCCACATTGCAATGCGTGCAGGACGGCAACGTGGTAGTATACGACGTGGTGCACGGCGAGACGGTGGAGATGATCGTTGCGCACCAGAACGGCCCCTGCCGCTGCGTCAAGTTCTCGGCGGACAACAAGGAGGTGCTGTCCTGCGGCGCGGACAGCAAGGTGGTGCTGTGGGACTGGCGCAAGCGCTCGCCGCTGCGCATCTACTCGGGCCACTTTATCTCCATCGGCTGCTGCGATATCTCCAGCAACGTAAGGCAGGGCGTCGTGCGTAAGGTGGTGGCGTGGCTTGCTGTTTAGCCGGAGCCATGAAAGGCATGGAGCTTAAAGGTGCCACACGGGTATGTCGGCCTCATGTGCAGCAACCTTGACTTACCCTATCCTATGTCGTGCGGGTGGCCTGTACTGCTGCCGCTCTTGCGCAGGGCGGGCACAGGCCATATGACACACAGGAGGCATGACCTATTGGTGTGGCGTGGAGACTCGTCACTGCACCTATGTTACGCATGTCGCTAACTCCAGTCACATTTCCGGTCCTTTTCATGTATCTGGGGATATTAAAGGATCCTTTCAGGGCCTTGTGCTGGTGTGCTGACTCGCATACTCCCTTCGTTCTCTGCTGTGCCGCAGGGCACGCGCGTGGTGTCCGGCGACAACCACGGCATGATCTGCGTGTGGGAGAAGGACAGCGGCAACCCCGTGCAGACGCTGCCGCTGGCGCACTCCAAGGCGGTGCTTTCCGTGTCCATCAGCGCGGACGGCTCCACCATCGCCAGCGTGGGCGCGGACGACAAGGTGCGGCAGGGGCGTGCTGGCAACAGTGGCCCCGGTGATCCCCACAGGCCCCGCAGACACCTGCAGCGCCCTGCTCGTGTACTGGTGCAGAGTAAGGACGCATTGCTATTAGCCAGCTCAAGCAATACCGCCATCGGGCCCACAGCTGACTGCTCCAGGGTGCTAACGGGTTGCCATGTGTGCTGGTACTGCCGCTCGCAGGTGTCCATTTGGAACGTGGACATCGGCATTGAGCTGGTGACCCTCACCGCCGCCATCGAGTCGCACCCGCTGTACTGCTGCTTCTCGCCCGACGGCAACAAGCTGGCGGTGTCCGAGTCCAACGGCAACGTCATGGTGTGGAACGTGGCGGCGGGCTGCCAGTGGTTTGTCATCTACGCGGCGCACAAGGGCAAGGTGACCAGCTGCTCCTGGTCCGCCGACTGCCGCAAGTTCACCACCTGCGGCACCGACAGCGTCACCGCCATCTGGGACGCCGAGTCGGGCGCGCCGCTGTTCAAGTTCAACCTCAAAGCCGGGCCGCTGACCAGCTGCTCGGTGTCGCCCTCGGGGATATACGTCGCGGCAGGGTCCACCACGGGCACGCTGTCGGTCTCCAACATCGCCATTGCTGCGCGCAACACCCCCGAGCCCTCCTTCCTGTTCCACTGGCTCGCAACCCACGAGTCCAAGGCGTCCACCTTCCTGTACCTCCGCCTGCTGGCGCTGTACCCGTACCTTGCCAACGTGCAGGACGCGCAGGGCTGGTCCATCGTGCTGCACGCGCTCAGCCGCGGCAACGCCGAGGTGTCCAACATGATCCTGGACGCACTCAACAACGACTGCGGCATCCTGGGCCTCATCTCCGCTGTGCCGTTCTCGGTGCAGACCCGCATCAAGTTCCACCAGAACTTCCAGCAGGACGAGGGCGGGGGCGGGCTGGGCGGCGTGGGGGGCAACAGCATGCGGCCGCAGTCGGCCTGGGCCTCGGGTGACGGGCACCGGTCGGCACGTGCCAGTACAGCACGCCCGCGTACGTCCATGGCCCTTGACGGGAACAAGTCGCGGCGGGCGTCGTTGGCATTCCTTGGGGGGAACAAGGACGACGACGGGCAGCTGCTGGGCAGCGACATGCGGCAGGGGAGTGGGTTACGGGACGTGCTGGTGCAGCAGAGCCAGAAGTCGTTCAGCCAGCAGCTGAAGAAGGTGGCGGTGGAGATGGTGACGGAGAAGCGCGACGCGGACCACCTGGCGCTCATCATGAACAACGCGGTGGCGCTGTCGCTCAACTCCAAGTCCTCAGAGTGTGTGCAGGCCATCCTGGACTCGGCCGCAGCGAACAAGGTGGGCAGGGGCTAATGCCAGGGGCTGGGGAGGAGGGCAGGTGTTCTTGAGTAGTGGTCCAGCAGGGTAGTAAGTATATGCCGAAGTTAATGGCCGCTTCCTGGTTGTGAGGCAGCGGTGTCTGGTGCCGTTGGGCTTGCTCCTGTGCACAGGTGTCCTGGGGCAGCTACCACGCCATCACCGACATGATGCCGTCGCTGGCGCTGCGCTACCCCATCATGTGCTACAACTTCCTGGCCAGCCTGGACCTGAGGCACCTGGGGGACCTGGAGGTGCCCGTCAACGTGCTCAAGGTGCGGGGCGGGGTGGGGTCGTGCGAGGGGCCCTATGCGACGGCATCCTCAGTTCTGTCTGTTGGGCGCTGGTATGCATACTGCGCCATATGCGATTGGGATCAATTGGACTGAGCGTACCAG
Source organism: Chlamydomonas sp. KOR1 (assembly GCA_036984285.1). Taxonomy (NCBI): domain Eukaryota; kingdom Viridiplantae; phylum Chlorophyta; class Chlorophyceae; order Chlamydomonadales; family Chlamydomonadaceae; genus Chlamydomonas; species Chlamydomonas sp. KOR1. Next base: position 14,419 of record BQMZ01000256.1, on the reverse strand, counting down.
TTTAAACGGATCCCTAACACTTCAACAAGTGCTCAGCAGCACGGCCGTTATCCCAACTGCTCTTGTGTCTGCCTCGTCGTCCACCCCCAGGGCCTGGACCGCTCCGTCATCCGCACCGCGCCCATCTTCACCAACGTCAAGAACCTGTGGCAGGGCCACCTCAAGCTGCACGAGGTCAAGTTCGGTCCGCAGCCGTACGCGCACGTCAAGGCGTCCATGGTACGGCTGCCGTACGCCTGCTCGCTGGGGCGCGACTCGCTGCTGCAGACGCTGGTGGAGTCGGACGTGCCGGTCAAGGTGTACGGCACGCCCACGCTGCGGGCCGTCATCAAGCACAAGTGGCGGCTGTACGCGCGGCACAAGCTGTTCGTGCGGTCGCTGGTGTACGTGTTCTACATGCTGGCGTACACGGTGTACGGCATCCTGTTCAGCATGGAGGACCACTCGCTGAGCATGAAGGACTACTGGGACGGCAGCGCGCAGGCCAAGGTGCACTTCATCCTGGGCGGCTACATCTTCGCGCAGGTGGGATCACGGGCCACCGGAAACAGCCAACACTTAAGAATCCCGTGGCTAGTGGTTGCACCTGTCCTGCATACAGCGACTGGACACTAAAGTCCGTCCCCTGCCCTTTTTGCCCAACATGACAGCACATCAGCTTACCCACATTGAGGGCACTCGTAACTGCCCGCCTGCCAGTGTTGCCATCCACCGTCGTCCCAGCCCTCTTAAGGGTGCTGCTGTTGCTGACAGCGCGGTCCCGCTCACCCTGCCCGCCCACACTACGCTTACCCCCAGACCTGCTGGTACGCGTGGACGGAGCTGTCCCAGATCTATGCCATCGGCGTGACCATGTACTTCAAGTCGTACTGGAACGCCTTCGACGCCACCATGATCTCGCTGGTGCTCACCATCCCGCCGCTGCACGTGGTGCGCGTGTCGGACGACGCGGGGGAGGCCCTGGGGCCGCTGGTGGCGTTCGGCATGATCCTGGTGAGCACCACACCAACACCCCATGCGGCTGCTTTGTGCCCTACCATATGCAGTCCTCACGTCTGCATGCCACCCTTACCAGTCTGATTAGCACCGGATCCACGCGCTTTGGATGCAGCTAAGCTATGCCGCTGTCTTGGCTGCCCCGGCCTGTACCGGATCCATGCGGGCATGCGGCTGATGTAGAACGCTTTCCCTCCCTCCACGTCCCCAGGTGTGGTTTAAGGTCCTGTTCTACGGCCTGGCGTTCGAGCCCTTCGGCCCGTTCGTGCACATGGTGTTCCAGATGACGCGCGCCATCCGCAACTTCACCGCCATGCTGTTCATGTGCTGCTGCTCCTTCGGGGTGGCGCTCATGGTGCTGTCGCAGTACGTGCCGGCGGCGGCGTCGGACGACCAGTTTTCGGGCGGCGGGGCGCAGGACTTCGGGCGCACCATGCTGACCATGTGGCGCGCGGTGCTGGGCCAGTTCAACATCGGCTGGGTGTGGGGCAGCAGCTGGCAGGCGCTGTCCATCATCTTCTTCTCGGCCTTCATGTTCGCGGTGCAGATCGTGCTGCTCAACATGCTCATTGCGCTGATGCGGGAGGTGTACAACCGCGTCAAGAGCACCGAGGAGGACGTCTTCCTAAAGGTCGGCACAAAACAGATACTGTGCGCCCCACTGCCTTTCGTGTAGTATAAGCCATGCAGCAAAGAACTGTAGCATTGTCGACAGCGCGCCAACAAGACCAGCCTAGCGCGATCCTTAATACACGCTACCCCACTGCCTGTTTCCCGCACGCCAGGGCCGCGCCGCGCTGATCGTGGAGGTGGAGACGCTGATGGCCAAGAAGCAGCTGGAGCGCTACGCCAACATGCCGCCCTACGTGCACCTGCTCACGCCCGTCAAGCGCAAGGACGTGCGCGAGCGCTCGGGCCTGGAGGCCAAGCTGGAGCGCATGGAGCAGATGCTCATGTGAGTTAGCAAGCAGACCACACGCACACTGGCAAGGCCTACCTGCATGCAGCGAGTGCTGTGCCTTTTCTGGGCACCTGCCCGAAACGAAAGCGTGCCGTGCTGAGCAGCGTTGATAACTCTACTGTATTGCTGTGTGTCTTCGTTGTGCGCAGGAAGCTGCAGGACGCGTTGGACCAGGGCGCGGGCGGGCCCCGCGGCGGCAATGCAGGCGGCAGCGGCGGTGTGGTGGGCAACCTGGGCGGCGGTGGGGCGGGCGGCGACGGCAGCAACATCAACACGAGCGCGCTGACGCAGGAGCAGCTCAACCTGATCCAGATGCAGGCGGGGCGGCTCAAGGAGATGGAGGACCAGTTCCCCGCCGTCATCCGCCAGCTAGACCGCGTGCAGCGCTCCGTTAACAACCAGGTGGGTTAGCACGTGAAGGACGAGGAAGCAGGGCGAGTGGAGCGGGTCGGGCGGCAGGCCGGTAGGGTTGTTGCAGGCGGTTCAGCTGCTCGGTGAGCCCTGCTAGTTCCCCTAGCAATGCGCTGTCAGCCCTCTAACACGGATGAGCGTATTCTGGGCAAGCCTGCATCGACTGTGTAGTGTAACATCTACAGTACATGGTAGCATCTCGCGTGTAACTGAACAGTTTTGGATGCGCCTGCAACCTCGTGCAGGAGCTGCGGTTGGAGGGCGTGGTGACAGTACTGCGCGACATCGAGAACCTGCTGCGCAACCAGCAGCCGGTGGTGATCCACCAGGAGACGCGGCCCCCCCCGCGGCGCGGCTCCATCCTGACGGAGGCGGAGCTGGAGGCGGAGGTGAAGCGGCTGCTGGGCAAGGGCGAGGAGAAGCTGTGAGCGCAGCCGCAGCAGCGGTTGGGCAGCGGCGCTGTGAGCGTGAGCGGCGGCAGGGAGGAGCAGTAATGGGGCGGCAGCAGCGGGCGGCTGTGTGGCGGTCTGGGAGGAGCAGGTGCTGCTGCTGCGGTAGGTAACGGAGAGGGTATGGGCGTTGGTGTGCGGGTGATGGTGGCGTTGGAAGTAGGGGCGGGGGAATGAGGCGTGAGGGCGTTTGCGTTGCGCGGTGTTTTGGTAAGGGAAGTAGGCGCGTGGACGGTACATACAGGTACCGCAGCACTGATTTGAATTTTGGGAGTGTAGTGGACGGGCCAAGTGGGAGGCCTGGGGCGCGCTTACGTGGGCTGGTGACCTGCCTTTCTTGTCTTTCATGCTGACGATCATGGCCCGGCCACTGTGGTCGCGTGCGGAGGGGTAACACAGTTTTCAGTTGTGTGCTGGGCTGATGCTTGTGGGCACGGCCTGTGGCAGAGCGTCCGGTGTGCAATGACCCGTCGCCCGCTGTGAAGTGCGACACGTGTCGAAGATGTACATCCCAACGGAGTTGAAAGACGGTATTTGTGGGTGATTGGCTGGTACGGGGTGTTGCGCTGGTGTAACGTCCTGCCCGGCACTGCCGGCACACGGCGAGAGGGAGGTGACAAGGGACGCAGTGGATTTTAGGTGAACCGTTTTACAAGGCGCGTGCCATACTGTCATGTGGTGACTGATCAAAGAAGCGATGCTTGGACTACGGAGCAACTAGGACACCATTCTTTGACGTTGGGCAACCGCAACTGCATACCTACGTGTGTGGGCACCTGGGGCTTGCAACTGGAACGCGGCACTGAAGCCGCTGAAAAACGCGGCAGCGTGCTAAGTTGCTGCCCTTGGCTGATGCGCATTGTGTGATCACGGCAGGAGGAAGGCTGACACGGCGTTGCTCTGGCCCACGTGGTGCTAGTATTGTTACAGGCGCCGGGCTCAATGCACGTGGCTGCACACTGTAGTGCCCACTTTGGCACTTGGCGAAGTGACAGTTGGCTTAGGGTGGGGCTATGGAGCCCATGTATATAAAGGGCCTAGTGCCATGTGGGAGTATCCATGTACTCCACACTGATGTGTTACACTGTGTTTGCTGTACAGAGGGAGACCATGCCAGCTTGTGTGACATGTAACCTGCTCAGGTCAATCGTTGAACCTGTGTCCGACCTACGTGTCGCTCAAGCTGCTGCGCTAGTGCCGTGCCGACAGGATGGAGGGGAAAGTTTGGAAGTCTCTTTTTTACAAAATGTGTGGAACCAGCTGTGTGCCGCTGGATGGCGTCAACCTGCTGACCATATACGTACACCTGTATGCCCACATCACCATGAACACCAGGTCTCCAAGTTAACGTCCTTAACCCATCTATCCGCGCAAGCGACAGCAAACACCGTCAACATCAGCGCACAAATCCCACCACAGCCGCCACAATACACATGTGAAGGTTGGCACCTTGCACAAGGAAGCTTCAAGCACCACACCTGTGCACAACCACAGATGACAAGAATGTTGCTACGTACGCGCAACAGATATGTACCGGTGTAGACACGTGTCCTGTGCCGATGCCCATAAGTCCAATCCCAGTTGGACCAGCATTACACCAAGCACGGGAGACCAAGAGAGACGCTTGCCTCCCGCAGGTGGCAGTTTATGCTACTGTTGAAGTGTTGATGGCCATTGTTTGTATGCACCAGGCCCTGGCCACCCTGCAACAAGTCCCACATGCGCAAGAGAATCCCCGCCGTACTGTACATCGCTGCCTCCTCCATGTCTACTGATACATGCTATTAAGTGCGCCCGTGGGTGCGCAGGCCGGGGAGCTGCTGACGGGCAGCCCCACCTCTCCACGTGCATCGCATTCTGCAAACATCTCCACGTGGCCGCAAGTGCAGGGTACGGGACGAAGCCCCTGGCAGAGGCCCCCAACACCTTATACGCCGCAGCCGCAACAAGAGCCCCTCAGCGGACAGCTCCCCGTTTGCTTGCGATGGCGGCGCTGTAGACATTGCCGCGTGTACACTTTACAGGGCCTACGGGGAGGATGGGCAACCGCAAGAAAACTGGTTGGCCAGTGGGTGGTCAGCGCACACGACGCCTACCGTATGCACATTACATGATGCGGCTGTGGTTTGGACAACTTCACTGCAAGGGCCTCACTGTACCGTTGGAGCAGCCACACGCGCGCTGTTGCACATACAGCAGGCGTTTGTAAATGAGCGTCCCTGCTGCTCCCGTATGTACCCCACCTAATATGTGGTGCACCACACGGCTGATTGCAGGAGGGTGGACCACATAGACTGCGGACTTTTAGAACAGATGTCACCATACATGCCGGACACGCGCATTGTCCATGACATTGCCTACCTCGGCGTTGACCATGTTGGCATCGTTGCCTGACCCGCTGTGGAACATGGGCACCTGGTGCTGCTGGCCGCCCTTGCGCCCCTTGCCCTTGTTCTTCGTGCCGGATGGAGAAGTGGGCGGCGACGGCAGCCACCTGCGGCAAGGATGGGTGCGTGGATGGGGATGGGTTGGCTTATACACAAGCCCTTACACGCGTAATACCGCTGCAGCTGCTGACCGTTGGTAGCGTTTCCAAGGGCCGTGGGCAAGGGGCACCGTAGAGATCAGAAGTGTCTGGAGCTAGACGACTAGCAAGCAGTGCGGAGCTGCAAATGCTACCGTAGCATGCGGGAGTCTAGTACCAAAGCCGTGACGTGGAGAAGGGCAGGACAGGGCATGCTGCATGCCCTGTCCTGCCCTTCTCTCACACACCTGCGGATCTCCTCCTGCGTGTGCTCATCAGTCAGCGGCCGCTCGGGCCAGTTGGACTTGGGGTCCAGCAGCACGGCGTACATGGCGTCGCGCTCGTGGTCGTGCGTGGCAGCGGCGACACCGTGCAGCTGCGTGAGGGCGGGGGCGCGGGAGGTGAGGGGGTGACGTGAGGCGTGGTATGGGAGCATCAGGTAGCTGCGCTGCTGCTGTCGGAACGATGTGGGAGAGCTATCGGTCCAGATCCTGCCAGAAGCAAATATGCAGATGGCAGATAGGGGCAGAGATATGTATGATTAGCGTTCTAGGGGTGAAGCGTTTGCGTCGACGTGGCGTGAACACTGGGGCCAAGCTCCAGCCGCAGGAGGCCAAGCGTTCCACGAAAGGCCACAAGGCTTGGTGCAGGCACGGATACACTCGCGAAAGGGCGCGAAGCCACCTGGCTGCCTATGCTAGCTAAGCTGTTGCCCAGGAGCCCGTCCCCGACGGAAAGCTGGCGCTGCTTGAGCAGTGCGCCCGAGCACCGCCTCTCCCGAAATCCAGTCACAAATGGCACCGAGGCCAGCCGGCGCTCGTAAGAGCGTCGACAAGCCCATGTATGTGCTTTTGCATCTAACACTATCGCTACACGTGTCGCAATGGCTCTTTGCCCTGCCCTCTGTCCCGGAGCGCATCGTCGACACCCGCCGACATCGACAGCTGTCGCACCTTGGCCTCGCCTGCTTCGCGAACGCGCTCGTGGATAGTCATCGTACGTTTGGCTGTAAAGCAGTAGGTTTGTGAGGTGTTGCTGTCTCGTTGCCGGCGACTACGTTCAGTTGGGTATTGAAATCCGTGGGTTGTGCGAACCGAAGTTGGACCGGTTGGTGAAGACACGTGTGGGGAGCTTGGTTGCATACGCTGATACCTGCAAGTGGGGACGCCTGCCTTATATCATGCTATCGTTGTAGCAATGCAAGAGATGAGGTACGGCAACGCTGCAGGGCATGCAGGGGCCCATGGCACCGATGACCCACGATGTCAACGGTGCGGTTGGCGAACTGTCAAGGGGCGCGCGCGAGCGAGATGCAGGTCACAGGCACGACCTCTACTATTTATATGCATTAAATTTATTGCATTGCCGCCAGCAAGGCAGGAGCCTAAGAGAGAAGCGCTTAGACGGATGTTAGTCCCATCGAATCCCTTCCACGGCAGCCATGGATGCAGGCACCACAGATGCGGAGCTGGAGGCGTAGTTGATGCGGCTGCTGGGGCGAGGAGAAACTGTGAGGGCGGCGGCAGCAGCGGTTGATTGGGCAGCAGCAGGGCGGCAGGTGCAAAGGCGTGAGTGGAGCCTGGGGGCAGTCAACGGGCATCAGCAGCGGCAGTGGCAGCGGTAAGGCGTTGTCGGAGTAGCAGCTGCTGTTGGGTAAGCTAGAGGGTTTGAATGGGGGGGTTCTGGTGGTGGCTGCGTTGGGTATTAGGGATGGGAGGTGAAGGCCAGGGGAAGGCATGGGTTCGAGGTGCGCGGTGTGGCAGTACGGGCAGCATCTAGAGTGTCCATAATACACAAGTCATGCGTAAGTGATACCTAAGCTGCTCACGTGTACCAAAAAGACGGATGGGCCTGGGGCCGCGACTGTGACCAGGTTGCTTGTGGGCTCAGGGGGTCCCCAGCCTGCTCCCCAGCGTGGGCTAGTGACCCGGGTGGGCGAGTGGGAAGTAGCACGGCAGCCACTCTCAAACACGGTGTCGCGCTACCGTGCTGTTCTTGGCTCTTGGCTGCCCTGTACAAAGATCATCGCTCAGCAGCAGGTGGAATGCTGAAAGGGCGCTGCAGCTTTCGCTGATGGCGTGGACATGGGTGCACAGGGATATGCCAAATCCAATCATGCTGCCCGACGCAGTATTACCTATGTAGCCATAAGGTAATGTGGCAGGCATGACTCGGGGTGAGGCTGCAGGTGACGGCTTTGCACAACGGACACAGCGATTACGGCAATGCCTTGTTGGGGTACCCATGTCATTTACACCATCTAACACAACGTACAACGTTTGTGATGCTGCGCAGAGGATGGCCACGCGACCATGCAAGCTTGACTGCGATGCGTACGTCAACGTTCCTTGGCAGCCAATAGTCCGTAACGCCATCCAGATATCGCCCACGCGGTGCAGGTGGGAACTGGAAGCCGTACTTGGCAAACACCTCTGTCAGCAACAGCCGTGTCCAGCGCAGCCCGCCCAACAGGCGCTGCACCAAGCCACCAGGCAACAACTATACACAACAAAATGCAATATGCTTCCTTGCCTGGCTGCTAGGTAGCCGTGCATGTGGTGCACGGCAAGCGGACGCATACTATGCTGGCTGGTGGGCCCGTCGGCGTGCTGCGCGGAGCCCTCTAACAGGCGACCTTGCAGCTCCATGCGCCACATGTGCAGGCAGTGGGAACCCCTCAGCGGCCTGCATCCCCGTAGCCGCTCGCACCGGCGGCGGTGTGCGCGTGGCCGTGCGGCGACAGGGTCTGCGGGGGAGGGCGGGCAAGGCGTCACACGTGAGTGGACCGCACGCGGTGTGTTGCTGCTGCGTGCTACTATGCTGTAGGCCTGAAAAAGCCTATGGAAGTGGAGAGGGAGGGCAAATGCATATCGATCTGAAGAAACGAGGTAGTGCTCGTGTTCTGGGCGACGACTCTGGACGACTCCACTGGACTTTTGACGCATACCAGGGCCCTGATCCACGCCCATGCATCATGTGGTCCGTTACCCTATGGACTATCGGCCGCTGCCTGTGTTTCACTGACCCACATAGCCAGTACCACGCGGATAGCATGTATACGCCGGTACTTACTTCGTTCATGAAAGTGCCGACCTCTGCGTTGACCGCGTTGACCTCGTCCCGCGTGTTGCCCGGCCCGCCGTGCGACATAGGCGCCTGGTGCTGCTGGCCGCCCTTGCGCCCCTTACCCTTGTGCTTGGGGCCGCCCGAGGGAGACGTGGGCGGCGACGGCAGCCACCTGCAATATGTGGGTACGGCGCGGTTAGACACAAGGACAACATGCCACAGCTTTTGGCGGAGGGTTGCAAGTCATGTCGCGCACCATGCCACGTGTCAGTAGCAGACTAGACAGCTGGCAGGCCGTGCGCAGCTACAAACACAGCGCGGCCTGGCGTATGTGCCCGACCTTGATAACCCCACCTGCGCATCTCCTGCTGCATGTGCTCCCCGGTCAGCGGCGGCTCGGGCCAGTTGGACTTGGGGTCCAGCAGCCGGGCGTACATGGCATCGCGCTCGTGGTCGTGTGTGGCAGCCATGGAGCCGTGCAGCTGCGGGAGGGCGCAGGTAGGGCGGAAGATGAGAGGGCAAAGATGAGAGCGCAAAGGTGAGAGGGCAAGGTGACGGCCCTGGTACGTACAAGCGCGCGTTTCGGCAACTACGAAAGGTGTCGACGCGGTTCCTGCAAGCCGCGGCACATGCAGAGGAGGGACGCATTGCTTTCTTAGTTGTAGAATGTACCGAGATTATTGTGGAGTTCAGCGCTTTGAAGGCCATTTACCGATAAACTGGTTGGACCGTTTGGACCAAAGCTCCAGTCACAAGAACCGAAGAGTTCCGCAAGCCCCATAGCCCATTGGGCTTGCACTGATTGCTGCGTTGCAATGGCGCTGCTTGCTAAGGCGCGCGAAGGCCAAGCCAGCTGTCTGACGGAGCCAGCTGGATCGGAACCGCGCGGCAGCAGGGTTGCAGCAGAGGCGTTCGCGGGATCAAGCGGCGCTTTCTCACAGACTCCGAGAAACGAAATTGCATGCTGCTGAAGCTGCCACTGTTGCCATATGCATCGCGAGGGCTTTACCCCTTGCCCTATGTCCCGGAGCGCACGACGACACCCGCCGACACCGACACCGACAGCAGCACCGCACCTTGGTCTCGCCTGCCTCCCGAACGCGCTCGTGGATGGTCATTTTCACTTAAACTGCGATAAAAAGCTTAGGAGCGACTGCTGTGCTGCTGCCGGCGTTGTTAGCAGCACTGGGAATGTTGTAGATAGCGAGGTTGGGCAAATGACCCGTGGGTCGCAGTGTGTTTGTGACTTTTGTGACGAATACAATGACGGACGTTGTGTTACAATGCTCTATATGAGGGGCAAGCGTACTCAGTGCCAACGATGACATATGGTGACGCTACAACGGTCCCCATGCAGGGCCACAATCAATTCCGAGGCTATGTGCTTCGGTGGTGCGTTGACCCGGTGCGCGCATGAAGCGCTTGTGTTGCTTAACAAACGATCACGGACGGACCTACGCGCGCCTTTATACATATGACTCTACTTACAATGTTACCACGCAGGGCAGGGGCTTAAAGGGCAGCGCATAGGTCTGCAGCCTTGTGATCCCCCAAACCCCGCGAACACCACTGCGGCAGGCGTTTGGCTCTTGTTGCAATCTTAAGGTGCTAATGAATAATTTGTAGTCAAGACCGTGGGTTCCTTTCGAAGACCAAGTTGGCGACCGGGCTTTTGGTTGCCTCAGCTTGCGTCATTCGAGGCCTTTCGTTTCTGGTTTCACTGCCACAGCTACCCTTGCAGAGGAACACGTTAGTAGCCATCAAACCAGAATGCCGCAAAAGCCGCAAGGATTGTCACCCGGTCAAATGGAGGCGCAGCCGATGGCCGTCAGCGCGCGGCCCTCCGAGCCAGCGGCGGCGGGCAAGCGCCTGGACCCACAGCCAGCGGCGACGCAAGCGACCGTTGCGCCACCAGCTCCGCCCTTGGGCGTACAGCGGCCACTGCAGCAGCCCTCCTTGCAGCAGCTGCCTAACCTGCAACAGCCGCAGCTGCTGCCCACGGACCTGTCCATGGATGGCCTGTCATGGGTGTCGCTTGGCATCCTGGCAGCCCTGGTGCAGGTACGTGGGCCACCAGCGGACACGTGTCAGGCTTTGATAGCCCGCCAGCTGCCGTCGAGCGCTTCTGAGTGTACCTACGGCCGTGCACCCACCACACGCAGAGGCGGCGCACAAGAATCCCATAAGCACGACATGCTTGTGTGCGTGTTCCCAACGCCCCACGGTGTGTTCCTTCCTGGGTCACGGCGCATGCGCGCATGGCCCATGATTGTCACCTGCTGCCATCGCCCCTCCCCCACACACACTTGGTTTTTTCCCATAACACCACGCACCGCCATGTGCCACCACAGGCGTGCGGTGGGCCCTGCAGTACCATGGGTCAGGTGCTGCTGGCGGGCGAGGCCGCCTTCGCCACGTGGACCATGGCACGTTACCTGTCGTACAACGGCAGCGTGCTCAGCAGCAGCAGGAGCCAGCCGGCCAGGTGGGCGCGCGTTCGGGTGGGGGCCTTGGGGCGGTGCGGCCGAGCTGTGGGCGGGGCACCTGTCGCAGGGCCGCTGGCGTGGCGGCATGAAGGGGTTCCATGTTCGGGAGACAACTACCTTATGAAGTAATATTAGTTACAGGAGTGCACTATCGCTGACCGGCATACTTTTCTGGATGCTTCTCCACAGGGACCCCGAGCAGGTTGAGGCGCTGTGGCGGCTCTTCTCCCACAACCGGGCGGGGCTGCTGCGCCACGTGTCCCTGGAGTCCTTCCTGACGGTAGGCGCTAGCTTGTGGTACGGTTCTCCGGTTGTGCAGTCAGGGGAGCTCATGTACCATGACTCGTGGCCTACAGCACTTATACGCGAGCAGTCATACGCGAATGTTCCGAAGCGTGTTACTTGATGAGCATGTAGCTTGAAGGTACATCGCCGTACACCTTGGTAGCCTGCTGTGGAATGCGCGGTCCTGAGCTGTATTAGTCCTAGTTGCGCCGAGCCGTTTTGCCCTCACCTAAAACGCAGGACTGGTTCTGGGAGGACGACCGTGGCTCCGCTGCGGCCACGGTGGCAACCAATGGCCAGCAGCACAGCGCAGCTGCCGCCGCCGCCGCCGCCAATGCCGCCGCCGAGGGCGTCTCATTGGCGGCCGCCGCCGGCTCTCGCGGGTTCCCCGCAGCCAGCGTACGGGCCGCGGCGGCGGCGGCGGCCGCCAGTGCGCTTAGCCGGCTGCCCGGCCGCCGCCGCGGGGGCCAGCCTGCGCCCCCGGCCCAGGGTCGCGGGCTGGGCATCCGGAGGGGCGACGCCGCGGAGTTCCTGTCGTACGCCTTCTGGGGCTGCACCAGGTGTGTGGGTTGCTACACCACCTGTGACTTCGTCCACACACGTGGAAAGCAGTAGGAAGCATCCTGAAGGTCCGCTGCGGTAAAGGGGCTTGCCGGGGCGGCAGAACATGGCCCTTGGTGGGCTATGACTCTTTTGAGTACATGCTTACCCTTTCGTTGTCAAGGCTCCATAGGCAGCTACATCTTTGCACGCGTCCATGGCGGTCCACTGAATTGCTCACTCGACCCCTGCCGTCCATCGCACCCTAACCCACACAGGGAGGAGGTGGAGGCGCTGCCCGGGGGCCCCGAGGCGCTGTCCGCCAAGCTGAGGGACCTGGAGCGCGCCGCGGGGGCTCCCCTGCTGCCCGGCGGGCCCACGCCCGGCCGCCGCATCATGGCGCACCTGCGCGAGCCGCTCAAGGTGTCGTACCGCCCTGCCGTACTGTACGGCATCACAGAGCTGCTGAGCGTGGCCAAGCGGCTGGGCCTGGCGCAGAGGGGTGGGTGCTGCGCGGGAGCGGGGATGTGGCGGGTGTTGCTGCGAGTGTAGCGGTATGAGCGTGGTATGGCTGTGCCCCTGGGGGTGTGTCGCTCATGGGGACACCGTGTCCTCAACTTGTTTGCAGACGGCCATGGGCGCTCGATGACCGCAGGGGCAGCTGAGGGTAGTCACAGGCTCTGGTTCTTAGGCTGGACTTGGGCTGGACCATCAAGACTGGGAGGGGCGCTGTTAGGACTGCACAGGGGTAGCAGCGCGGCCATGGGCTCCAGTACTCAGCTCGGCCTTGCAAGGCCGTGGGGAGCGCGGTCAGGACTGGTGCCGTGTATGTACCCCCAGCGGAGGAATGTCAAGGTTGACACGGCCCACCTATGCCACGCTCTTTGTGCAGGGTACCACAAGTGGACCCACTCTCTCTTCGCGGCCTACACCCTGGAGCCACGCCCAGATCACAACGCGGGGGCTGCCGCCAATGCGACCCCCCTGGACAGCACCACCGCCGCTACCACCCCCTCTGCAAGCAAGGCCGCCGCCACCGCCGCCCTCCTACGCACCGCACGCCTAGCCCTCACGCAGCAGCAGCTCTTGCAGCCCATGCCGGAGGCAGCAAAAGCAGCTGCCGCCGCCGCCGCTGCTTCTGCTGCTGCCGGCCCATCCTCCACTCCCGCAACCTCTGCTGCTACTGAAACGGGCACAGTTCCCAGCTCTGGCAGCGTTGGCGAAGCAAAACAGTACGACAAGCCACCGATCGTCGTATTGCATGGGCTGGGCATTGGGCTGCTGCCGTACCAGAGGCTGCTGGACGAGCTTGCAGCGGCGTGCCCCGACCGGCGGCTGGTGGTGCTGGAGTACAAGCACGTGGCCATGCGCCTCACCACGCAGGTGCCCAGGTGGGCCTCACAGGCGCAAAAACGTTGCGCAAGGACGTGCTCACAGTGCAGTGTACGGCTGTAAGCGCTAAGTCCGCTCCTTGTCCATGCGTGCTCGCTTGCATGGGCTGGAATCAGCCGCTGTTCAGTCAACGCCTCGGCATCTTTGTACCTGGACCCAAATCGGCCCTGCCACCCGTCGTACTTGACACTCGTACCTATATCACGGTTGCCTGTTCGTCCGCCACCTGCCTCGCAGTGTGGACGAAATGGCGGCGGCGGTTGGCGAGGCGTTGGACGCGCTGGGCCACCGGCGGGCGGTGCTGATGGGCCACTCGTACGGCACGCTGGTGGCCTCGCGCTTCGCCAAGCTGTACCCCGAGCGAGTGCATGCCATGGTGCTGCTGGACGCGGGTGGGCGCGGTGCGGGGGTGGTGCGGGGCGTTGTGGGCGGGTGTGGGATGGGTTGGCTGTGGGGCCCGACCAAGAGATGGGGTCATGCACTTAGGGTAGGGTGCAGACTCAAGCAAAACCATGCATATGTAACGGGCGGTAGCGCCACCATGTAGAGATTGTCTGAGGTCCAATTGCGGCGTTGGATGGCCCTGGTGCAACCCGCCAACGGGCGGGTTTTCAGCTGAACAGGATGTACGTACCGTGTGCATGGGGCAAAGGGTCAAAGCGCAGAGGTCCCACGTGCCTTCGGTATAACTCCGCTGCCCTGTGCCTACCTGCTCCTCCCTGCAGTGTGCTTCGGCATGGTGATGCCCCAGCTGCTGCGCGGCTCGCTCTACTACCACCTGCGCCCGCCCAGGGAATCGGTAGCACAGCAGCGCCGCCGCCACCGCGCCGCCACCGCCGCCGCCAACATCGCCGTTGCGGACGCCGCCGTCGCCGCCGCCACCGCTGCCGGCAAAGCCGCCGCGGCTGCTGAGGCCGCCGCAACAGCCGCCGGGCTTCCCGCCCCACAGCCGTCTGCATCCGTCCCTGTGCTGCCACCAAGCACGTCGTCTCTGCCGCCGGCTGCATCGCCGACTGCCGGCACTAACGGCGCGGCACGTGGCGGAAGCGGCAGTACAACACTGGTATTCTCGGCGGCGGAGGAGGTCCAGCGGGTGCTGACGCGTCTGCAGCAGGCACGTGTCGCCGCCGAGCAGCAGGCGCTGGCGGCGGCGGCAGCGGCGGCGGCGGCGGGCGTTGGGAAGGCGGCTGTCGCACGGGTGCCCGCGGCGGCGCCGGAAGGCGTTGTGGTGGTAGAGGCGCAGGGGCAAACGGTGGTGGTTCAGCAGGGGGGCAAGGTGGAGCAGGAGCAGGAGGCGGCGGCGCTAGGG
>BQMZ01000255.1:0-57900 GCA_036984285.1 Chlamydomonas sp. KOR1 | reverse complement strand
CAGCAGCAAGCGGCGGTTGGCACGTGGGCGCGCACGAGTGTCGGCGCGCCGACGGACGGAGGCGGCGTGCTTGGTGGAATGGGCAACGACGCCACTGGCACGGGCTCGGACGGCGCAGCGGGTGACGGCTCGACGATGCTGGACGACTCTGTGTGTGCGTCGGGCGTGTCCATCCTGTTCCCACGCCAGACGCACCTCTCCTCCTCCGCTGCGGACGCGTTTAGCCACGCCGCGGGCTCCGTGGGCTCGTACTCGGTGCAGCATGGTACGGCAATGGGGCAGCTGCTGGCGCTAGCACACCTGCCCGACGGGCTCGCCAACGGCGCGCCGATGGGGCCGCATCCCGGCACCGTGGGGGGCGTGCCGGCCGGACACGTGGCACAGGGGCCGGGCTTAGTCAGCGGGTACCAACTGATGTACGGAATGGGGATGGGCGTGAACATGGGGGGTCAACTGCAGGGTAACATGGGAATGGGGTTGGGGTCCGGGGCGTCACCGCCGCAGGCAGCCGCCGCACGCACAGCCGCAGCCGCAGGCGAGCTGGGGTGCGTGAGTGTGAGCAGGGATGGACTGGGCGGTTCGGGCGTGCCGCAGGGCACGTGTCAGCCAGGCAGCCCGCTGTCGTACAGGGAGCGTGAGCGGGACAGGGTACCGGCGGGATTGAGGCGGGACACGATTTTGGAAGGGGATGAGGATGCGGAGGGTGCGTAGGACAAAGGGACGAGACGGAATGAAAGGGACCGAGGGTTGCATGCATGGGGGACGCACGGGTTGGCACTTGGGCATCGCGCATATGCATGCAGAGGCCTTCAGCGCAGGTCTGAGTGTGATTGACAATGCATATAACAGCGATCAATATCATCTGTTTCGTCTGGGGGCGGCGGAGTTTTTAACTTGTATCGGAGCCTGGTGCTGCAGTCAATGCTGCTCGTTGCTGCGTTGTGTGCCAAGGCATGGAACGTGGAGATTGCTCAACCTAGTCGTCGTAGTTGTGGTCGATGACACTTCTCGCTTTGGAGCCTCTTTTCTTGCTTAGTCTGTTCGAGCAGTACGGTAGTGCGCGTGTGATTACCCGGAAGGTTACGTGGCACATTTGCGTTAGGGTCCTCGTTTTCCGTGTCCAGGCTTCGTTCTTACGCTTCGCAACATTGGAGCATCCAGGGAGCCTGCGTTTGTGATCATGGCACAGCATACAAGACAGTACTGGGTGTTATGCGCAGTCATTCGATGATGCTTCCGTGACGTGCGAGTGGAGGGCATGTGCAGAGACAACAGCATGGTGCATGCGTTGACACGTTCTAGAGCACCATCGCGGTCGTTAGCGACTACGGCAGGGCCACAGTGCACATGGTTCGCAAGGGTGTGCTTGCACGTGGCTGGTGCCGTACAGAAAGCTGGCCTTTTGCGCCATGTGGGCCATGTATGTACGCCACCGGAAGCTTGTGGTTTAACGCCACCATTCGCACGTAGGTGTGTTTGCGGTCAAACGGAGGTGCCTGAGAGCCAATTGCTGCATACGGCTGCATGTTCGGCACTGCGCACTGCAAAGCGAATTGTGCATCGGCTTTCTTATGGTTCACCTGGCCGGGTTGTTGCAGAGCGTCAGCCACGCTTGGCCATGCATCGGACTGTCTGTGGGTGAATGTTTCGGCATTGCTTCAATCTTCGACAGACGCATACGCGTTGGCGCTTTCGGCGCCGCGCATAAGTAAAGATGGTGTTTTAGATGCTGTTTTAGCATGCAGGTTGGATTAGGCACAGCGAATTCCGATTTGGTGGTTGTGTGTGCCCGTTCGGAACGTCTGCAACTCGCAAGGAATGATATCGAGGTGTGCGGTTGTTCGTTGGGATGCAACGGGCAGTGGTTGTGCAGCTCCATTTGTCATATGATTGCCAACTCCTGAGGCGACAGAGGAAGCCCTTTGGCGGGTGGGTGGTGCTGAGCGCCTGCGGGTTTTGGTCAGTCGTGAGCTTTGAGATGCGTCGTTGGCATGAAGCTGCGGTAGGGGGTACTGGTGCTGGGGTGCCACAGCTCGTGCATGGCCTACGTACGTAGAGGGCGATACAGTCGTACTTTTGCCCTGGTGGAGAAAACCCCCGGAGCAGGGTATTTGAGCTGGTGTTGCTTCTCACTTTCATGGTGCTGCTCGGGGGGTGCACGCTGCGGACGCAGGAGAGCTGCTTGTGCTGGTGGTGCTGGTGCCTATGCTTGCGCTGTGTCAGTTGACGGTCCTGTGCCTCAGCTGTAGGCATGTACCTGAATCACAGTCATTGTACTTTACCGAGTCGGAGCAGTCAAGGTGCTTGCGTTCAGGTTGCAGCAGGTTAAGAGCAAGCGGGGTAAGGGCATGGTGGTTGTAATCAGGAGGTGCGGCTGGTCAACGGTTCACCCGCTGTGCTCTGTGTGCCTGGGTTCTGGCACAAGCAGGCCTACGGGCGGGGTCAGTTTTCGCAGGTTTCAGGTGCCTGGGATGCGTTTGGGCATGCGGGCTGCTGGTGCTGATGCGGTCAGTGGTGTTACACGGCGAGGATTCTTCCCTCCGCAAAGTGCAACGACCCGTGTATGAGCGGGGGGGCTCAAGGGTCTCCATACATACTGATGCCAGTCAGTCAGTGTTACACAGCGAGGGTTCTTCCCATACTGATGCGATCAGCACTGCTGCTGCGGTGAGGCCCGTGGCTCTTGGGCAGGGCGTGGACGGCCCAGACGGTAGGGCCGGAAGCCATTGCGACCGACTGACTGGCCTTTAAACTGGCCCAGCTGTTGTCTGGCGTGTGTGTGGGCAGGCCGGGTGTGTAACTTACACGTGTCGCCTGGGTGTGACCCAAGGCAAGTCATTGTATTGGCGTACTTAACTTGGTGTCGTAATGGGCAGTCAACTCTACGTGAGCCAAATATTTCGAGGCCTGTTAATATCTCGGCGCCGCACAGTTTTTACCAAGGTTCTTTGCTTGGCTATGCCTCGAAATGCAGCGACACTGCCGCACGGGCGCATGCATTGGGATCGCGGCAAACCTGTGCGTGTGTCCATTGCCACGGCACGGCGGCGGTTGACGAGCCCGTTGGAGGTGGGCACAGGTTGGACGATTTGTGGCGTCATGGTCTTGAAGTACGTCTGACACGGCTGTGCGTATGTGTAAAGTACGTACGTGCAAGTGCGAAGTTCTCGTAACCAAGGCGGGCTTTCAGTTGCAGTTGGTCCCTTGCCTTCTGTGTTGCGATTCTACAGTTAGGATATGCTACTGCTGGGTGTTGTGGGTCCTTGGACGAATAATAAGGGCAGAGTGCCTGGAATTTCGGAGGCCATGTGGATCGTGCCGTTGTGCATCAGTTGCAGGTACATTTGTACGTGATTGTACTATGGGCAGAAGCTCACGCAACTGGCACGCAGAGCGACAGAGAGGACGAGGACAGACGCCTCGAGACGGTTGTGCGGTAGCCACCGGGGCCTCTGGTAGCCACCGGTTACTGGTACATGACGAGTGTGTACGAATGCAGTTGCGGGGTCACAGTTGCAAATTTCAAAACAAGTACTAGTTACAAGCAAGCGGCAAGTTGCTATACTAGTGACTAGTGACAGGCATCGAGACAGGCTGCGGCTGGGTGCTGAGAAGCGAGGACTAAACTGAAGCTGAAGTTGAATATACCAGCTGTGTCGGGTGGCCCCCCGGCCCACGCGGGACAGACGGTTGCGTGCACACTCGAGTGAAATGCGATGCATACCTGCATCGAGGAGAAAAGCCGCCGCCCGTGAGTCCAGGCAGAAGAAGTAGACAACTATTAAGTGGTACAAAGTGAGCAAGGCAAAGCCGGGGGGCGGCGCTAGAATGACGAGTGTGTAATAAGCTGGCTATATAGTGGTACGCAATCCATGGCTAAAGGCCGCCGGTCCTGACCCTGATGGTGTGGAGGATACACTCGGGCGCACTACAGCTCTTCAGGTGCTTCAGTAGTCAAGTGTGCCCCAGTTGATCAGGTACTCAGCTTCTTGTTCGCTTACCGGTGAGCAGTGTTACACAGTCTGCTACAGCCGGGGGTCCAACACTGGATGGCTCGTGTGCCTCAGGCATGAGCAGGAGGGGAGCCTCTGTACAGTACGAGCCGGAAGGTCGAGCTTAATGAACATGAAAAAAATGACATCGAATGAACAAACACGCGCGGGGTCCTACTGTACTCCGATTAGGGAAAACCGGGGCTGCCCTGAGCAGCAGTTGCCCTTGCAAGGCCCCTGCCAGCCTGCCGCCGATGCCCTGAACGTGCATCTTCATCCCTCAACTCGATGGCCTGTTGGGTTTGGGTTCCTGTTGGGCTTGGGTTTTGGTGCTACCAACCCGAAGCCTCAACACCTCCCGAGCTGCCCTCACGCATGCCACCACATGCTAGGTACCCCCGTTTGCTTCACATGTTTCAGTTCTGCAGCTTTTGGGCGTCGGGTGGAAGGGGCGAAAAGCACCAGACGTGGCTCTGGCTCGGAACCTGTTTCGGCAGTACAGGGTTCAATTGTGGAATACAGAGCGGAGAAGTGGTTTCTATCATCCTAAGTGAAGCCATAGATTCAATGCTGACCGCGAACCGCGCTGCGGTTTGTACGCGTCTGCCAGGCCACCAGGCCTTTCAACCAAAACATTCCGCGTGACTCCGAAGTGAATAGGAGTAATTCCGCATAGATGCGTGGGCCAGCAGACGATGGTCGCTTGTGGTTGAGACACAAGGAATGGACCAGCAAGCGGGCGAGCTGGAACGCGATGGAGACAGGCCATCTGCTCTATCGTGTTTACGCAGCTGCTGTACGGAGCGTATGTGAGCGCTACTGCAGTGCGAAATTCGTTGCACCGAGGCTGCATGGCCCCACCGTTACGAAGTACAACTCCGTCTGTCGGCTCGTGCGCCTCTACCCCCTTGCACAGCCCCAAGCTCAAGCTTTTCATCATCACGAACTTTCTGCCGCTCGCATTCCTTACGGCGTTGGCGTTGGCTCTGGCGTGGCCGGTCCCGGGGCGGTTCTAGCGCAGGTCACCATCCTGGGAAATGTGCGCATCGTCCAGGTGGGTGCAATGGCACGAGGACACGTCTATGATACACTTTCGTGCATCTCTAGCAAAACATGGAACATGGCGCATGAGCATGTCGTTGCGCACACACAGCTCCTGGCGTGGTATTGGGCTTGGGGCAAGGGTTGCTCAAGGAGCAGCGTGGGGCCGCGAGGTCTTACCAGCGCGCCTCCTTGATGGATGGCGTGTGGCCTCGTGCGTAACTGCTGCTTGTCCTGTTGCTCTGCAGGTGGTGTCCATTTGCATCGTTTTCTTTATTACGGGCCTGCAGCTCAACACACAGGTGCGTGGTGACTTGGCGTGGTGCTGGGGTGATCGGGTACCGGTATACCAACTGAACTTAAACCTGGTGACAAAGTGATGCAATTAGTGGCATGCAACCACTGGAACGGCGCGACGGGAACGAAGGGCAAGCAATATAAAGCCGTGGTGCTGTGGCGGGATGGCTGAGGTGCACACCACAAGAGCTGTGTGTAGAGCTGCATTAGGGGGACGGAGTCGGGATGCATACGCCGTACACACACAAGGTGGGCTGTTACAGAGCGAGCAGGAGAGCACTCAGCAGGGGTACTGGACGGAATACCTTGAAGGAGGCCGTATGCGACCAGGAGACGCGCCGTTTCTCGGCAGATGTGTGGAGCTGGTCTTGGGTTGAGCGTGGCGCACACAGACGAAGGGAAGGGCCACCCCTGTAGCCGAGCGGCCTGCTAGGCGGTCTGCTTGGCGGTTGTCCCTCTTGAACCGACTGATCTGCAACCCTCCGCTGCACCGCATTGGCGTGCCCGCACAACAGCGCGCTGCTTCTTCTTTCCCCCATTGCCTGACTCCTCTGTCCTCTCCCGCGACAACGTAGGGCCCCTGGAAGCGCCCCTACTGCCCTAAGCTTGTACCCGACATTGTGTGCCACAGCTTCTCCAGGAGCTCAAATAGCGCCCTGCAAACGCGCTGCGCCACGGTGCTAAATCGATATGCATGTTGCTCCAACCCTTTGCTCCGTCTCACTGAAACGCATGTACTGTCCTCACTGCGCAATGGCACCCATCCTAATGCTATGAGTCCTGTTTCCCATACCGGTACACCTTTCCTCCTCCCCCAGGAGCCCAAGCGCGTCCCCCAGCTAGCTCTCTACGTAATGCTGCCAGGTTCATAGTGTTCGGCTCAATCGCCATCAACGCATCCCCACTACAACTTTGGCCCCCTTACCACAGGCAACATGCGTACTGGTAAACCACCGCCTTGCACCCCACTGCTTACTGTGTGGCCCATGCTTTGTGGTGTCCCCCAACCCCTACCAGGAGCTCAAGCGCGCCCTCCAGCTGCGCAATGCCCCGGGCATCGTGTTTGGCTTTCTGTCCATCCTCATCATCACACCATGCCTGGGCTTCGTGTTCCGGGAGATACCGCTAACTCCGAAGGCCTTCGCGATAGGTGGGCGCCGGGGCAGGGGCGAACCGCAAAGCAGCAAAGGGGAGGGAGAAGCAAGGGGAGAGGTGTCACTGCAGGTGTCTGACGCCCACGGCCTTTACCGTTGGTGGGCGCCAGGGGCGGGTAGTCCCGCCGCTGGTCCGAGGGCAGGACGGGGGCGGGTGGAACGGTGCAAAGCGGGTGCAGCCAGGGGCGATTGATAGGGATGGGGACGATTGATAGGGATGGGGACGATTGATAGGGATGAAGGTAGGGACAGGCCGTTGCCCTCTGAGCCCTGACTGCAACTACGGCCGCTTTGGGTGCCGCCTGCCAAGATGGTGTGGAGCCCTGGCAGAGCAGACGCACCTCCCACCCACCCACCCACCCACCCACCCACCCACCCACCCACCTCCGCCACCGAGGCCACTCGCCTCACCAGAAAGCCACCATGCCATCGCCCTACAGCTTTCCAGAACCTGGCTTGAAACCAGCTATTTCACTCCCGTGCCGCACCCACCACCCAGGGCTTGCTAGTCGCAGGACATGCTACTTCCCTACTTGCTCTGGCTTGGTAACTAGTACCTGCCCTGGTTTCATGCTCCTGTGTCCCTTCACCTGCACCTGCATCGCTGCCCACCACACAGGCCTGACCATCTTCTCCGTGGCCCCCACCACACAGGCCTGACCATCTTCTCCGTGGCCCCCACCACCCTGGGCGTGGGCGTGGCGCTGACCACGGCCTGCGGGGGTAACGAGGCCATCGCCCTGCTGCTCACCGTGGGCACCAACATGCTGGCTGTGGCCACCATGCCACCCGAGCTGCGCCTGCTGCTGGCCGGACAGAGCACGGGGGTTGGGGCAGCAGGGCCACCGGTGCTGGCACCGGCACCGGCGCCGGGGCCCGTTGGCGATGGTGGCGGCAGCGGCGGCAGTGCGGATCTCAGTCCGGACATCAACGTGAGTGTAGGACGGTGGTTGGGGACGGGGGGGCGAGGTGTGGGGTGCTGCACATCATAAGGAGGAGCTACGGGTAGCTGGCACCGTGCCCTCCGAGCTGCCCCTGCTGCTGGCCGGACAGAGAATGGGGGCGGGGGCAGCAGGGGCAGGCGCCGTACCGGCGCCGGCGCCGGGGCCCGTCGACGATGGTGGCGACGGTGGCGGCAGCGCTGATCTGAGTCCGGACATCAATGTGAGTGCGGGAGGGTGCTGGAGGATTGGGAACGGGGAACGATGCGAGGGTGCTGCACATGGTGAGGACGGATGGTAGCTGGCCCCGGTGCCCATGGGTGATGGCGGGGGCGCCGGCAGCGCTGACCCGAGTCCGGACGTGTATGTGAGGACGGGGAATTGTGTGCAGCGGGGGTGGTCCACGGACCGAACCGGCGCCGCCCAACATGCGCAATATGCATCCGCCGTGTGCCTCGCGGCTGGGAAGCGGCTTGGTTGGAGCGCCGGCCCCGTACACAACGAACGTTAGCTCAGCGCTGTGCTGCGCGGTGGGAGCGCTGGAGGAGGTGTCTAGGCGGTGCTCTCGAAACCAACGCGTTGCTTGCTGACGTGCTTGATATATCCTAAATCGTCTCTTCACTAAGCAGCAGTTTGAACTCCCCGCGTCTGCCCCCAGGTCACCGATCTCCTCGTGAAGCTCGCGATAACGGTGCTGGCGCCCTTCATTGTGGGCAAGGTGAGCAAGCAGCACCGAAGATCGGGCGTTAGGCCACAGCATTGCACCAAGCGCACCGGGCACACAGCCTCCCCTTGCTTATGCAAACCCCTGTTACGCCGTCAGTCCATCCCCGCCTGGGCCAAGGAGCACCTTGCGCCCCTGTCACGCTTCTCCTGGCAACACACACGTGCGCAAACGCCTTACCGAACATGGTGTTTCCGCCACCTTCTGCATCGACCCGCAGGCCCTGCGCGAGCTGTCACCCACTGTTGCGGCCTGGGCCCAGGAGTACCGTGTTCCGCTCTCCCTCTTCTCCACCTCCAACCTGGCGTTCGTGGTGTGGCAGACGCTGTCCGCCGCCCGCAACACGCTGCTGGCTCAGTCCCCCGGGCCCGTGTTCGCCATGATGGGGCTGGCGCTTGGGCAGCACGTGGCGTACCTGATCTTCAACTACCTCGTCGTGTGGTAAGTGGGGTTAGCTCCCCACAGTTCCGCCCCGGCCGTGTTCGTCATCACGTCCGCGTCCCGCGCCACCACTAATGCATGCTAATCGTGTTGCCGACTCACACCGCACACCGTCCCTCCCCCGCAGGTACCTGCTGCGCACCCCTACGCGAGGCCATTGCAGTTGTGATCATGGCCTCTCAATGCATGGATTCCAATCTTACCGTAGCGATCTGCTAGAAACAAACGTTATGTCAGCCGTCGGCCCAATAAACGTACACCATCCCATCCCCGCAGGTACCTGCTGCGCACCCCCCTACGCGAGGCCATTGCAGTTGTGATCATGGCCTCCCAGAAGTCCGCCCCGTGGCCGTGACCGTCATCACCTACGTGTCCGCGCGACACTGTGCAGCAGGGCCTGCTGTCGCTGCCCGCCATCATCGGACAGCTGTTGCAGATCTTCCTGGGCGCAGCGCTCGCCAAGTACCTAGCCAAAGTAGTGAGCAGTTTCCACTTGGGATGGTTGCGCGTAAACGTGGAGCGGCCGTGTAAGGCGTCAGGGAAGCGCGGAAGCGCTGGTGCCTGCACGACAAGAGGAAGTGGGTTTGGAGGAGTTCAGGGTGTAGGGTAGCAAACCCCTGAACGGAGTGTGACTTCCGATACCTCCTGGGAGCCCGCAACTCTCCTCACCCGTTCTTCATGCCCTGTGCCCCTCCCCTCGCTGCAGGTGGAGCGCTCTAAAGAGGAGCCGCAGCCCGACATGGGAGGGGCGGGCCAGCTGCCGGCAGCTTCCGTGGTGGCGCTTGGACATGGCAGCAACTTCGACCTTGACATGGAGGCACGGGGCATGGGGCCACACCCTCCCTGGGGCCCCATGGCGGGAACGGACATCGGGCCGTATGGGAGCAGCAGAAACAGCAGCAGGCTGGTGGGTGTGCCTCCCGGTTTTCCTCCAGGGCCACATGCGCACTGCGGGCCGGCGTTCGAGTGGGGCCGTCCGGGGCTGGATGACCCCGGGTCAGGGGCAGGGGCAGAAATAGTGGCAGGGGATGGTGCCGGGCAGGGGGCATGGGGCGCTGCGGATCGGGCGGGGGTGTGGGCTGGCGGGGGGAGAGTGTCGGGGGCTGGTGCGGGTGACGGATTGGCGTGCGGGGGGTGCGGAGGTGCAGGGGCTACGTTGGCGCGTGGTGCGGGGGGCATGTGGAAGGAAGGGGATGTGGGGCCGACCGGTGAGGTGGAGGTGGTTGTGTCTGGTGGCGGGTCGGACGGTGGCTATGCGGTTGCAGGTGCGGCACGGGCGGGGAGAGGGTCCGCGGGGTAGCGGCCGAGGGTGTGGTGGCAGCTGGGGCGGGGGAACGGGCAGTGCGAACGGCGTGCGGGGAGTGGAGGGTCTGCGGATACGGGGTTGGGGTGCGATGCGTGTGCGAAGCTCCAGATGTTGGAGCGCTGAATGTGAGGCATGAGCCAGGCTGTGCGTTTCGTAGTTGGTTGCAAGGCACGTTTGCGCACGCGCGCATGCTATCATTGCGACCGGGCCATGCGTAGGAAACCGTGGAGTGTCGCTCGCCCCTTTCGCAGGCACCACAGCGCACAACTGCTGGCAAGCGCGCACGGCTCGCAGGGCAACACTTTACTGCCGTGCCAGCCATATGAATGAACTCTTTGTAGTTGCCTACGTAACTACGAAATCCTGTTTTAGCACCCTGGGCTGTCGCTTATTGCGCAGCCTCGACCGTGCGTACCGTGATCAGAGGGAGGTTTCTTTTGACGGTGGTCCTTTCACATGTTGAAGGCTTGACCCTGTGCAGGGTGTGTTCGGCAACCGCTTTCATGGTGCGCTGCACAACATTTCAGTCGTAGCAGGCGGCGTTGGACGGTGTTGCGCTGCCGTGCTCGCCAAGCCGTACCGTCCTTTGTCGCCCCTAGTCGTACAACGGGCCCTGTGAAAAGCTGCGTAATATGCCGTACAGGGGCCGTAGCGCCGTACCCTGGTTTCGTATGTTACATGGAATTTACGAAAATTGCATTGAGACAGCTCTAATTGCACTGGGCGTTTAAGCGGCCAAGGAGGCATATCGTCCGTGGTCAACTATGGTCAACTCCAGCGGCAATACATTGCGGGCCGGAGCGCCGCAGGCCAAAACCACGTGCACGCACCAGGCAGGGAGGCACCGCATCGCTCAGGTAGCAGTGACGCGGCTGGCCCTTGCCATTCAATGAATATAATTGGAGTGGATCACAGTCGGTATCTATGGAATGCTTTCAGGCGGTGCAAATGGTGAAAGAAATGCGCGGGAGCAACAGTGGACGCTGGACCATGTGCAGGAGCAGAGAGATATCATGAATTGATCCAGACAAATCACCAAAACACGAGTGAAATGCGCCGACATGCAGGCACAGGGTCTCTCCACAGTTTCATACAGGCCAAATAAATCACATCACGTGATCACCAACTGCCCTGCCGCGACTATGCTAACCTCTCTGAAGGCATGTTTGAGTGGTGCTTGCGTGACAATGCCGTCAAGTTGCAAATAGCTTTTATGCGATCCATCTGTGGGACCTATCGCCCAGCCCACCGCCTGTTGTTTGCCGAAATGGCTCAGCTACCGCTGCACTATTTTTGGGCTCGACTTGTCCTCCTGTTCTGGAACCGTTTGGTCAAGCAGCAAGGGTCGCTCGCCCACCACGTGCTGAGAGAGAGATCCGGTTAGCGGATGAGGGATGGGCTGATGCTTGGGCGGGTAAAGTGCTGCGTTTTGTCAGGGAGCTCGGCGTTGATGTATGGCTGGAGTTACCTGTAGATACTGTCTCCCATGCAGATAGGGCGGCGTGGCTTGCTGGGCGCCCCCTCCCTTTTGCCACTGTGATGTCTAAATTTAGAGAGCGTTTGATGGCTGGTTGGGATCATGCACGGGTTAGTATCTCCCTGTGGACTTCCGTCCGACGGGAAGCGCCCTGGCATCCAGATGAGTAGGTACAAGCATCAAATGGGGCTCGCCTTTCGAGGCTCTGCTGGTTCCATGTGGCCTAAGCACGCCAAAGTGTTCATTTCGCGCGCGCACCAAGTGAAGTTGCTGTCGTTTAGGCTCTGTGCATGGCCGCTATCTGCAAATAGAGCTGTCCAAAGGGGCAGGCGTTTGGCCCGCTCCGAAAGGCTGTGTCTCGCATGCAACGGTGGTGCTGTCGAGGACGAAGAGCACGTGCTTATCCACTGCCCTGCGTATGCCAGTGCCCGTGCTACTGTTGATTTGCCTTACGACCAGGGGATCTGTGCTGTGATGGCGGTTGAGGACCAGACCAGTCTGGCAGGGCTGTTGTTTCGCATCAGTGAGACCCGGGCTGGGATATTATCCCACGGGCGTTAGGCCAGGTGCACTTCTCCTTGTCTACTCCTGCTGACGGTCTCGGAGCCACACTGCTCATGGGGCATACCGCTGGCTGTGGGCTGCACCGCTCAAGCTATGTAACAGTAACAGTAACAGTAACTGCCCTGATCACTGCCACCGTGCTGCCACGTGCCGCACTCGGGGAGCCGCCCCATGGACGGACACAGGATCAACCAAAGACAACAGACGTGGCTGTTGCCTTATATCCCCATGTTGTTTGAGGCCAATATCCTGCACGCAGACGGCCGTTAATCCACCCAAACAGCTCATCCGGTGAGCCGGCTCCCTCAATACACCTGAAAACACACGTTATTCACTGACGCGTCGTATCTTGTAGATCCGCAGTTCCCATTGAAGGCGTTCTTCTTCAGGGAACACAGGCCGTTGGTAAAGAAGATGTAGAATTCGCACTCCGAGCTCTGGTCGCATGCGGCTCTGCACTCGGCCTCGCTCATGGTGTCTCGGCTGCGGCTGCCACCGCAGTCTGTGTTGCCGCCAAAGTGGTCTCCGTTGACGTCCCAGTTGGCGATGCAGTAGTAGTTGCCTGCAAGCAGGAAGCGGACGGACGGTCAGGACGAGGGCCGAACGCGGGTCAATATCAATGCGCGCAGCTGCTTTTACAACACCCCGAGCAAGCAACTAACACGGTGTCTGTCCGTTCACCAGTTGGTGTGCGCAACATCGCTGCAAGCGGAAGGTGGTGGGTGATCTGGTGCACCGAGCAAGCAGAGCCGACCACCGAGCCAGCAGCAATCACGCAACATAGACATGCAAACCGCTGCCGGAATGAATGTGACAGGCAGGCCGCAACTGGTGTCGAGAGTGTGCGTGCGCATGGCTGGTGGTGCCACGTCTTCACACAAGCCAGGCCGCGCAACCCACCGTTGTTGGGCCGCAACCAGCACGTGGTCTCGACGTTGGAGCGCAACGCGTTGAAGCCGCTCGTGCCCACGATAGGCGAGTCCTTGAGGTAGCACTCGCCAACCTTGCCCTCGTACGGCTTCAGCCGCACGGCAAAGACGCACCTGCAGCACCACAAAGGGAGCACACGCTCACAAAGGGATAACGCCATGCGAATGAAGGTTAACACCGGCAGAACGCCATGATACTAAGCTCTCCGCATGGCTTTGGACTCTCCGCTCAATCCTGCAGAGATCAAATCTTTCTTTCTGCGCCTGTTGCTGGCCGCAGCACGTCACGCTTTCTGGCCACTCACCAGGGGTGCTGCTGGCATAGCTGCTGGCACTCCTCCAGGCTCTGCGTCTGGCTGGGCAGCGTGGCGAGGTCTCGTCCAGCCATGTCCGTTCCGGCCATGCAGTTGGTGCGGCGGCCTGGGGGCATGGGGTCAAGATGCCGAGCAGGGCGGTGTAAGGTACCGAAGGCACACAGTAGGTAGAGGGGGGAACGCCGCACAGTACCGCGCGCTGCTGCCTGGCCGCAATCGTCATGGCGTAACCGCACAATATGTGCGGGCGATGGAGGCGCAGGGTCGCCACCTCCGCATGTGTTACATTCAGAATACAGCAGTAACATGTCGTACCGTACCCGTCAACGCGTGTGCCATGCATCCAGGGCCTCAGTCGGCACACAGTGCCGGGCAACTAACTCGATCCATCCCTTCGCTCGACCCAGAGAGCGAGCATGCAATGCCTGTACCGCCCTTCCTTCCGTTTCATCTCGCCCTCACCTTGGCAGTTGTTGCAGGAGTAGGGGCACACCACGTCCCTGACGCTCCGCTCCTCCCACGCGTACTGTGGAGCACAGTAGCCCTCGCGCGCCCAGCTCCCGCACTGATCAAGTTCGTCCCGGCAGATGCCGCCAGCTGCACAGCACACACCGCACATGGATCATCAGACCAGGGAAACGCACGCTAGGTGCGCTCGGCTCATGTGGAGGGCAACTGTCACCGCCCATAACGAGACATGGTCATGTCAAATGAGGATGTCAAAGCAGGGTGCGGTCACGTTCCAGATTTCCGGAGGTCACACCACGCTGGGCGTGTGCTGCTCACCTGTGCGAACGTAGAGGCAGAGGGTGTTGCTGAAACCGGGCGTCCTTGGCCACACAGTGTGCTTGACCCATCCATTGCTGTTGAAGCCTCGGCAGGACGGGTCAGCATCGCAATCCGCGGCAGGGTTGCTGCTCTGCGTAATGTCGCCACCCGTATGGTCCTGGCCCTGGTAGGCCGTGTAGCCGGGATACTGGCGGCAACCTGCATGAGGACCCGCCGGGCACGACAAAGTGTCAGCAAGGTGCATGATGGTGCGACAATGCATCCGGGGGCGCTGTAGGCATACGGGGGCGCGATAAGCCTATAACTGCAAGAGCTAGCGGGCTGAGATGCTCCTGTGCGCACCTTCAGGAGGTGGTGGCTGCGGGCTAGGAGGCGGCGGGCTGGGTGGCGGCGGGCTGGGTGGCAGGGGGCTGGGTGGCAGAGGACTTGGAGGCAGGGGGCTGGGCGGCGGTGGGCTGGGTGATGGGGGAGGGGGGCTGGGTGACGGGGGAAGGGGGCTCGGAGGCTCCGGCGAGGGTGGCGGCGGGCTGGGCGGCAGGGGGCTTGGTGGGGGCGGTGGCGAAGGGTCTGCGGCACGCACCAGGGCAGGGAAAGGAGCTCTTAAAAACCTTGCGGCTTTCACATGAATGGGTTAGCGCTGCAAACATTTGCATGGCAACATGCGTCGGGTGCATGCTTCAGACCTTGATTGGATTTGCTAACCCACGCAAACGACATGGTGCAGACAGCAACGGCCGGGCCAATACAAGCAAGTCGGCGTTGGTCCCCTGTGCATAGGTGTGCATAGGTCCCCTGTGCATAGGTGTGCATAGGTCCCCTGTGCATAAGGCATACCCAGCGGGATCCACTCACTGTAACACGTGATGTTGACGTATTGCAGCGGGTCGCACGTGGCGGTCGCGTTGCTTGCGCAGCTGTACAGCATGGTGTCTGTGGGGAGGCACTCCACGTCCGCAAGCACGGCCGGCTGGCCCAACGGCGGTGCCCACTGCGTCTCGTTGCCCGTGCCCAGAAGCGCCTCAGCGTACCTAACACACAGGCACGACACGGAACGGCACAGCACCAGCAGCTAACATGTAATGCAAACTGAACCATTTCGTGTGCGAGCGTGAGGTCCGCGTGGTGCAGGCATTAGTCCACCAACCTCCAGCCGCCAGCTGCACTGCACCCAACCCTTGGACCGCATTGATACACGTACCTACCCCGCAAATGGCTCACGATCGACGCACACCGCACAGGGTACGACACCAGCCTGATCACCCGCACGGTCCCGCAAGGTCGGTCCGTCCTATGCATGCAGCAATCCGTGTAAATGGCCCCACTCACCCAATCTGGCGGCACGCGACGGTTGCGTCCCACTGGCTGAAGCCCTGTGCGCACACTCCGCCAAACCGCTCCCCGACAAGCACCTCCAGCCGCCCCGCCACGCGCGACCCGGGCTGCTGCTGCTCCGCCCATCCGTCCACCAGACGAGCAGTACCTGTGGGAAGCGCGGCTTCGTAAATTGAGTTCGGCAGCTCGGTTGGACGGAAAACCAATGCAACCGTTCGACAGTGTGACGTGCGAGCTGGAATCAAGGTGTCCTCGCGCTCATGTGCGGCACTCCACCAAGGTAGCTAGCCATCCTGTTTGCTTGCGTTACTCATCCGAGAGTACACGGCCACAAGCCCCTTTCCCTATTCCCCATCCCCCCTCTGCTCACCCTGCGGGTACCTCGAGCACCTCAGCGCCACGTCCTGCTCGTGGCTGCAGTCGTGGTAGCCCCAGGCATTGCGGCGGCAGTCCGCCAGTGACCCCTCGTCACCCAGGCAGTCCAGGTTGTCCAGCTGGATGGGCGGGACGCTGCTGTCGGCGGTGGTGTTGATGCGATACGCTGCAGCGCGGTCCGGCGGCAACAGCTCCCCTGCGTGGTGCCCCAGCAGCCGGCACGCCACGTCCGCATTGATGCGGTGGAACCAGTCGGAGCACGCCGTGCCCCAGTTCAGGTTGTGCCAGATCTCGAGCCTGCATGTCGGCGTGACGCAACACGGAAGTAGAGTTTGCGCCTGAGGCGGACTGCCAGTCGCAGATCACGTCAGACCAGGTAACTGAGCGAGGGCAGGCTCGAACATGTCTTCAACTGTTGGCTACGCAGCAGCATGGCAAACGCGGGATCCCCAGCCCGGCGCACCTCCCCTCCGTCCACGACACGCCAGACGCTGCGGTGCGTGTCACGTTGGCGGCCAGCCGCAGCGAGTGCTGCTTGGGGCACCCCGGGCAGTTGAAGCAGGTGACGCCCGCGTCCTCCCAGTGGCTGCACGTGTGGTTGCCCCAGCTGCCGGGCCCTCCCCAGCGGCCGCAGGAGGCCAGGCCCTGCTCGCTGCCGCTGCACGCCACCCGGTTCATCCAGATGGGCTGCCATTCCAGGCCGGGCGCGAAGGCACCACCCCACTCCCCGTAGCCGCCGTCGAAGCCTAGCTGCCTGCACACCACGGTAGCGTCATCATCGTCCCAGCCGTCGTCGCACACGGTGCCCATCTGGCCGTTGTGGTACACCTCCACCCTGCCGCTGCTGCCGTCCGGCCAGCCGTTGACCAGCCGCACGTGTCCCTCGCACTTGGCCAGGTCGTGGTAGAAGCCGAACGCGTGCCGGATGGGCGCGAAGCTCCGCATGATGCAGGTGGCCCGCGGCGGCCGGAAAGCCTCCACCACGCGCGCAAGCTGGTCGCAGCAGCGGGAAGCAATCATGGCGTCCACAATGGGGGCGAGCTCCTGGAAGGTAGCAAGGGGAGCGAGGGCCACAAGCGGGTTTGGGAAAGGGAGCATGTGGCCAGGTAGCCACGGATTGCAGCAGTAAGGCCAGTGCTGGTGCAACTCTTTGGTCGGCAAGCCTTGCCACGTGTTGAGCGAGGTTTGAATAGAATTGGATAAAGCAGGCAGCCAGGGGCTCAAGACAAGTGCTGGTGCACCCCTTTGGTGTCAGTCGGTTGGCAGGCCTGGCGTACCTTGAGGCAGGCATACACGGTGGTGTTTGACACGCAGTCGTTGGGGGTTGGGTTAGGGAGGGTTGGGATGAGCAGGTTGTTCTGCACCACGGCGGAGCAGGCGCTGCCACTGCTGACTTGCTTGAGGCCATCTAGGTCTTCCCACAGGGCCTGGCAGGTCACAATCTGGCTGGGGGAAGGGAACGGTGGGGGCGGCGGTGACGGAGGCAAGGGCACAGACGGTGGCGATGGAGATGGTGGCAGCGGAGGTGGTGGTGATGGCGGCTCGGGGGACGAAGGGTGGGACAGAGGGGAGACTGGTGGGCTACTGGGCTCATGCGGGGGAGCGTCGGGCGGTGGAGGTGGTGGTTGCGTCGAAGGCGGGGTCAGCGGGGGCACGGATGGTGACTGCAGGGGCGGGAGCTGCTCCCCCTGGTTAGAGCTGGGAGGAAGGGGAGGGGGGCGCCTGGTGGGCAGAACTATCTGCTTGAGCGCCCTCGAAAGCCTGCTAGACTTGGGCTGGACGACATCCCATAATAACGGCTCCTC
Source organism: Chlamydomonas sp. KOR1 (assembly GCA_036984285.1). Taxonomy (NCBI): domain Eukaryota; kingdom Viridiplantae; phylum Chlorophyta; class Chlorophyceae; order Chlamydomonadales; family Chlamydomonadaceae; genus Chlamydomonas; species Chlamydomonas sp. KOR1. The sequence continues at coordinate 40,419 of BQMZ01000255.1, read as the reverse complement.
GTGCGACGCCTCCTGCAGCAGCTGGCGCCGCCGCGTGAGGGCAGTGATGTTGCTCGGGGGCAGCTCGGATGGGCGGCATTCGGTGTTGCCTTCAGTCAGCGTGGCGCCGCGGCGGCGGGCGGCCGTGCCGTCCACGCACAGGGTGCATGCCCGCATGCCGCGGGAGGGCGCATACGTGTCGTCGAGGCAGGGCGCGCAGCCCGTCTTGTAGCCGCCTGCACGTCGCGATCGCAGGCGAGATGATTGGATGCGCAGTTGAGAAAGAACCAGGCATGCTTGGGTTTGGATGTGCTCTTTGTGCTGAGACCAAGAGGTCCTTTGCACAGCACGCTGCCTAGGGCCTGGGGACACGGTGCGCTGAAAAGGCTGCAGGCCTTGGATGTGCTGTTGTGCTCTTTCAATGAGATCAAGAGGTCAACGCTGGCTAGAGCGTGGGGGCACGGTGCGTTGGGCAGCTGCCGGCTATGGCAGCCACTAACACACCTGCGCTTCCTCGGGGGCACAAGCACTCCTCGTTGTAGCCGTTATTGTCCAGGTCGGCCGTTTCAAACTCGCATCTGTACGTCCGTGGATGGGGGAAGGAAGGGGCGTCACGGCCGCCAAGCTAAGTCACGTTTGAGCGCAGAACAGCAACGGGTAGCCCCATTTTATTCGCACCCATGCGTGCGTCGCGGAAGGACATCGAGCACACGACGGACTGCAAGCGGACGAGCGCACGTGAAGTTGCAGTGCCTCTCGGTCCTTCCCCGCCTTGTGTTCGTTTGTTTGGCGAATTTGGCGGAAACTCACGTGAGGCACTCCGCCATTCCCGGCTGGTCGCTGAACTGGTCTCCAGTGCACGGCTTGCAAGCATCCGGCGGCCCCGCCCACCCCGAGGGCACTCTGCGCACATTCGGGACAGGAGGGAGTACAGGTAGGTGAGCAAGTTCGGCGCCGCTGCGCTTCAAGTGCACATGAGCATTGAACGCGGGTCCGTGTGGGCCCGTTTCTGTAAATCCAAAACAGCGTAAAAGCCTCACCGTCCGTAAGCGTGGTAATCTGGCACACGAAGCTCAGCACGTCGCGGCATGTGGCCTTGGTGGACCAGCGGTTAGGCAGGTCGCCAAGGCGGCGGAAGGAGAGGCAGGTGGAGGTGCCCTGGAAGTTCCTGTCCGTGATCCAGTCGGTGAACCTGCAGGCCACAGCCGCAGGCGTGCACGGCCGCGAACACAAGGGCAGGCAGGGGCAGGCGTCAGGAAGGGTACCTGTACGTGCATGTGGCATGGCATGTGTTGCTGCGCCCGCTGTGACTACCGTACCCCAGGGGACACCTGCCTCACCCGCCAGTGAAGGCATCTCCGCTGGACCACACCCAGGCGGGTGTGCTGCCAACGCTGGCCAGGGCCTGGTAGCCACCGCTCCACAGGAAGTCAGACGCGCTGGCAGCCTGAGGCGCATTTCCCAGGGCCTGCGACACAGGTAGCAGCAGGGCACAACGCATGGATGAGCCTTGAAATCCCGGAAGGCTGCGCTGCTTTTGATGAAGCAAAACGGTCACGGTTCAGCATATCGTACAGTCAGCCAAGTACGAAAGCACGCCCGGGCCTCACCTGCACAAGGCGGTTCTGCTTGGCGCGGCTGTTGAGGCTGACCAACACGCCGCCAAACCACTTGCAGCCTTCGTGCGCGTGGCGGTAGCTAGTGCGCTGGCGGCTGAGCAGCAGCTTGGTGTTGGTGTCCTCGTAGATTACGTCCATGCCCGCAGCAAGGATCTCCCAGGGCTGCGGGCCGCCGCAGTCGATGCCCACGTCCTCGTCAATGGTGGTGGTGGCGGTGGAGAAGGCGCCGTTGAGCACGCCCGACACGGGCAGCTGGATGGTCCCACCCCAGCCCTGCACAAGAACCACAACAGCAAGCAAGCACGCCAAGTGATAAAGGGGTTGGAACGGATGAGCAGGAGGCAACTACATACGGCGCAAGCGTGTTGCAGGGTTCTGCCTGCGTTGTCGTGCGTTGATTGCCCCGTGTTTCAAGCCCTCCCGGCTCGTGCCGAAGGCCCAATCGGCCATCGCTGTGTCTTGGTCCCGTTATGGACCGCCGGCTTTTGCCCACAGTGTAACACTGGATCACGCAAGCACAGACATACCCTGGTCTGGACCTCGATCATTGCCGTGTACCGCGCGTCCTTGTACTGCTCCACGCTCATGTACAGCGCCATGGCCATCTTTTGGGGTTGAAAGACACGTCGGCGCCAAACGTCTGCAACGAACAGTGTGGCGGCGTGGCGCGCACAGGGATAGTGTCGGTGTCGTATGACATGCGAAATAGTGCTGCCAGCACTGTGCTGTAAACCGGCAGGCATGCGAGGCAGCGTGTACGGCGCCGGGGCCAACGGGTTGACTGCCACTTCTGGCTAGAGCAGCAATGGATCGAGGGTATCATTCGAAAGGGCACATGGGAACTGGTATGGGCGCCAGTTTCAGCAGCTTTCTTCGTAGTAGCCCTCCCACTACTTACGGTGCTGATGGTGTAGCTGAACTCGGTGCCGCGAGTGCTCTCCTTGCCCTTGTTGACGTCTTCCGTAATGGTTTTTGACTTCTCGGTCATGACCTGCGTGGGTACGGTTGGAGTGGGAAGCCCAGGTGTGTATGCGACCAAAGCCTTTCCAAGTGTGTATAGGGGCATACTCTGGCCTGCCCCACACTCTGTTTACCCACACGCCAACCGACATGACCTGGGTACGGTTGGCGTGGGGAGCCCGGGTGTGGGTGCATGGCTGTGGAGGCGACCAAGCCTTCACTGCAATGGTGTATGCGGATACGGCGTTCATGCAGCGGTTCATTTGACACCCAACAAAAAGGTTGAGCTGTGTACGCACTGCGTTGCTGGTCTCTGGCCAGCCCCAGAACCTGCACGCACGTATGCACGCACATGCACCCACTGCCTTGTGATACACGTAACATTGCACCACTGGGTGGCGGCCATGCACCCACATCCCAGCAATTCCGACCGCTGTACAGCCTAGTTTCAGCACGACGTCCAAAACCGTGTCCCTTGCTAAGGTCACGAGGGCAACAGGCTGTCTTCCTACGCGCCAACCATGCATGGCCCGTTGTCCCAAACGCAACCGCTCTGGCACCCAGGCGCCCACCTGCTGGAACGCCGAAGACGAGTTGGACTGCGCCTCGTTGACGCTTTCCGTAAGCTGCTTGTTCATCTCTGCACTCTCGCTCAGCTCGCTGGTGGATATGAGGCTCTTGCTGCGGGTCTGCTCGGTGGTTGATCCTGGGCGGGGGGCGGGGGGGTGGGGCGGGGAGGGACAGTGGTGGTGCGCGTACGTGGGTGTATGCAGCGGCTAGTTCAATTGAAAGGTGGAGTACAACCAGCAGCGGGATGGTTCTATGGCCGCCCTTCCTGGTCTTCCGAGGCTTCCGCTGCATGCTGACGCGCGATTGCCAGACCCGAAAAGCCCTTCTCGGAACAAGCTCCGATGCATAAAACGGGTTATGCAGGCAAATAACCCGTTTAATAACCCATCACGTTCTATAGACGAGCTGTGGGTTGCAAACCAACTTGCGAAGTGACAGCTGAGAGCAAGACGGCAACGCCCAGGTACAGCTGGGACCTGGACTTTATACGGTACGATAACAACGAATGCATGGTAGAAACGACGTTTTGTGCAAGTTGTCTGCCGTCCGGGATTGCCGTACGGCCCCGGGGCTCTGTGCCCCTCACTCTGGCCCCCTCACCCTACTGTAATCCGTGCGTCCTCTGCCCTCCACCCTGGCCCCTGCAAACCTGTGCTCATGAAGTCCTCATCATGTTTGCACCCTGACCCTCCTGTACGGTACTGCTTGGTTGCTCATGTGCACGCGCACTCACCCTCACTGAGCTCCTCCCCATACGAGTTCTGGCGGCTGACCTCACGTGACCCGCCGCGCTCGCTTGTCTTCTCCGTGGAGAAGGTCTTGTCCTCGCCAATAACGGTGCCGCGGGTTTGGCTGTGCCCCTGCGTAGATGGCATGAGGAAAGCCCGGTTATGGCCCTTGGCGGATGGCGTGTTGCACCAACCTATGATGGTGTGTACCCACGAGGCCTACGCACCTGCGTAAGCGTGTTGGACTCGGTTTCGGTGGTCGACAGCTCCTCCCCCGTGGTTCGCTCACGGCTGGTGGTCTGGGCCGTGGACCAGGTGCGGGCTTGTTCGTTGGAGGTGCCCGTGGTGGACTCGGTGCCCTGCATACAGCACAGGGGAGATTCCCCTGATTCAGCATGAAGCATGAGCGCGGCGGACAGGCAACCACGGGCAGCTAGCCGGGGCCCGACTAGACCAAAATGCACCGCTTCAGCAGGGTTGTAGTTTTACGTAATAAATAAGGGTAGTCAAGTTCCACACTGACCTGGATACGTACGGTACACACGTGCCACAGGACAGCAGGGTGCGATAGGTTGTTGGCAACAGGTAAGCAGGTCCGGTGGCGCATGTAATGTGTTCCCTGCTGTCGTCAAGGAGTGGCCTGCTGACCTGGGTGTTTTGCCTCGAGTTGGCATTGCTGGAAGAAGATTGGAACTCGGAGCCCGTCGTGCGCGCCGTGCTGCTCTCACCGCCCCATTGGTGGGAGTAACGGGCCGACACTTCCACGTTCACGCCCATGCCAAAAACGCAAGCGCAGCCGCTCACCTGCGGGCCAGCAGAACAGCCACACCGTGTGCCATGCAGGTGTGACGCGTTTCTTTGCATCGGTCAAGGAGGCGAACGCCATAGCATCAGCAGCGTGTTGTTACTGCACCAGAGTTATTGACACGGCTTTGCTTGTGACTGGCCCAGATGCTGTAGCGCGGTGTAGTCACTGATGGTGAAAGGTCTAGCACCCAGAACGGCGCCGGAGGGAGTAGGTGCCTCCGTTGCCGTACGTCCGTGCATGCTACGCTAAGTGAACGCATGTGCAGCCGATTAAACATGCATGCCAGAATACTCGCGGTACCGTACGTACGGTTGTGTGCACGCACTTACAGAGGATTCAACCCCGACGTCGTTGTTCCAGGTTTCTGTGTCAGTCTTGGTCTCGGAGCTGCTGTCGGTCCGCGAGTTTGAGGTTGTTCTCTCGGTCCCTGCCATGACACTATTGCTAATGGCATTGGAGTTGGTGGTGCCGCTGGTCTCGGAGCCGCCAGACTGCGTGCCGGCAGTTGACCAAGTGAGCACGGTAGTTAGACTGATGCAGCAGCTAGCCAGGCAGAAGGGTGTAGCTGGCGTGGCAAACCAACATATAATCATTTACTCATTTACTCATGCCACCTGCTGCATGCGCTCATGCCACAGTACGGCTGCAGCAGAAGGCAGAGGCAGGCAGAGGCTTATTACCAACATGTTGGTACGGCACACAAACCGACCTCGTTGGTGGTTGAGCTTCCGGTAGTCTCAGAGGTTGAGGTGGTGCGGCCACGGCTGAGCTCCTTGGTGCGGCTGGTTTCAGTGGAGACGGTGTCCTCGGTAGACTCCTGTGGAAGCGGACGGTGGCAGCAAACAGCCAGACAGGGCGCCCTCTTTGGTGAGAGCAATAACGGTACCACGGGCAGCAAGCGCCATTGTATTGAAGCTGCGCCGCCAAGGGGCCAAGCACGCTAGCCAAGGAGGTAAGCCAGCCAGACCCGCGGATGGGCTCACCTGCCGAGAGAACGTCTTTGACTCTCCACTTGTGACCGCATCCGACCAGGTGGATGCTTCGGCCGTGCCCTCAGTTCTCTGAGTGCTCTGGCTGCGCTGCTTTGTCACTGAGAAGCCGTCCACCACCTCCTCGCCTGCGGACGTGCCTTTGCTGACCACCACGCCTGTGGTCTGCCCCGTGCTCTTGGAGCGCTCCAGTGCAACCTGAACGACAAGGTTTCATCGTTAAGGAGCGGCCAGCCCAATCCATGGCGCCCCCCTGGCTGGGCTGCTTTGTGCACGTGGACGTGCAAGCAAACAAGGAAGCAAGAGGTGAAAGGCCATATTGACACGCACACGTAAGATTGTTGGCCTGGCTGGGTCGTGCACCAATGCCGCATCAGTACGTGTGCACATGGCGCACCTCGATGTTTCGTGACTGTTCTGTTCCGTTGGTAGTACCCACGGAGACAGCGTCACTGCTGGAGATGCCAAAGGTGAGGCTGGTGGAGTCGCTGGTTGTGACGGAGAAAGTGTCAGAAAACTCGGTGGTCAGCTGACAGGTGGCCACGACGTCAGAGTCGCGCATGGAGCAGTAGCCACGCTTGCCTGCACGGCAAGCAGTGTTCGTTTACAAAGTCGTATATATGCGCTCAGGTTCTAAACACGCAAAGCAAAAACAATGGTATTTGGTATACCGTACCGGTACATGTACAGAAGCACACTTTGCCGTACGTACCGGTACTGAAGCTCGTAATGGTTCCAAGATACCAGTACAACAGTGCCAGCACCCGCACCAACCTTCACAATATGACAGGGCCTGGTTACTCTTGATTGGCGGGTCCAACAGCTTGAAGGAGTTCATTACGTAGGTGTACTTGGCGGGCCATGGATGGAAGATGAGGAACAGCGACGTGATGTACTCGGCACCTGTATGTGGAAGTAAAGGGAGGGAAGAAATAAAGTGGCAGGGTGTGCATGCATCATCACCACCAGTGTACTCCACGCACAGATATCGCAACGGCATATGATGTGATGAGGGACAAGGTGGTCGGTGCTTACCGCTGTCATCTAGTGCCACGGTGCCTCCTATGCCCGCCAGGATGCCGCTGCTGTTGGTGGGCAGCAGTGGCACCGTGGTGTCACACGCGGCGTATCCGCTGGCCAGCCTGTCGCCGTACGACGTTTTGAGGCATACCGCGCTGTCCACGAAAGTGTCGTCGCCGGACAGGCGCACATCGGAGCGGGCGGCACGTGAGCGAGGCTTGAACACCAGCGTGCCGAACAGAATGCGCTCGCCTGCACCATGGCACACGGCGGCAGGGATCTATCAATGGGCCGACATACGATACCGGTAGGTTCCTTGGAGCAGCATGGCCATGCCGCCCGTGCGTGCTGAAATGCTGTAAGATCGCTGATAATATGCGTGGTGACCGTGCAAACCGACCACCAGGCCCAGTAGCCACATGCACGTGTGAATGTGGATGTATGGCATTCCCTGCGCGCCATGTGTTGCAGGCTTGGGAACGGCATGCGCGCATACCTGGGTACAGCTCGAGCACTTGCGGCAGGCCTCCCGGGCAGTGCTCCCCAAAACTGTACGACTGGCCGCCCCTCGTGCGGACGTCCACCTTGCACAGGCGGGACTCCAAAAATGTGTCGCGGGAGATGATGCTGATCCTGTGAGTACCATCCAGGTTGGGCATGCGCACAACGGATGGAGAGTGTGTAGATGTGAGGCTCCGCTGTGGAGACGCATTTTCTGCCGTGGTATGCCAGCACAACACCCTGCTTGCCATGCTGCTGGGACCCAAGCAGCTGGTTACAGGTAAGAAATGTGTTCCAAATGTCATGCGCCGCGGTCGTTCTGCCTACTGTACCTGCTGACGACATCCGGGGCTGCAGGCCCACAATGAGACCATCCACGGTAGGCCTCCCTGACCTGGGCTGGCGAAATGTCCGCCGCTGGCCCAAACGTTATCCAGTAGTTATCGTGAGCATCCGCCCCTGGGTCCTTGCTGCCGCCCCACTTGCCGTACCACTGTTTGCAGTCTATGTACGCTTCTACGCCGTGTGCCAGCAGTGTAACAGCTGCTGCTACAGTGCAGCACACGGTGGCCAGCAGGCTGGCGGCCGTTCCCCGCATCTTCCTTGGCAATTGGCGAAAACCTCGCCAACGTCCTAAGCTCTGTTTCTCTTCCGAACCGTACCCTCAAGATTTCTTCAGCGGGCAGTCAGCGCGGTCCTAACTGCAGTCGTCCTCTCGCAGCCCTGAGGTGCTAATCAGCGTGTTCGGGCCTCGCGCAGACCCTCTCGGGATTTGGTTGATGTAGATTGTTTATCGGCTCAGGTGTGATGCAGCCCTGACTCAAGTAAGAGAATCAATCCGCATAGTTCGCTGCGCCTGGCAACGTTCATCAGCAGTGTTCCGTGCAGTGTCCGTGCAGTGTCCGTGCAGTGTCCGTGACATAGATACTGATGGCTGTGCGTCGATGTATGTGCCGTGTCGTTGACGCGGTTCGTTCTGTTTCATATCGTAGCAGCAGCTGCGCTGGGCCCGGCATACATCGCACGCAATCGTTCGCGCGCGCGATCGTTGCGGAAGTTACTGCCGCCGTAGCTGCTGGGCCCAGCACCACGAGTGCACGCGAAAACAAGATTCCCAGATTGTATATTTTATAGCTGCTGGGCCAGGCTCGGCCTTTCGCTGACATTGCGTGCCCTTGTATGTGCACAGCCACGTGCCATTAGCTGTTCGCGCGAGACCAATCTCCCAACAATTAGTCTACAGCAACCAGGCTCTTGAAATTCGATTCCTTATTCAACCAAGGGAACCTTTTGCCCGCGGTCGACGACCTGCCCCAGCAGTTTCGCGCGCACAGTACGTCACGTCATATGTGACCAAGGAGCAGCCGCGACAGCCTCTCAAAATGGTTCCTTCATGAAATTTGCAATATTGGGTGCTTATTACTGTCCTTGCCCTGCTCGATCTGCCTTTGCCTCGCGCATGAGCTCTCTCCCCTTGGGCTCCCTCTCTGTACTTCCCACAGGGCGCTGGCACTGTCGGGGCCACGACCCTGCCAAGCCCCACTGTGCAGCTGACATTGCATCGCGCTTTGTGCGCCATGGTTCGTGGCCTCCCACCACCTCCGCGCAAGCACCGTGGCACAGGCCGCAGGCCGCTGCTGGTCGCCTGCTGTCAGCTGCTGCACGTGCTCGTGCTTGCATGCCTCATCGGAAATTCAACACAACAGATCAAAGGTGAGGATACCCAGCGGTTTGGGACCAAGCAACATAAGAGCTAGGGGTTTGATGTGTTAGTATAAATGGCCATGGGCACAAGGCTCCACTGCAGCCACATCACAGCTTCTCTACCATCCTCCTGCACCACAGCTTCTCTGCCGCTTGGTATCTACCTGGGGAGTGGAGTGTGTTATGAAGCGGTCTTGCGCTTGCGCATCCTCACTGTCTTTCAGATTCACAACCATGGATTGGGTGGTGGACCAGTAATCCCCCAACTCCATTGGCGCCAGGGGAAGGGATTTCCCCCGTCATTTACCTCATTTTCATCTACAGCGCAAAACGCCCAGTGACCGGAGCCTAGCAGTACCGGCACCATTGGTGGACCGATCGCATGCGTCCCTGCTCCCCACGCATTCGTACACACCTTGTTCGCCGTGTGTGCGTCCCTTGCTTTCTTGCCGTTGCAGGGGCGCCCTTAGTCATTGTGTACGGCAACCCAGATGTCGTACATGACGTGGAAGTCCCAGCGTTGTTGTTGGCTGCCGTCCGCCCTTCTGGCCAAAGCGTGAACGAGGGCAGCGGCGGCCGTTATGAAGTGGCCACGCAGCAGCCTGAAGACCTGGGTGCGCTACTGCTGGCGCGTCACAGTACGGCAGCGTACGTGATACCGTTCCAAGGACCAAACAAGCTGCCGTACGTTGAAGCGGAGCGCACATCCGAAGATGCCAATGGGACCTTGGCCGCCCTTCGCAGCTTCGTGTCAGGCGGAGGCAGCCTGGTCCTGCTGGGCAACACCGGCCAGCAGCGCGGCCTGGGGCTCATAGCCAGCGTGCTGGGCCGCCCGCAAGGCTGCGAGCCGGCAACAGCCAGGTTCCGGGTAATCAGCGGCAGCAGCACCTCTGCCCTGCTCCCTTCCCTGTCGTCTCAAACTATGAACGACGTGTTCTTTCCGCTGGGGGGAGCGGGCGGGGAGGAAGGCGGCGGAGGCCTCCTCGCGTGTTCCAGCTTGCTGGGCAGCGTTGCAGCAGACGGTCCACCCCCAGTGCCCTTGTTCGACGAGGTCGGTGTTTGGCGCTCCAACGCGGGTGACAGCAGCTTCGACGGTGCGGTATCATTGGTGACGACGGGACCTGGCTTTGTGTGGGCGTCGGGCCGGGGCCGTGTTGTGTGGCTTGGGGTGACGTTCGACAAGCACACCTCGGCTGATTGGGTGAGATTGCTGGCGGCGGCCGTGGCGGCACCGCCTTTGCCTGCGGGTGGCGGAGCCAGCGGCCCAGCACCACCAGCAGGTGAGTGGTACCGGTGCTGGACAGGAACACAGGCTTGCTTGATAGCGTTGTGCGTGGTTGATGCATGAGCACCTGAGGCCGTGTGTAACTGGCGCGATGGGATGTATGGGAGCCTGGTGCTAAGATGCACGAGCCAGGCTGAGGCAAGTCAAGCCATACAAATACATGCTATGAGTAGTAGTGCTTTGTTCTGGTGCTTGCCGGCAAGCAACCGCGACCTTTTCGCTGCAAATAGCGATACACAACGATGAGGATTTTCCAGACACGCAGGTGCAGGCAAAAGCCATGCATTCCCCACATCTATCGAAGCACTTGTATCTGCTTTCATGCGTGCAGGCCCCCGCCCGTTGCCACCGCCGCCTGACCTGTGGCGCAGCGGCAGCAGCAGCGACAGCTCTCCGCGCCCCCAAGCCCTTCCACCGAGTTTCTCGCCAAGCCCCTCCCTGCAAAGCCCACCCACACCACCGTCACGGACCAACACCTCCCAAGCACCGCCGCCAGCCGCCTCTAGGCCCAGTCCAGCGCTGCTACCGCCAGGGCCCGCCGCAGCTGGTGTCCCGCCCGCCGCACGTCCACCTGTGGGAGTAGTGCCACCGCGACCACCCCAGGCCTCCCCGCCGCTCTCTCCAGCTGATCGCAACATAGACAGCGTCAAGCTCCCGCCAGGCAGCTTCATTGCCGAGGAGGTATACCCGCCTTCAGGTATGCGTGCTCAACTCGCACCCATCCAGCACGCCAGCATCTCGCATGCATCACCCCGGTTGCTTAGGTAGATGTAGCTGTATGTGTTGGTCCTCAGGGTCCTTCCATCCTCCCTCTGAGAGCGCTCACCATGAAATCTCTAACGAACATGGTGCACCGTGCGTGACTTTTGCCACCCTTGTATGCCTGCAGAGCCGCCGTCGCCCCCAGCCCCACCGGACCTCCCGTCACCTCCTGCGCTGCCACTGCTCCCACCCTCGCCTCCATCTTGTGAGCTCACGCGTCAAGCAAGTCGTTCATCAAGTGACAAAAGGCCATGGTTGCACCACGCAGTTGCACCGCAACTTGAATTGCGCGTTAGAAGCATGGGGTGCGTGGCCTGCATGGTGGGGCTAGCTTGGGGGAGTATCGTATCCTGCGTGTGTGCTGGCGTGCGTGTTGGCGTGCGTGGCTTGTACTCATGTCAACGTGGTGACTGTGCGCCGCCATGACCCATGGATCTCGGCCCTTACCCATGGTGGTACGTACCGCCTCCAATCACAGTTAAATCTTGCGCTGTCAGCAGCCGTCGTCAGACGTTGGCCTACTGGCCTGTGCCTCTAACCTCCTCTGCTCCCTCCGCTTCACCCCTTCGGTCATGTACGCACCTTCGTGGCATGGGGCGCGCAAATTCCACAACTACTTAGCGAGGTCAGGCTGGCTTGTGGTTTCCCAGCACACAGGCACTCACGACAATGGCTGGCTTGTGGTTTCCCAGCACACAGGCATTCACGACAATGGCTGGCTTGTGGTTTACCAGCACACAGGCACTCACGACAATGGCTGGCTTGTGGTATACCAGCACACAGGCACTCACGACAATGGCTGGCTTGTGGTTTATCAGCACACAGGCGCGCGCAGTGCAGGCCACACAGAGGCCCCGGCCGGGATCACCTGCCGCAGTGCATGATTGGCGACACACTTCGTGCTCGATGCTTTCTTCCACCGACCAAACGCGTACAGATGGTACGCGCGTCACTCGGTCATTCCTTGCATGCATGACAATTTCCAACCCACGTGACGCTCTGCTGCTCCTTACATTAGCGCCTTGCTCGTCACCCGCACACAGGCTTCGCGCCTCGTCCTGCGTGGACCTCCCTGACGGCCCCATGTTCAACTGCACCGCCTGGCTGGAGCTGCCCGACATGGACGTGTGCGAGGCGGGCTTCGTGGTGCCCTCCCCCGACGGCACCCGAGACATGAGTGTGCGGGACGAAGTGTGCCCGCGAGCCTGCGGCACGTGCTGGTGAGGCAGGCCACTGACTAAATGTGCACCGGCACTTTGCTTGACCGTCCGCAATCAATTAAGAACCAAGCACATGCACAACGGCACATGCGCCCGTATCACATTTGAGGTGGCCACTACCAGTTACAGGATGTCCTCACAATGCGGTGGTCCACACGGACAATAAATGCCCCGTCCCGCCATTCTGCTGCTCGCTCCCCACTGCCATACGCACCTCCCTCCGCCATCAGCACAAACAAGTACTTTGAGTGCGAGCGGTGGGCCGAGGAGGGGCTCTGCTCCTGGCTGTACGTCATCACCGACCCCGACACGGGTGTGGAGGACACCGTTCCTCAAGCGTGCCAGCTGAGCTGTGAAGCCGCAGCATGCGGTGCTTCTGACGGCGGGGGTGGCGTGTCCCGGCGGCGTCGAAGCCTCGCTGGCACGCGGAACCAGCAGCTCAAGACCGCGGCCAACGAGCCTGGGAAGGTGGTCCCGCCCATCAACAGCGACTGGAAGGCAAGTCAACGCACACTGCAGCTTGGGCGAGGACAGATGTTTAGAGTATCAGCTGCTGGTACTTCACCTGGACTTGTACCTGCTGTGTTGCTTGTAGTGGAGGGCAGGCCACGATGTTGCTTACAGCCCCATGCTGCCCCATGCGACTAGCACCTTCCCTCGCTCGTCATTCTCAACGACCACGGCCTGCGAGCAGCACGTTTGCTTGCTTTGCCAGCCATGCAAGCTTACGATGCTTTTACTACTATATGAGTTATGTGACCACGTAATTGCGACTTGAATGCTTCTTGCCACAGGATAGCACGCTGCGCAAGCCAACTGCCAGCGAGCAGAAGGAGGTGCTGCGACTCCTCGAGAAGAGCGGCCCCAACAGCCTGTATGGCTCACCACGCCTGTCCCTGTACGACACGGTGCCTGGCACACGTGTCATCTCCTCCCGCAAGGACGGCGGCCTGCAGCTGGTGATGCGGCAGGTCTTCAGCATTGAAGGCGACACGATGCAGGACGGCCGGGTGCGTACCGGTATCTAGGTGCACATGCATGCCCACGCACAGCTAAAATGAGGTAAAATTAAAAACAGCTACCGTACTCCCTGTGCCTGCTTGCCGTATGAACTCACAATGCTGATCTGTTCCATCAAGACTGCGCTGCTGCGTTGCTTTGTAAGCTAGGAATTTGTTGAGCTGCCGTCGCCTGTGTTGCCGTGCTGCTCTACTGAAACTCGCTGCCTGCTGCATGCACCTGCAGGAGGTTCGTTTCGGCGTGCTCGAGTTCCAGACGGCTGACGACGCTGCTGCCAGCACCGCCATTGCGCGCGCCTTCCTCCCCCTGGGCTACGGTGTGCTGCCCGAGGTGGTGGAGGCGGCGCTGCGTCAGAGCTCCACCACACAGCGGAGCGTTTCCATCCTGCCGCCGCTGACCAAGGTGTACGGCAAGGGCGGCGCAAAGGCCACGCGATTCGAGCCCTTCTCCAGCGTAGAGGTGCGTCAGGGATCGAGTTGGGGACGGAGCGATACTTGTATGTAGCCAAACTAATGACCATAGCCGAATGGTTCTTGAACAGAACTTGGGCGGAACTTGTATGTGTGCGTGTTCGTTCTGCGGGGGTTGCTCACCTTTCGCTGTGCGTTGCGCTTGTATGTGACGGCGGCGCGCGGGACTCGTGCGTGCAGGCAGCAGACACGTGTGTAGTAGGATGCGGAGTAGACACGTGTGTACGGTACCAACCGTACGAGTTGCCAAAAGGTACACACGGCGTGCACAGGCAGCGTACTGAAGTTGTCGACCAATCAACACCGGTGCCTGCTCTGCCTTTCTGCTGCTCCTTGTCTGCTGGCAGGCTGTGTCAGCCAGTGCTACTGGCGGACGGCGAAGGCTCATGGCCGGTGGAGACACAAAGTGGAGCGTAGTGGAGGCGTCCGTGACAAAGCGCCTTACCGCCACCATTCAACAGTCTTCCCAAGGTAATCAGGTGTCGTTCACGTTTGAGTACTCGGCCGAACTGACCCACTCCGAGTCCAAGATTGGCTGCGGGCAGTACAACACTGAAACCAACGACGTTGACTCAGTGTCAGCTGATTGGGATGACGATTCCAAGCCTGGAGGGTGCGGTTGCAAGGACAATAACAACAACAATGGCGAAAATGGCAATAATGGGTCAGGTGGAGGCACTGGGAGCGACGGCGATGGGGGTGGTCGGGACTGCAAGATTAGGTTTGTGAGGGACTCGGATGGCAAGAAGAAGAGGAGGAGGATTTGCACAGGTTCCAACCGCTGAGGCGCAGCGCTGGGGCTGGGGCTGTCTTGTCGAGGTCTTAGTTTGCTCTGCTGTCACCTGGCGGCCTCTTTCTGCGCTCTGAAGATAGCTGTAGCTCGTGTGAGCGGCTAGCGCTATGTGTGCGTACGTACGGTCGGTAGACAAGGATATGGGTGTGGGTCAATTACGTAACCGTCAGATCTATCCAGATCGGCAGGTGGCGCAGGGGCGTCTCACTCAGCAGGTGACCTCAGGTGTTCCCTACTTGCGGTTGGATTTCGCTGAGCTTTGGTGGTGCTGGTGCTTGCCTGTGCTGGTTGGGCTTTGGACTCCCGCTCGCCTGTCCCTTCCCGTCTCCTAACCTGTAAACCTTTGCACAGAGGAAAATGAAGACAGAAAACAAGTAGGGGCAGGTCTCACTCCCGTCCCTGCTGGTCTCACTACCGGTATCCTGCACAAGTCCGTGCCTGAATCCAACGAAGCCTTTCCCTGATCCTCCGCACTCGGACCGCTGCTGCGCGCAAAGCCTATTGGCGCCGTACACCCCGGACGCCCGGAGCCGTGTACATTGAGGACAGTATCATCAACTTATGTCGAAACACGTTTGCTTGCACAGCCCATCCAGCAGGTGAGACTTACCGGTCAAGGTAAGGCCACATACCGCAGAGTGGCATGCACCAGCCAGGCCCAGAACAGCAGCAGCAGCCTAGGTTTCCTGCTGTGCTGCACCCCCCCCCGCATCGCACCGTCGGCCTATTGCAGCACTTTCTTCTGCCTCTCTTGGACGTTTCCTCACTCCCTTCTTGCACCTGCTCCCTCCCACGCCCTCTCATCAATTAGCGGGCCACACGCAGATAATCAGTCAAGGGCTGGGCGCATGTTAAGTTCAAGTTGGGTCTGTGCCTGCTTCCATCGTCGTGGGGCGTTCGGTACGAGGGTAAGCTTTTAGCCTCGTTTCAGATTTAACTCACGGTATCGTTGCGTGCGCCAGCCTAGCTCAAATGTCCCCACCATCTGCCACCATCTGCCACCGCCTGAGTTAGTGCTGAAAGCCAACATCGCCACGAACTTCCTCTATAATTACTGCAGATAGAGCCTTGCTGGTCGCTGCCCCCTGAATCCTAGCTTCCTTCGTTCCTGGGCCTGGCACAGTTGGGCTGACCGTTGCCGTGGTTCCGTATGTCTGCGAGCGAAGCACGCCGGTGCAGCTTCTTGCCTTCTTCCTAACATTACAGACATTCTCAGGTTCTGGGCAATAACCAAGGAAAAAACAGATGGCAACGAGAGACACTAGAACGAGAAGCGAAACCGGAGCCCAACTCCTTCATGAAATCGCTCCCAACTTGGCTGCACAGCATATAATACGTACACATTCAGGCCATTCTGTCCACGCTCCAACTTGAAGGTGCAGTTTTTGGACTGTTACACAGTCGGCAGCAGCATTGGCAGCACAAGCAGCGAACAGTCGCAGGCACAGGTGAGGTGCAGATACTTATGATAAGATACGGCAGAAGCACGCGGTGTACACGGCTGCAGCAGGGGGCATCTGCGCGCAAGGGTCTTGACTGCTCTGTGGGGAGGCCTTCAGCGCTCTGCTTATGCACCCGAGCTCAGCCTTCCCCGCCCTGCCGCTCGACGGCAAGCTATCCAGGGCAGCAGCGATGAAGGGCGTGTCGCTTCTGCAACTGCTGATGCTTACAAGCGCCGTGGGGGGCCTTGTTCAGCGAGGCTCAGCCTGCGAGCAGTTACCTGTGGCAATCATCGTGTACGGCAATCCAGTTGTCGTACATGAGCCAGAAATGGCGGAGGTGCTTTTGGCGTCGCTTCAGGACCATGTCCAGGGCGTCGACAGCAGCAACAGCAGCTGCAACATCTCGTCCAGCGGCCGCATGGAGGTGGTGTCACGGCAGCCTGAGGACCTGGCCGATCTGCCGACACGCTACCGCACGGCAGCTTACGTCATCCCCTTCCAAGGCCCAAGCAAGACCCCATACGCTGTATCCGAGGCTGTCAGCACCATGCATAGCAATAGCAGCAGCATCTCCATTTCCACCCGGACTCTGCTATCCCTTCGCAGCTTCGTGACGGGCGGAGGCAGCCTGGTCCTGCTGGGCAACACCGGCCAGCAGCGCGGCCTGGGGCTCATAGCCAGCGTGCTGGGCCGCACGCACGGCTGTGAGCCGGCAACAGCCAGGTTCAGGGTCGAACCTGCTCTGTCGGAGAATCTTACTGACGTGATCCTGCCCCTCGGAGGAGCAGGCGGGGAGGGCGGCGGCCTTGGCCTGCTGGTCTGCCAGTCCGTCATCAACACAACCATCAGTAACACCAGCACTTCTGTCGCTCCTCCTGCTGCGGTGGCGTTGTTCTCTGCAGCTGACGGCGTCCTGACGGGCGTGTCGTCCGCTTCAGTGGGTCCTGCGTTCGTGTGGGCCGCCGGTCGCGGGCGTGTGGTGTGGCTGGGGCACACCTTCGACCAGCGCTCACTGACAGATGACTGGATCCGAGTGCTGGCCGCGGCCGTGAAGGCGCCCACCTCTGCGGAAGCCAACAGAACAACTTCAGCAGGTACGGTAGGCTCCCAGCATCCTACCGCATCTGATGTGCACCGGTACGACACGCATAAGTCCCCATGCACACCGTATGCAAGCGAGCGATGTATTTATAGGCAGTCCACGTGGGATGTTACTTGTAACCCCTGCCCGTAAACCCAGCTTGTGGTGAGTACTATCATGCAACAGGGCTTGGCGGTTGCCACTTCAACTGCCGCTGCCCACAGGGCTTGCCTCGCCAAATCCCAGCCTCTCGCACCAAGGGCCGCCACACCAGCCCATTCCATCGAGCCCAGTCCCGCCTGCCGCTTTTCCGGCCGTCCAGCAGCCTCAGCCCGCTGCCACCCAGGCGCCTGCGGTCCCCAGCTACCCAAGCCCCGTCCCTCCGCCTCCATCTGCTGGACAGGCAGTATCGCCACAGCTATTTTTGCAACCGCCAACCCCATCCGCCTCGCCGTCACCACCTGAGCCTTACACCGATACCACGCTGGCGGCATTGCCGCCCGGCTTTGACTTTGACTTTGACGAGCCACCTACGGCGCCGCCTGCAGGTGCGTGGGCGCGGATGGCCCCAACTGTACTGACGGCACGCCTCCTTGTCCTTTCCAGCTCATCTCTCGCTTAACCTCTGCGTTTTGCTTCCGGACCTACCAGACATCCGGTGTGTCTTACTGCAGCGCTGTGCCCCAGTTCCACACGCTCTTCAATCGCTGTCCCATTGTTGACTTTGACCTTCCAGCTGAGCCCTGCACGCCCTCACTTGCCATGCACAGAGCCTGACTTCCCTCCGGCGCCCCCGGGCTTCCCCGCGCCACCTGACACACCAGCCTCCCCGACCCAGCCGCCCTTCCCGCCGTCACCCCCACCCGGTGCGTGGGTGAGCTGCCACCGCGTGCAGCCAGCAGGAATTGCACACACTAGCCTGCACTGCGCACCAGTGCATCACACGTGCATGAGCAACGGGGTGGCCCTCCGCTCTTCTGTACTTGGCTTCCCGCTCCGTACGTACTGCTGCTGTTTAAACGTGCCCCCCATTGGCTGAGCTTGCTGCCTTGTCCTTCGTGCCACCTTCGCCTCTGGCCATCGCCTGACTGCTGCGCCTCTACTCTGCTGGGCATCAACACCTACATATCCACTGTGTCGACCTCAGAAAGGTGCGTGCTATATCCGCTGTGTCGACCTCAGAGAGGCACGTGCTCGCAGCCTGCTTCATGCCCAAGCCACCCGTATCCCCTGATCCTTTCTGCACCGTCCATGGGCACCGTCGCCTGACCCCGTGCGGCCACCACTGTAGACACGGGGCCTGTGAGGTCGCAGAAATAGAGCACGTTCCGAATTCCTAGCAATGATAGCACTCCTTCCCTTCCTCGCTGCCAGGTACCACACTGCTTCCCCTCCTTAACGCGAGCCTGGTGCGCTGCCCGCCCTCAGGCCCTGCGTGGACCTCCCCGACGGCCCCGCGTTCAACTGCACCGCCTGGCTGGAGCTGCCCGACATGGATGTGTGCGAGCCGGGCTTCGTGGTGCCCTCCCCGGACGGCACCCGAGACATGAGCGTGCGGGACGAAGTGTGCCCGCGAGCCTGCGGCACGTGCTGGTGAGGCTGAGTGCGTCAGTTGCTGTGGGAGCTGCTGCATGAACGTGGCAGTCCCAGATTCTATCTGCGCGCTCAGATACAGGACGCTTGGGCTGCTGACGCTGCCTGTCTGCTTGTAGACTACTGCCGAGCAAGCAGTTACTGGCTGCAGGCTGGCCAAAGAAAATCTGTGCTCCGCCGCCTTTCTTTTACCTTGCACGCACACGCCGTACTTGCATGCTGCTCCGCAGTGCTGACGTGTACGTTGAGTGCCCTGACTGGGCCGCACTGGGCTACTGCGCGTGGATGTGGGTAATCGCCGACCCCGACACCTCCGAGGTCATGACCGTGCCGGACTCGTGCCAGGACAGCTGCGGTGTGTGCGGGGCACCTTCATCCGCGGCTACCACACTCAGGCGGCGCCGTGGCCGCAGCCTGCTTGGCCGAAGTGGCAAGAAGTCGGCTGGCAGTCAGGAGCCGCAGCTCTCAAACGCCAAGGTCAAGGGCGGAGACAGCTGGAAGGTAAGGCGCGGGCAGGTTCCAGCCCAGGCTGGCGGTCACGGCCAGGGGCAGCAAAACGTGTGCGTGGACGCCTCCGGTCGCAACCTAACGGTAGCAGCACTTAATTGGATGGCAACGGTAGCAGCGGTGGATTTAATGGGGCGTTGTTCAGCGCACACATACAGAACTCTTGCGTCTTTCCTGCTGCTGGCCGTTTGTGCACTCAACGGGATCATTGTGTACTGGTGCTGGGCTGGTGCTGGATGGATTGATCACCACGTCGCGCAGGAAGACCAGCTCTTCCAGGCGAGTAGCAAGGAACAGCGGCAGAAGATGCAGGAGACCCTGAAGCGGCTGACGAGATCCAAATACGACGGTACTGGGGCGGCGACGCTCGTCGAGCTCAGGGGCAAGAACGGCCAAGCGGACGGCGACGGCGCCCGCATCGACCAGCAGAAGGCTTTTGAAGTGAAGGCCATCGATACAGAAAAGGTGACTTCCTGTCGCGCGCCGCAACCTTGCGTCCAGGGCAATCAGCATAGCGGTACTAATCTTCCTCGGGGCTACCACCTGCTGTGCAAGGGCACTCCATTGGGCACAGGCCGGTTGCTTGCTTGGCCGCAAGTTGCAGCCTCCGATCACTGCGCTGCTCAATTCGTCAGCTGCTGAGTACGGCAGGGTTTGCACAGTGGAAGGCACAGCACGCACCTCCCGAATTGTGTGCGTCGTGCGACCCGCAGGGCCCTGTGAAGTACGCTGCGCTGGACTACCAGATGAGGATGCCAGGGAGCAAGAGGGAATCCAAGCAGGAGAGCGTGGCCCGCGTGTATGTGCCCATCGGCTACACCGTGCCTCCCGCCGTGGTACGGGGCGGCATGTGGCAAAGCATTTCCACGCAGCGCCCCGTGGCTGTGCTGCCGCCCCTCAAGACGCTGCGCGGGACGAAGGTGAACAACAAGGAGGTCAAGGCGACGACCTTCACGCCATTCTCCGAAGTGGGTGCCGCAGGGCCATTTCTTGCATGCCGTGGTTGGCGGGCAGCCCACCGTGCGTACCTGCACTCAACGTGTGCAGCGTGGTGGTTGTGCGTGGTTAGTCACCTGGAACTGACAAGGATTTCCGCCGGCAGCAGCTGGACTCGATCATGCGTTGCGCCGTACAGGTGACGGCGCCTTCAGGGCCAGCAGTGTGGTCTTTCCGGCACGTCGCAGCTGGCGCACCCCATTGCTGTTCTCACCCGCAGGCAATGCGTGCGTAGGGCCCAGGTCGGATCCCATGGGACATCGAGGTGCGCTCGGCCGCCCTGCGTCCACGCGCTCTGTCCCCTACACCCTACTTAACCGCCTGCCCGTCCTTGCCCTCTTTGCAGCTCGATCGTGACAGTGAAGACACCCAGTGGACGCTGGCACATGCAAAGGTGGCAAGCGAGGAGCCCGCAGCCATGAAGGAGGCAGAGGCGGCGAACAGGGGCGGCCGAGGGGGCTCGGGGTCATCAGCAGGCGAGGTTGACGCCAACTACGCCCTTTTTACGCCCAGCGGCGTCTCCTTGTCAAATCCCGAGGCCAACATTGGAGTTGCAGCTTTCAACCCGGCTGCAACAACGGGTGGAAGGAAGGTACGGCCGCGGACGGGCGCCTGGCAAAGGGGCCCGACCAACTGCCGGTCGCAGCAGCGGAGGCGAGGGCTGATGGCAGAGTCAGGCTGCGGCACGGATGGGGGCGGCGGTGGTGACGGTGGTGGCAACGGGGGGAGCGATGTGGGCAACGCCGGCGGGATTGGGGGTAATGGAGATGGCAGGGACTGCAAAATCCGGTGGGTTCGGGGCAAGGACGGCAGGCGGGTGAGGCGCAGAGTGTGCACGGGATCGGGTTGAGGTGCACGGTCTTTAGAGTCAATCTTCGCAAGAGAGACTGCCGAGCAGTGGGGAAGGGGTGCAGGGAGTGGAGGGTATGGGAACACGGAGGTGGGGTAGCAGGATGGGGTGCCATGGGGTTGCGAGAAGCTCAGGATGTTGGAGCGCTGGGTAAACGTGAGTTGAATGGTGATCTTGCATCAGGCAGGGGTTGCAGGCCACGTTTGCGCATGGCGCATGCTCAAAGTGTGACCAGGCAACGTGGGGAAGAGTCGAGTGTAAGTGCTGCTCTCCCCTTCCGTGGGCAGGAGCACGCAACACAAAGCTGCTGTGTGAGCTGGCAAGCGCGCACGGCTGTCAGGGCAGACACTTTGCTGCTGGCTCGGTCGTAAACAAATGAACGCTTCCTACGTATGGATGATACCGGTATTTCATTATGGCATCCCTGGACTGTCGCTTGACCGTGCGCACCGTGACCAGAAGGGACTTTGCATTTTTTTCGAACGGTCGCCTTTGCACATGTTGCAGGCTTGGCTCGTAGTTTACGGCGCTGAAGGCTGAACCGTGTTGTGCTGCCATGCGCGCCGGGCCGTACCGGCATAAGTCCCCTGTGATACCCTGGGTCCAGAACACATGTACAACACGCCTCAACCACTGCTTTTGCGCGATACCTTCCCTGCACTCGGATTCGCCAGGTTTGGGCTGTACTTTGATGATTTCCTAAGTTGCCCCAAAAGCGTCGTAACGCCGTCACAGGGCCGGTGTGCCAAGCAGGGGTGTGGTGCCAAGCCCCGTCGCGGACGCACCCGGCACGTTCGTTAGTGGTATAGTGGAGGCTCCCTTTTTTCCCCTGGCATGGAACGCTGGGTCGCTGGCTTGCCGTGTTACTGGAACCCACGTACACGGCAGTCCTGAGTAGCCTGAGGCGTTTCACCCTCATGGTAGGCAGCTGCGTCGTGTTTGACAGGGCTTGGTTGAGCGCTTGAGCCAGGTTGAGCGCGTTGACTTGACTGTCCTTGACTCATGCCGGTGCCGCAATGTTCAAGGACACCGTGTGCGCAATTGGCGAGGAGACGGTTGCTCAGGGGCTTTATAAGGCATAAGTGAGGTACGGTAGGAAGCTGCACCTGTGACCTGACCGCTCGAAGCGTCACGGCAGGGGACTCCCCTGCATGTTGCACATGGTACATGCAGGGGAGCCCCACAAGGGGCCATCTGCCCGTGTGGCCACACCACCTGGAATGTAACACAAAATGCCAAATGCCATAAGCGCGAAGAAGTAATCCCCTCCCCACGTACACCAACTCCCAGCTCCCATGTACAATGGACACGGTGGGTGAATCTGAGGAAGGACATCCATCCGGTGCTGCTTGCTGCCAGCCCTGCTTGGTGCAGACTTGTGCGCAACCACCAACCGCGTGCTCATGCCGCGATGTGCTCATGCCGCGATTATGACCCAGGCTTTTACCAGCGCACAGGTACACACATATTCTAATAACCAAGTTTGCTCAGGAACACGCTGCTGCCTTTTGGAGCCCTCTGCTTTGGAAGCTAAAATCGGCCCGGTCTCGACGTTTCTTTCGCCTTCACCCCACTATCGTCAATTCTTGTTAGCTGCCTGACAATCGTTTGAAGTGAAAGGACATCCTACAAAAGTGTTCAGCTGCCGTTGGCGTCGGCAGTGAGCTGCTGAAACAGGGATCTCCCCCGGTGTCTCGTGAAGCGTCGCGATGCAAGTGTCCATCACCTATGAAGGGCCTCCAGGTATGCAACTAGCATAGTTGATCACATAGCAGGTGCATCAAGGATTACGCTCGGTCGTCGGGCTCACATGCGCGCTGAACGCCACACTCCGCAGCGAATTGCGCGGCAGCGAAGCACGAGCTCTTACGTTCATACAGCACTCGATGCAATTAGATGCACATCGGAGTCTCAAAGTGCACTTCTCCTTGGTTTGGCGTACACGGCATACCAGCACGTGCCTTCCAACCACCTGTTCCTCTCCCCGCATAATCAGAATCCTGAATCCTCGACTCACCTTCTCCCCGCTCATGTGACCCGGTTGACCGTTGACCCGGCAGCCCAGCGCCACGTCGTCAAGGCCACCGCCATGGCCCCACTGTCCTCGCTGCTGGCGGAGGCCTGCTCCAAAATGAAGCCCCCGCTGGACCCAGCGCACGCTGGCCTGGTATTCAACAAGAAGCCCCTCACCGACCTGGCCTGCCCATTCCGCCTGGCCAACATCCCCAACGGCAGCAGCCTCACCCTCACATACAGCAAGCCAGCAAGCTACGCCGTTCCCGCTGCTGCTGCCGCTCCTGCTGCCGCCACACCAGCGTCAACAAGCGGCGCAGCAGCACCACTACCACCAGCAGCAGCAGCACCCCTGCCACCCCCACCTCAGACATCACCGCCACCATCAGCAGCTCCTGCAGCTGCACACGCACACCCAGCAGCGCTTGCCTCCACCGCCGCCGCCGCTACGCCTGCATCTGCCGCTGCCACCCCCACATCCGCAGTGCCCTCTTCCTCGCCAGCGGCCGTGCCCCCAGCCCCCAGCCCAGCAGCCCCAGAGTCCCATCCCCAGGCTACCCAGATTGCAGCACCAGCACCAGCTGCAGCTACGGACGTCAGCGCCACATCAACCCACCAGCATCAGCCCATGGAGGTTGACCAGGGGTCAGGGGCGGTGGGCGGCAGCGCACACGCTGAGGAGCAACGCGGCGGTGGTGCCACAGCAGCACCAGCAGGACCAGGAGCAGCAGCGGCCCTTGTTCCTTGTGGCGATGGCAGCTCTGCCGGAGAGGTGCTGGGGCTGGGCCGGCCGGCCGTGCTGTTCTCTCGTCAGGCACTGGAGGACGCATTGAGCGCTGCGGCAGGGTGAGTGGCAGTGCCGCAGCGCGTAGTGTGTCACCGTGCGCAGCTTCCAGGTGGGATTGTTGGTGGGGTAGGTGGAGGAGGCGCTGGGGAAGCCGTTCAGCGTATAGTGCATACCATATCGGTACCGATATGCACACTACCACTGGGGTCAATGGCGGACTTATCGAAAGGGCTGTGGGGATGTACTCAGCGCTGCGGTAGGTTGAGTGGCTGGCACTGGGTGTTGCACAGCGGGGGTGGGGCGCGGGTGCGGAGGCGTACACATGCACATGGAACGCCTGGCTCGCATGGGGATACGCTGGCGGCGGCGCCGCATGCTCGCAGCGTTGCAGCGTATGGCATGGTTGCACCACACTCATGGCAGGTGCGACACAGCCATACGGCCGCTACACGGCACGAGCTCAGCTGTTGCAAGCGGTCCATAGTGGCACCTTTCGGCACTTGCAAGTGCCGCGCGCGCAGGCTGGGGCCCTCTTGACAGCCCCGGGCGGCGGGGCAACGGCCGCGCGTTAGACGTGGCTTGTTTAGCGCTGATAAACGACGCGCGTTACAGATGCTAACCCTGCACCGCACGCAGGCCGGGTCCCTCCTCCGCGGCGTCGGGAGGCGGGGCAACGGGGTAGCCGCAGGGCATGGCTTTGTTAGCTGTGTCAAACGCAAGCAGCAGTTTGTTAGTGGGGCTAACGCTTGTCGGCATTCATAACCCTGCTCCGCACGCAGGCCGGGCCCGTCTTCCTCGGGCGGGGCAGCCACGGCTGACGATGAAGATGACGCTTTCTTCGAGATGACGCCCGTGAGTGCCGTACGGGTGCCGTACCAGAGCAGAAGTGTGCTATAATCTGGGGGCTGTGTGCTGTGCTAGGGCGGGGGTCTGACGATAACGCTTTCTTCGAGATGACCCCGGTGAATTCCGTACGGGAGCGGGAGGAGGGCGTCGTACCGTGCCGTACTAGTACACATGGGAGCCGTACCAGGGTGACTGCAGGGGGCGTGGCAAAGGATTGGCACCGGTTGATGGACAATGCCATCCTCATATCGGCGGCCTGTGCTACCGTCTAACGTCAGACCTGCCATGCTACCGCCGCTGCTTCATTTTGCCGTGGTGCATTCTGCGGCCACCTGCAGGAGGACATGGCGGCCATGGTGAGGGCCAACGAGGCGCGCAAGAAGCAGGTGGGATATGGGTAAGAAGCATGTAGAGGATGTGGTGGGCAGGGCAGAGCCGTGCGGAGCCACTTTTGTGCGGGATCGGAGTACGATGGCCCCGTCAGGGGCCGGGGGGACGTCAAGTACCACAGCGGGGCTGTTCGGCAGTTGGCGTCTGGCGGTGAGGGGAGGAGGGAGGTTTCCACCTCGTGGCACAAGCTCCGGCACAGGTGTGCAACGTCATAATATTGCATGCGCGTTACGGGTTAGTACAGCACTGTAGGTACAGTAATGCGGTTTTAGGACATGTTACAGAATCAGGAGCCGACATGCCAGGTTGTGAATGAAGTGGGGCCTTCTGCAGTGGCAACTTCCATGTCGCTCCAGTAGGGCACGTACCAGGATGGAAAAACTCCTCCGCCCGAGGCATGGGACTCGTTACCCATGCGTCCCTGCGCAAACTGTACTGGTTACACGTTTCTATGCAACGCTTGTTGCCCATACACCTGGCAGTGAAACTCCGCTTGAACACGCACTCGCGCAGGAGGAGGTCGGGCTGCGCACCCGCGCGCTGCGGGAGGCGGAGGAGCGGTCACGCGCGGAGCAGTACCGACACGTGGCGATCCGCTTGCACCTGCCTGGGGGCGCCATCCTGCAGGTGTGGACGTGACAGGTGTTTTATTTTAGATCTGTGAAAAGTCACATCCATGCTAACGGACCGAGCAGTAGCAGCACGTGGCGAGCCGCGAGTCAGCCAGAACGCAAGAAGCGCGCACACATACAACTGTGCCACTGAGATGTATCCGACGTTGCGCTGCCTGCGTAGCAACGGTGCTGGGTTGCAAAGTTCGCAGTGGCCCAAAGGCACCATCCAGCATTGGAAGTGCTAGTGTTGGCCACACCAGCAGACCCATGCCTCATGCCGGTGCGCTGCCTGTGTGTTTCACCCCTCCCCACCTCCATCCGCAGGCCACCTTTGCCGCCACGGAGACGGTGGGTGCCCTACGCGCCCTGGCGGCCGGCGTGCTGGCCCCGCAGCTGGCCCCGGCCGCCTACCTGTACACAACACCGCCGCGCACCGTGCTCAAGGGAGACTCCGACAGCCTGTACCACTGCGGCCTAGTGCCCGCAGCACACGTGCACGTGGGGCTGGACGAGAAGAAGGGTAAGAGCACTAGCAGCGTGCGGGTGGTTTGTGTACCGTATACAAAATGTGATAGTCCAGACCCGCTTTGGCCCGCTGCCAGTCGCCTGTCTGGAAAGGGTCCAGGGGTGGCGCAGTGGCAAGGTGGTGTGGATGGGCGGCATGGAGGTCGGGGCCGGATGGTGGCCGACGGGCGGCGGGGCGGGGCGGGGCAATGGGTATGCTGGTGGGGGGCCTGGTGCCTGCAGCACACGTGCACGTCGGGCTGGACGAGAAGAAGGGTGAGGGCGACAGGAACGGGGCCGAGCGTTCACGACCTGTGGCCGCAATGTTGGGGCGGGTTGCAGGGAGCATCAGTGCCGTTCATCGCCTTCGGGTACATGCCACATGACTCGTGCATGCCACACAGCCCTCACTCATACGCAAGCCGCCCAACACCCCCGATCAGTGCACGCCCATGCAGCCACCCTGGTGTTGTTCCTCTGCTCTTCCGATTGCATTGCAGCTGGCGGCTACAGCGGGCCGGCCCTGCGGCCGGAGGCAGAGGCGCTGGTGCTGAGCGCCATCGGCCCTGAGGTGGCGGTACTACACCCCCCGCACCAGCAGCACTCACACGTGGGCGGCCAAGACGAGGACAGGGCGCGCAAGGCGGCTGGAGGTGGAGGAGGAGGCGGAGGGGCGAGCGGCAGCGGGCAGGGAGGGGCGGGCGGGAGTGCGGGGCCGGCGGGGAGGGGGTCTGGAGGAGCTGCTGGTGCGGCGAAGGTACCGAAATGGCTCAAGCTGGGTGGGAAGTGAACGGCTGGGGTTGTGTGGGAATGGGGAGGGTTGGAAGAGGGAAAGTTGTTGCTATGCCTAGCAAGCTTCGCAAGGGTGAGCTGTGGGAAGGTTTGGTGGCGTACTGGCCCAAGCGCCGGAGTCGCGAGGGAATGCAGGATTGCCTGAGAAGGTGTAGGTCTGCAGAGAGCATGTGCACTTGAGACCGGGCAGAACATCCCCTCCCTGTAGGGCCCCATGCAGCCATGCACGGACACCCCAACGCACCGAACTAGGCACTGGAAGGACAGGGCAACACACCACCGTTGCGAGAGGGGCCGTGTTCGCGCGTGTACGCATGCTGGCTGCGCAGGGGGTATCCTTTGCAACGTGCATTTCCTTCTGTGCATTTCAGCTGCTTGTCCCAGGTACTACTTGGGCGTGTGTCATCTAGGCCAAGCTGCGTAGCTGCCGCAATGTGGAATGAACCAAGGCTGCAGCTCACCCTTCACAGACACTGCCTCTGGCCACGGTCAAGGGACCACAGTTCAGGGACCATCTGGTCGTACGGCGTGACTGTTCCATATGTGGCAAAATGGGCTGCTTTGTAGGTTGCGCGGCTGTCGCGTAAAGCTATCTTGTAGTTATGTTGTTGCTCTATACATGACATATGGTCAGCGTCGCCGTTGCAGCTTGTATCACGTTTGACTGCGGCCCGCTCGTACGCGCGCGTATGCCGGACTCTCACCAAGAAGTATTCAACTTGTCTTGCAGTCGCGTTTCCTCATACATGTAGCGTGAGGCAAATTTGCCGTGAACATTAAACTGTGAAACATCACAGAATAACTTCATACTACAGGGCTGTTCCGCTTCTCCCTTGTTGACAGCAAAGCTGATATCCTATCATGACATTGTGCTTAGCGCGGACAGTAAAGGATGATGTCTCGCCACGGTCAAGCCACCTCTCCATGCATGCTGCAATGAGCGCTTGACTTCCCGCATCACTCGCCATGCGGTGCTGCTTCGGTGTGGGTCCCCACGCTGTTGTGGATGAGCCTGTCAGCCCGCCAAAGCAAGCGCGGCCTGGCGCAGGCCAACAGCCCGAAGCGAAAGGGGTGCAGGCAACAACATCCCAACTCGTTGCGGGGCCTCCAGCACCAGCTTGGCTAGACGACGTAGACACATCCACAAAAAAAGACGCCGCTCGCATCACGCTGCTAGCAGGTAAGGCAAGCGCATCGCCGGGGTTGTTGATTCCGGCTCCTGGTACCAGCCAGCGCAGGCGTCGTGCCCCTGACGTCCACACGCCCGTAGCTTTGCCCAAGGAGCCCCTTGTTGTTTCCGTTCTGTGGTACCTCGGCGCACGTCCTGTTTTCCATCAACGTCCACCACGTCCCAAGGAGGGGTCAATTAACCCGTCGTGCCCCGCCCCTTTCGCCCATGGCCCTCAGCCCGGGACAATGAACACCACAACGCCGCCTTTCCTCCCAGTGGCTCCACCGCCGAGACGCTTCCCACCCAGCTCAATTGCGTTACCTTGGAAACCATGGACGCAGAAGCCCTTTCAGTTCCCAGCTCCCCTCCCCTTTTACCGGTATTGGCCGTCATCCCAAGCAACGCCCGCGCATCCTCCTTCCTTGTGGTCCAGCCCGACCCAAATGAACTCCTGGCCTCTCCAACAGACCCACCCCTCCGCGGTCCTGCCCGCGGGTTCGGCACTGTCTCAGAGCCCAACTACACCTTTCGTAAAGGCGGGACCTTCCTGGATGACCCAGCTGAGCCGGAGGACGAATCTCCGTTCGGCGTTCACCCACTCGCTGGGCCCCAAACGGGCACCACCAGCAGCAGCTGGCGGTTCGCCCTCCACGACCCCCTTCAACCGCACCAGCAGCAGCATGATCGCAGCCCCGTGCTAATACACCACCAGCAGAATCGGCACAGCCGTGCAGGTCCCAATCGCGGGGTCGTGGTCCGGCCCGCGACGGATGAGATCATACACGAAAAGCCAGGGACGAGGGGCATGGGTGGCTTGGGGCCGGGCGAGCGAGAGGCGAGCGAGCAGCTGCTGCTGCCGGTGCAGACGGCGCTGGCGCGCAACTCTAACTCGGAGCTGGGGCAGTTTTTTGAGTCGCTGATGGTTTCGATGCAGCTGCGCTTCAAGGTGGGTTGCCACAGCTGCCGCTGCCGCTGCTGCACCTGATTTGTGCTGTTTTTGGGCCGGTCATTGACGGGTGGCCTTTTGGGGCGATGCAGCTGCGCTTCAGGTTAGCTTGATAGCCTGGTGTGCTGCTGTATCATTCTGATGCAATGCTTGGGCCACACCAATGAGCCCACGCGCACTCTTTATTGTCAGCTCAGACCTGACTTGCATGCCCTCCCCTCTGCACAACCACCGCCCCCAGGTCGACGCTGAGATGAGCACCTTCCGTGCCACCATGATGCCAACAAGTAGCGGCCTTATCCCCCGCCTCAGCAACATGGGCTTCACAACCGCCAACGGCCCCACCATACCCGGCGGGCCCGTCAGCGGCGCCAACGCCCGCACCGACTTCCGCAACGCACCTGGCAGCTTCGAGATTTTCGGCCGGACAAGGGGCTCCTCAACCGCCTGCCCCTCCCCCCCACCCAGTTACGGCGTCCGGCGCAACGGTGCGCAAGCGTTGGACAACACGCAGCAGAGGCAGCAGCAGCACCGGGGCTCCAGCCAGGGGCCTGCGCCGAGCTCGCTGGATGCACGGCAGCAGCAGCAACAACACGCACAGGTTGCCTTGCGCAATCAGCTAAGGCCCTACCTCCAGGGCAGTGGGGGGTCTGAGGGTGGGCAGGTCGGGGCGCTATCGGTGCACGCACTGCATCCCGGCGGACGTGGGGGCGGCGGCAGTGCCGGCGGGGCAGTGTCGGAGTCGTTTCCGGTTGGGGGCGCTGGCACAGGCACGGGCGAGGCATCGCTGGTTTCGGAGGATGGGGAGCGGGAGCGCGAGCGGGCGTCATACCGGCGGCAGAGGTCCAACCTGCACAGGATGAGCAGCGCGAAGGAGCATACGGCAGGGGCTGGGGCCGGGGCTGGCCTGCATCGGGCAGGGACAGAGAGGAGGCTGGCGCGGAAGGGCACGTTTGGCGGGCCTGCCACGCTGGAGGAGGACGAGGACCCTGGGAACTTGCAGCAGCAGGCGCTGGCGGCGGGCGGCGAGGGCGCGAACGCGGATCTGTCGTACGATCAGAGCCCTCCTGGCGGCAGCGGCGTGTCGATGCAACGCATGGCGGCGGCGAGCACGCCGCAGGGCGTTGTGGCGGCGGCGCTGGGAACGACGTCGCCGGAGTCGAGCTGTGAGCGTGTAGAGTCCGGCAGGGACGACAGCAGCGGCAGCCTGCCAGTGCTGATGCCACACAGTCCGCCCGCCATGGGGCGGAGCCAGTCCTCTGCAGTCCCCGGGGCGGGCGTGGTTTCGGGCCTCATTGCCGGCAGCACCGGCGCGTCGCCGCTGACCTACTCTGGGCACCTGCGCCCCATCCCTGAGCTCGCGGCCGCGGAGGTGCACACCGGCATTGAAGTGTCGTTTGGCCCACCAGCGGTCAACGCAGCCGTCCGGCCACGCATGCTGCGCGCAGTCCAGATGCCCCACAGGCAGCAGCAGCAGCAGCAGCACGAGGCCGGCAGCCTGGTGGGTCCCAGCTCCAGCGTCGAAGACCCGTCTGTGGAACCGCCAGTCATTGACCTGTTCCCCAAGGCCCAGCTCCTCTGCGAGCACCGCACCCTTAACTCCGGCCAGCCACACACCTCTGCACAGTCGCCCCGGCTGTCAGGGTACCCAGGGGCCCCCACTTCCACTGCTAGCCCCCCTCACCCGGACTCGGACCCGGCCAAGCAGCAAATGCAGGGTGGCCCCCTGCGCACCAGCCATGACCGTGGCAACGGCCCCAGCTCCAATGTTACGGCCAAGCCGCCGCGGGGGGCGACCCATGGGTTGTCACGGCAGGGCCCCGGGCGGTCGCCCACGTGGTATGCGGGCGCCCCGGGGGTGCACCCCTACCCCAAGCGGGTGCTGCCCGAGGGCCCGGTGGAGCTGAAGCTGTGTTGTACACCGGAGGAGCTGCTGAAGGGTGTGCAGGAGCTGAAGCCGTTGCGGCGGCAGAAGCAGCAGGAGCAAGAGAAGCCGGAGCAGCCGCAGCGGCAGGGAAACCAGCTCGAAGGGGGCAGGGAGCGGGAGCGTGCAGCTGGAGAGGCGGACAGGGAGAGGGAGTGGGCGATGTCGAGGGTGGAGGGCGTGGCGGCTGAGAATGGCGGCGTCGGCAGCATGCGGAGGCCAGGGGCGAGGAGGGCGTCTGTGGGGATGCTGCCGGCCGACGTGGCACAGCGCCTGGCTTCGGGTGCTGCGCCGGCGGTGGCGGGCATGGTGGCGAGGTCGGGTTCGGGGTCCATTGCAGGCGGCTGGAAATGCGTGAAGGAAGGAGAGGGCCAGGTGGCGATGGCGGCGGCCGAGGACGGCGGCGCGGCTCCGTCGGTCCTGCGCAGTGTGACCCTAGAAGGTGGGTGAAAGTGTTGGTCGTTTGCCTAGAGCTTATTGGGACGCTCAACGCCGGCCTAGTCGTTGTGCCACATCTTAACCTGTGGGTTCAGGTGCACAAGTGGCCCAGGTGACGCCGTGGCCCATCAGCACCATGCGGACCGTTATGCGGCGCCGACCGTCGGGAGCAACGTAATGCTTGTGCTTCCGTGCCCACTCCTGAACCGCTGACACCCAGACGACCCCTGACCCGCCTTATCCTGTGCTACATCCCGCAGGTCGATGCAAAGGCACCCCGGTTGTGGTCAAGGTGATCGCCGGCCCAGGCCTGGAGCCCAGCAACCCCGCCCTCGCGGACGCACTCACGGCGGCGGCTGCCGTACACCCCTCGCTCGTACGGGTGTACGGCATGAACCTGCTGCCCGCCAGCATGGGTGCAAGGACGGCGGCGGAGGGGGCAGAGGCGGCGCCCGGCGCTGGGATGGTACCACCAGTCGGTTCTGGTGTGGGCGTTGGTGCTGGTGGCCGGAAGGGAAGCCGGCTAGGGCATGCGAGGCAGCGGGGTCCGCAGGCGGAGGTGGCAGGTGCAGGGGGCGCAGCAGGCGGAGGAGGAGCAGGAGCCGGGGCAGGGGGAGGCGCTGGAGGGGTGTCGGAGGCAGCTGCGGAGGCGCTGGAGGCCCTGCGACTGGGCCCTGGTGACGGAGCGCTTGCGGTGTTCATGGAGGCGTGCACCATGGTGAGGCGCGTGTGGGGGTTTGCTGGGGTGCGGCAACTGTACGGCAGCTAGGGGAGAAGCGCCCCGCTGCTTGGCTGCAGCGCTTTCTGCGCCGGTGCTCAAAAATCGCAAGCCTGCGCAATACCACATCTCTGCATACCTACGACTCCCGTCCCTGCTTCCTGCGGCCTGACCCGTTGCGCAGGGGAGCCTGGACGCGCTCATGCCTGGTTAAGCGCCTCTCCCCTGCTGCTACTGCTGCTCCCTGCCCCTTGCTGATTTGGTTGTTCACCCAGCGCTGCCCTTTCATGCCCATGCAACCGCCACCAACAGACACAGGGGAGCACGGACGCACTCGTGCCCTGGAGCAGCGCCTCGCTCTGTTCTTCTTGTTGCTGCCTGCTGACTCGGACCCACCCGTTCATGCCCATGCAATGTCCGCAGGGGAGCTTGGACGCCCTCATGCCTTGGAGCAGCCCCGAGCCTTTCCAGCCGCACCTGCCGTCTGAACCCCAGGGCCGTGGCAACGGCGAAACCCCGGGCCATGCGGAGGCGTCCTCCCCCCGGGATGCCGCCCACAAGGGCCGGCTAGCCCCCGCCCATAGCCCCTTCTGCCCCAGCCGCAACTGGCCCGCCTACATGGCGCGCCGGGCGCTGCTTTGCACCGCGTTGGAAATAGGGTGAGTACGGTGATGCAGTATGCGCGCTTGGGGATGCATTTATCGGATGCAGGCTGGTTTGAAGACACAGGGCAAGCAAAACAGCACTCACTGTGGGAAGGGTGAGCGACGGGCAAGGCTGGGGGCGGGTGGGAGGCGAGGCGGGTGGGGGCGGGTGGGAGGCGAGGCGGGTGGGGGCGGGTGGGAGGCGAGGCGGGTGGGGGCGGGTGGGAGGCGAGGCTGGTGGGGGCGGGTGGGAGGCGAGGCTGGTGGGGGCGGGTGGGGGGCGAGGCTGGTGGGGGCGGGTGGGAGGCGAGGCTGGTGGGGGCGGGTGGGAGGCGAGGCTGGTGGGGGCGGGTGGGAGGCGAGGTGGGTGGGGGCGGGTGGGAGGCGAGGCTGGGAGCTGGGGCCATCGGGTTGCGCTGCTTGGCACCGCGCTGGAAACAGGGTGGGTGGTCTGGGCAGTTGGGTTGTGATGCTGTGGTGTTCGGTAGTGGCCACCGCTTTTGCTCTCCCATGCGGCGTTTGGCCACCCCGTATGCGGTTACCCTCCACCCATCCCGCAACCGTGACGGCTTGTTGCAGGCGATATTGCGATGTCCACTTCCCTGTCTTGCGTTTTCGAATCCCACATCTCCGCGCTGGCCCATCTGCTCGTCTACGGCCTGGTGCACGCAAGTTTGCTAACCCACACCCTTCCTTAACCCACACCCGTTCTAACCCACAGCACCGCGCTGGCCCACCTGCATGACTACGGCCTGGTGCACGGCGCCCTCACACCACACAACGTCCTGCGGACCGCTGCCCTAAACGACAAGCGGGGCTTCTGCGTCAAGGTACGACCCATCTGCACGGATGTACGGTCTGGGATACCGTCTGGGGTACGGCGTGCCGTAACACCAGTGCGGCAAACGAGGCTGCGTCGAGGTTTTGCCGGATTGAGCAGGTGCAGCACCTGTGCGGTGTGCCACCAGCATCAATGAACAGCTTGCACGGCCCTCACACCCGCCTCGCTGTATGACCACATGACCACACGTCCGACAGCAACTGCTGCACCGGTTAACGCAACCACCCTCTGCGCGCTGCCCAGGTCTCGGACGTGTGCCTCTCCTTGGCGGCCCTTGAACGATACACGGCCGAAGCAACAGCAGCAGCAGCAGCTTCCACTCCCACCTCCCAGCCCGCCACTGGCCTCGCGCCTGTCAGCCCCCGCTCAGCAGCCCCCGGCCCTGATCCAGGGCCGCCGGCGCGCCCAAAGCAAGCGTTCATGCCTTCCCCGGACGCAGCACCATCATCTGCACCCCAGCCTGCAGCCAAAGAGCCCTTAATACACATGCCATGCAGCCTTGCCCTGATGCGCCTGCCACCACAGCAGCAGCGATTATTCGTTGCTCCGGAGCTGTACGGCAGCGGCAACAGCGCCGCCGCAGGTGGCGGCACTGACGGGGCCGGGGCACCCAGCCAGCCGATGCCCTCAGGCGCTTCCGCGGCCGCCGCTGCTGCTGCAGCTGCAGCTACCATGTCTGCGGATCGTGGTGTGCCGACCGTGGCTGAGGAGGAGGACGAGGAGCAGGATGAGTCCGAGGGACAGGCTCAGGGGCATGGACAGGGCACCCCTGCTGCCGCGGGGCCCTCCCCTGCATCGGACGTGTACGCGTTTGGCGGCCTGCTGTGGGCTATGGCGGGTGGCCACACGCTGCTGGGGGCGGAGGAGCTGCTGGACGCCCCCACGGGCCCGGGAGGTGGGTGGCGGGCAGGGTTGCAGAAGGTGTACGTGCGGACGAGTGTCGTGGCGCAGGGCAGGTATGGAGGGAAGGGAAGATGTGATGCTGCTGTTGCCCCTGGCGTGGCCCTGCTTGTGTGGAATCCGGCTGTACATCACAGGGAGGTGGGCCTAGGGTCTTGGGTCCAGAGGCTTACGCTTAGGGGGCGGAACGGTATGTCGTCAAAGCAGCGGTACACACGGTGTTCGCGGCTGCGGTGCGGGAAGCAGGCAATATGAGCCTGTTACAGGGACAGTAGTCAGCAGTACACAGGGCGGCTGTGTCCCTGTCTGTTGCCACATCTCCTGCTGTCTGTCCAAAGCGTTGTTACTGTCGCTACCTGCAAGAGCTGTCATTACCTGCACGCAATGTGCCCACAGGCGTGTCGTTGTCGAGCGGCGCACCCCGCGGCCCGCCCGCTTGGCCACCGGGGGCGCACCCGCACCTGCAGCGGCTGTACGAGGCGTGTACGGCAGCAGACCCCAGCCAGCGGCCCACCATGGACCAGGTAGGAGCACGAGCTGTCCTACTGCCCGTACGCGTACGGCGTAGCGCTGTCTGACAACCATCCTTTGCAAGGTGTCGATACGGCCCACCAACATCAGCAGTCTTTGTTCCCGATGCCGGTGCGTTTGGATTTTGCGGCACCGGCGACTGATCACGCCACGCGGATGCCTGCGTGCACTTTTCTGTGCTGCTGCGGTTGCCGAGTGGTGCCTAACTTGCTGTCTGCACCCAAGTGAATCCAATTGTGTCAAATTGCATCTAAGTGCATCCATCGTACCAACGGCATCGTATTGCGTCCAATTTCATTCAGGTGGTGGCTGAGCTGACAGCGCTGGACGAGGGCTTGCGGAGGGAGCGACCGAGGTCACGTGCCGCTGCGGCGGCGGCGCACGCGGCGGTCAGCAACACGCGGGCGCACAGCGGGGGCCCCAGGGGCGCGGCCGGGGCGACCGGTTCATGGATGCTGCCGGGGGTGCTCGGGTAAGGCGAGGAGGGGATTCGCGGTGCACAAGGGCAAGGGCTAGGGTGCTGAGGGAATGCGTTTTAGGGCCGGGGATGCCCTGAAGAGGGGAGGGCGGGGGGTGCTGGAGCGAGGGGAGGGCCGGGGAGCAGGGGCGTAATGAATGTGGAGAGGACCCAGGGTGCTTGCATTAGGGGAGGGAATGCGGGGAGCAGGTTGGGACAAGGCTTGTCCTGGGAGAGAAGCCTGACACGGGGAGGCTTGTTTTGAGGATCAGGGCGTATTCTGGGTGCCGGCTGGGGGATCGTGCATGGGGAGGAGACGGAATGAGCGCACGCGTATGGGTGCCCGCCGGAGAAATCATATGCATTGCTGGAGTGCGTTGCAATCGATTCATACCCATGGCAATCTCTGGGCTTTTGTTTAGACTGGTCCAAGGTGACTGGGCTGCTCGAGCCTGCGTTTACGTGTACTAGCTGCTAACGAGGGTTTGCACACTTGCAATAGGATGTGACAGCGATGCACCGGACAGCTGCACCGTCCGCCGCGCCTTGCCGCATCACGTGTCCTTTTAAAGTAACTACACACCTGCTAAAGAAAGCAGGGAACGGGCTGCGATCTGACACTTCATGATGCATTAATGCTATAAGGGCACGGTATGCTACTGGAGTATGCTGGTAATAGGCCAAGGCGCTCTGGTGGTGCAGAACGGGGCATTTGTTGTCCGGGTAGGCTGTGCGCATTCATCCTCATAATGCTTTCGGGCGTACGGCTTGGACGAGGCCGGGTTTGGCTGCTGCAGCGGCTGTGCCTTTGGCAGTAGGCCGCAGCGCACATGTGCCGTTGCCATTGCGGTGGTGCATCAAGCATTAATCGGCCGTGCAGGCCTCTACAGACGTGTGCCGTTGCCGTTGCGGTGATGGATCAAGCACCAAACGGCTGTTGCGTTTCCGTGCTTCCTGTTGAGAGCGGGGCCGGCTTTTGGGCTGAGACGGCCCAAGAGGTTGTGGGGCCGGGCATTGTGAGCAACGGATGGGGCGTCAGTGGCCCTTTTGTTGCCTCCCGTTTCGGTGTGAGGCATGGTATATTCGGGAAGTGAAGCAACTGCGGAGCTCAAAACCCAATTCAGCTGGGGCAGTCGTGCATATGCACGGTGGGTCGTAGCAGCTGTGGCGATGTCTACTGCATCTCTCCATTCCTTTGATATGACTAGCGCGCGTATGCTGGTTCGGGGAGAAGGGAAAGGCGTGATAACGATACTTGAACGGTGAGGGTCCTAAAAGCCGTAATGCGCCTATTACCGAATACCGTACAACAGGCGTGTGCTGCCTGGGGCACGGAATGTGGGGCACCAACATCAGTGCTGAATCGGTATGGGAACGAACGTGTATTAGCGGGCCGGCTGTGGGGCAGCGTGCTGGTGCCGGCTTTGTGGGTTAGCCGCGCTTCAAAGTTAAAACACATGAACGCCAGCGGCCGCCCTGTCACGGTGCGTTCGTTGGTGACTGGTAGCAGGTACCGCCGGCGCGTGGTATGATGGGAGGAGGGTGCATCGTTGGGTGGCCTTTTCCGACGATCGACTCTTAGGAACATCCGGCAGGGCCTGGTGGCTGAAGCACGATGCCCGCGTGGACACGCGCGTACCATCGTCGTTGCTGGAGGGATTACCCCACTAAGTTCCGGGCAATTGCTTGTGGGAACATCCGGGGGGCCTGATGCTTAATGTCCCCTCACGCAGCCCTCGTCCTTCCTGGGAGGTTTGCGCCACACGGCGTGACTTGATATGACTTGGTATGACGTGTGTGTAATCATGTCATAAAGACATTCCAATAGACTGTCTGTGGTGGTGGTGGATTTGGGCAGGCCCAGGCGTTCCACGTGGATGCCATGGGTTTCACATCGACCAAAGGCGTGTGACCCCGTAGCTGATCAAAGGTACGGTATTGGAGGTTCTGTGCAACTAATTGGGTCGTTGCGCGTCTGGAGGGGAGGACCCTCGGAGGGAGCATGTGTGGCTGGCTAGTGCGCCCTCGGGAGTACAGCAGTGTGTGTGGGAGGTGGTGGCCCTGGCGGCCCTTGTGGTAGGAAGGCAATTCATGCACGCACGCATGCGAGAGCTGAGGGGCAGTGCAGCAGTTCCCCAGTGGCAGTCCCTGGTGTCGCAAGCCTCACGCCGGGCAGTTGCATGC
This sequence comes from Chlamydomonas sp. KOR1, assembly GCA_036984285.1. NCBI lineage: Eukaryota > Viridiplantae > Chlorophyta > Chlorophyceae > Chlamydomonadales > Chlamydomonadaceae > Chlamydomonas > Chlamydomonas sp. KOR1. Next base: position 2,822 of record BQMZ01000255.1, on the reverse strand, counting down.
ATGTGGGCGCACCTGCGGGCGTTTGCAAGCCTAGGTTTGCCACGCACAGGGTGGGATGAGGTCGGCACGGCCCACCCCTGGCTTCGAGTGGTGGACGGCGGCCTCCTTTGCACCTGGCCGGAGGCCCTAAACACTAACTAATGCAAGGGCGGGTACTGCCCAGGAACTAGTACACGTACTGCGCCTACCATGTCTTGTTTGCCTGCCTGGTGTGGAGGGGTGCTTCTGTGCGGTGGGCGGTTATAGGGCACGGGTGGCCTGTGTTCGTAGGAGGCCCTTGGGGTTACGATGGGGGAGGAGCGAAAGCAGCAACCGGGGGGCCGATACTGGCTAATTCCTCCGTACAGCTGCCTCGTATCCGGTTCCTCCTGGGCAGAAGGGTGGTTGGGAACCGCGACAGGGGTGCTGTGTGTGCTCTGTGGGTGCGTCTTGTGGAGAAGCTTTGTGGGGGCGGGACCAGGCTGTGGTAGGGTGAACTTGAGGCCCGCACGTGGTGGCCTGGACTTAAAGGACCTGTCGCTCCTTACCGTACCGTACAGCGAGAGGGGTGGGAAACCCCGTGTCCCTAATGGCCGGGACCAGCTCTGTGTTTCGAGCGGGATGGGGCTGGGCTCTGGAAGGGGACCAAAACTGTAAAACCATACAACAACCCTCGCCCTGCACCGGTACCACTGACTGACGGAAGGAATGAAAGGACTCGTTGGGGCACCGCTACCTGCGTGTGCAGCTGCAGCTGAACACGTAACACAGGGAGCTTGAGGGGTGCAATTTGTAGCACGTCCTTTTGTTGCGCACACAGCAGTGTGTGCGGTATCTTCTGCACCATGCTAGTGACGCTGCTTTTGCGGTTGTGGAGTGGTGTACGTTTGGAGACTCGCGTGCAGATAGTATGGTACGGCCGTAAGAGGGCTCCCAGACGCGGGGGCGCGAAGGTTAGAGCCAAGGGCCCGAGTGACTCCGTGTAACGACTTCGGTTTGCCCAGGTTTGCCAGACCTGGAGACATTAGAGGCGCCACACACCCTCTCCGCACTGCGTGCGGGTGCCATGCAAGGGGCGTAGGGCCGTAGACTGTTGTCAGTGCAAAAGGAAGGCTCTGAACATCAGTTTGCCCCCCTTCCCTGTCCGGCCCTGTACCCACCCACGGCACACCTGGGCACACCAATGGTATGGCTGCCCCTGTCTTACGTCCTGCCCAAGGGACCTTCACGGCACGTTGTTGTGCCTGCACACCACAGGGTCGCCATCCGACCCCGAACACCAGTTGTCAGCTGGTCGTAATACACTGGGGACCTCCGGCTCGTACATGGGTTGCGTTGCATTTGCGGATGGAAGAACCCTTCCCGCATGACACCGGCAGATCGCATCAGCAGCACATTGTAAGCTAGGCCTTTACAAGTTGTCGAAGCCCCGCTTTCCCTGTCTGAACAGTGCAGCAACTCGAGCATACCTCACATGCCAGCTGCTGCCAACGTGCCATACCTGACCGGCAGACTGTGTACGACTGCAGACACACCGTCGCCCCTCGTATCCGAGCTTTTCATCTTTCACTCGGGCGGCGTGCACCAACCTTGCTCTGGCACCTGGTTGCACCGTACACTGCACCACACACCACAGAGCACTTCCGATTGAGTCGTAAGCCTACAAATGCTACCAATACAATATCATCTAACTTGAAACACTCAAGGAGCCGCAAACGTGTAAAACTGAAAAGACTGAACCGGCGTGCACACATGCCAGTAACCCCCAGACGCCAACCGACTGCCCCCGGGAGTCCGAACTGCGTTACGGTAGGTCCGCGGCACCATCTCATTCTGTTGTGTTCAAATTCCATCGACCAAGCAGCGAAGACGATGCTTCTGTGCGGCATGCTATCGTGTGTGCCCCACTTGTGCCTTAGTGTGCGATCAACAGAATAACGACCATCAAGTTACCAACCTTTGCACTGCTCCGGCGCTTACCCCGCTCCTGCAGATACACGCAGCCCCCACCGAAAGCCGCAACACCAATCAAACCACCAGCCTTGCCATAAGCGTTTATTATTACTAAGAAGCCACCATGCCCCATCGCTTTGGAGCCCCGTTTCTAGTCCAACACACCGTCAACAGATAGTGCCGGACGGAAGGCACGGAATGAATGCATGGACACTACCCCAACCAACCACTCAAAAAAGGTATCTGATTAGACTGTACACGCGAACGACAAAGTGCACGTATGTCTACTGCTGCCAATGTACATGACCACTGGCGCTGCGGTGCAGCACAGCGATCTGCGCTGTGCGGTGGGAAGCCGTGCACCCACCAACTCCGTATCGTACATACAGCTTCCATGCGCAACGCCCTGCCCGTGTTCCCATCCGTCCGCACTGCCCAACAGGCACCTACACATCACCAGCCCTGAACGATGCGCGCTACTGCGCTCGTTCGGCGCCCTAACGGGCAGCTGTCATCTTGGCAGCTAGCCCCCCTGCCCCTCCGCCAAAGCCCTGACCCTCCCACGCCATCTTCTGCACAGCCCTCGACACGCAACACACGTCCACACATCCCACTCCCACGGCTGACAGCCCTTTCTCTGCCCTTAGACACGGCAAAGCAACACCACCGTCCTGCATCCGCCTGCGCCTGCCTCATTGCCCGGCCCCTTGTTGTTGTCCTGTCCCCTCTCAGCTCCCGCACGCTCGCGTTCAGGTCCTGCCGTTGACGGTCGATGCACGCCCCTCTCGGGGTCGCGCTACTTCGCTGCTTCTGCCTCACAGCTCCACCACGCACGTGTCCGGGTCCTGCCGATCGGCGCATCCGCTCCCCAGCCCTTTCTCCTGGCGGTT
>BQMZ01000254.1:0-162004 GCA_036984285.1 Chlamydomonas sp. KOR1 | reverse complement strand
GGGGACGCAGCGACAAGGCGAACACCCCTCTAATCGCGGGGCTTGTGGCCGGTGAGACGATCTGATCGATCACAAAGGGACCGGACTATTCCAGCCGGGAAGCTTTGGGATCTTGGGGAGCGTTCCAATTGAGTGGCGGTGCCCTTGCAAGCACACTCACTTGGATTTTGTGCTTCATGCACCAGGTCTCGGCGGTGGAGTGCTGCTAGTTGCGCTTGTTGGTGCGGCATTGTGGGTTTGGCGGCGGAAGCAGCGAAGCGGCCGTGACAAGGCTGCAGGGGCGGCGGCGGGCGTGGAGGTGCCACCTGGCCCAGACCCGGCGAAGAGTTCAAGCAACTGCAAGGCCAGCTTGGGCGTCATCCTTTCGTCCAACGCGGACCAAGGCGCCCACGGCAGTGTGGTGGGGAGCATGTGAGTCCACAAAACCTTCAGGAGCTAATGGTGTCACATGCAGCGCAGTGACATTTTTCGGGGTACTCCAGCGTAGTATGCAGTGTGGTGCCCTTTTGGGGGTACTGCCAGGGGTGATTGTTCCTTTCCAGCTTGTCGCTTGTCGTGTCTGTACCGACCCACATCGCTTCGCCGCACGCCCACACCTCCCCAGTGGTCCAACGCTATGCCTCGACCTTGAGGCCGCTAGGGCGCCAGGCTCAGCGTACAAGACCGCCTCCGAGGCAGTCCCAGGCGCAGGGCCGCTGCAGGGCACAGCGGGGGCTGCTGGAAAAGTGGAAGAGGGGCCGCAGAGCCAGTCGGCCGGCGGCGAACGCACGCCAGCGAGGACGGGCAGCACCTCCATCAGCAGCATGACGTGTAGCAGCGGTTGCAACAGGGAGCATGGGAGCGGACAAGGAGTTGGGACCCGGGTTGGCTCGGGTGCGGCTAGAGGGGTGGCTGCTGCGGCTCTGCAGGAGGTGCACGCGCAGCAGGACGGTCAGCAAGGCTCCGTGGAGACGAGCGCGCCGGATGGGCCCGCGCTGGTCACTGTGGCTGGCATCACGCTAGGTGCGTGCCGTTGGGGCACCAGTGAATGGGCTTGATGCCCTGTTGGCGTGTGCCTGTTCTGCGTGTATGCAGTGAGAGCATTTCAGCCCATGTGAGGCGCTGGCTAGCCAGCTGGTGCAACTGCGTCGCAGTCCTGTCTTCGAAGCTCTGCGCCTTCGCCTCTCCGTTTTGCAGACCTCAAGTCAACGTTGGGCTGCGGCTCGTTCGGCAAGGTGTTCAAAGGTGGGCGCTCCGCACAGCTCGTGCTCGCAACGCACCTTGCTTGTGCTGCACGGCATGCCCCCGCCCGGTCGGCCGCTGGAGCTCCCTGCACAAGCATAACCCGTGTGCTGTTGTTCGCAGGCTCCTGGGGCGGGCGGCCGGTGGCAGTCAAGGTGCTGCAGTACGGGGCGGAGCTGACGCGGGCAGTGCACAACGAGGTGGTACTGAGCCAGTCCCTCAGGTAGGAGCCGTGGGTCGGTACTGCTTGTGCTGCAGCGATTGAGAGGTGTCAATTCCATGCCCTATGTTGAATCGGTCCTTGTGTGCTTGCAATCGGGGGCCCAACCGACCGGAAAGCCGAGACGTGGTTGTGCGGGTGTCGGTGGAGTTCTTGCCTCGTCCATCATCGGCTCCAGCAACGGGGCGTACAAAGTTTGTGCGGTGTGGTACGTCGCTAGACAGTCTGTTCCCAGAGAAAGCCACATCAGTCATTTGTCATTCATGGAGCCCTCATGCACCGTGGACGCTTCCCGCAGGCACCCGAACGTGGTGTCGTCGCTGCATTTCGCCCAGGTGCTGTCGGGCGGCGGCCCAGGCGGGCAGTCGGTGGAACTGGCAGCTGCCCCAGGGGCCATCTCAGCCCAGGTCAACCGCCTCGCCCCCGCTACCCCAGCGGCTGTGCTCTGCCCCAGAGGCAGCCAGCGTGCCGCGGCGAACGTGTACAGCAGGTAGGCCATGGGTCGTGGCCCGTTGGCACGAGCAGCAGCGCTCTCGTAGCAACGACTGCACACATGTCGCTACACCAGCATCCGTACACGCGACCTGAGGATGCGTGTGTGCACTGCATCCCCGATCCAGCGCATCTCATAGGCACAAAGTTGCTGGCGTGCCCGAACAGCACGCAGGCGCACCTTTCCGCGCCGGCATTGCTATCAGAAGCTTACACACACGGCGCGCTAACGCTGAGCTGCGCTCCTCCTTTCAGGTTTATCATGGACGACTCCGACTTGCCGCACGTCCCCGGAGCCAGCAACCTCGCCGACAGCTACCTGAACTGGAATCAAGCCCCCGGCAGCGACGGTGCGAGTGCTTGTGGTGACGAGGAACGAGAGGCGCACGGTGATGCCATGCACGGCGGCGCGCAGGCCGTGGGTATGGAGCCGTTGCCGGGCACGTGCTGCTCTGGGCCCCTGCCTCTGTACTTGATGGAAGGGACCTCGGGGCTTCAAGGCAGCAGTGACGCAACTGTAGGGAGGTGCTCGTCCGCGCCGAACGCCGCTTGCTCGCTTATCAGCGGGTTGCCACAAGGCGTCATCGCAGGGGAAATCTCAGAGAGCGGCAGCGGGCGAGCGAAGGGGAGCGTACGAGCGGGAGCAGTCGTCCGGCCGCAGCGTGTAGGGGGCCGCCGTGACGGGGACGCGAGTACTATGAAGGGACTTCTGCCAGGAGTAGGGCTGCATCGGAGTGGGGGCGGGGCAGGGAGGGCGTCAGCTGGGCAGGCAGGGGCTGCTCAGGGGGCCATGCAGGCGCTGCAGGGGCCGTGTAATGCAGCGGCGCCACCTGGCCTGGTGCAGCAGCGGCTGGTGCTGCACCCGTTGGCTGTCAGACAGCCGCCTGCAGCGGTCTCCACCAGCACACTCCTGCCTCAGGCAGTGGCCGTTGACCCACAGCGCACGTCCGCGGCGGGTGCCGGCCTACCAGCAGCGAGCCCCGCAGCGTGATCTCCCTGGCGATATGGCGTGCAACGCCGGAGGGCGGCATCACCCAGGTGGCTGCCACGGGCCCTGCCGCCGCCATGGGACCGCAGCCGGGAGCTCACGCCGCCGCTGGCAAGGCGCCTGACGGGCATGGGCAGGAGGTTGGGATGGGGGCTGGGCAGCGGCCGTTCGGCCTGGCGGGCGGCAATGCGGAGCAGGGCGTGCCCCTGGAGACGCTGTGGCTGGCTGCCAACGCGCAGCCTGCCGAGGGCAGCAGCCACGGCTTCCTGGTCATGGAGCTGTGCGAGGGGGGCAGCCTGTTCGCGTGGCGCAGCGTGCAGTGGCGCAACGTGGGGGAGGTGCCGGACATGGTGGGTGGGCGCAGGAACGGGTGGCATGGGCAGGACTGCTGCGGCACTCGGCATTGTGTGGTGTTACTGTGTGCACCCAACGTCATGTTTGGGGTCCAAGGCTATCAGTTTACTGGGTACTGGCAACGCACCCTCGTCGGGACGAGCTGCGGCGCCTGTTCATTGTAGGTAGTGACGTGATGTGACAAGTAGGTTATGGTCTACTTCCGCCCCGCAGGCTGTGCTGGTACGGATGGCGCTGGGCATCGCCCGCGGCATGGCCTACATCCACAGCCAGGTGCGGCTGCCGTGCCGTGGGTGCCGCCACATAAGCGCGTGATGCTACCGTACACCTCAATGGCAGCCGTTACCTACACCTGTTGCCACAGATGTATGGATCAGATAGAATGCACGCCGTACTGGTAACCTGCCATGCTGCTGTACGGTCCATGCGTTGCCTCCACAGGGCGTGTGCCACGGCGACCTGAAGCTCAGCAACTGCCTGCTGGCCCGCGCGCCCACGCGGCCACAGCAGCAGCAGCAGCAGCAGCAGCACGCGCAGCCGCAGGGCTCCCAGGGGCAAGCGGCTGGGGCTGGGGCGGAGGCGCTCCCCGAACTGCCTGTGGACGATGACGGGTCGGACTCGCTGGCCGGTTGGGTGCCCAAGGTATGGCCAGTGGCAGTTAGCTGCCCGCCTGCATGCACTCCGGCAGAGGTGTGTCGCGGCAGAGGTGTGTCGGGTCGTTCAGGCGTAGGGATTGACATCTGCAAGGACTGCCTGGGAATGGCGGAAAGCGTCAGGTCGCCCTGTCGCTCGTGTCATGCAAGCAAGTGATAAGTAGGTTGAGCACTTTCTCTTGCGCACCTGTCTTGAGAAGTCAGGCGATGCCCCGTGTCCACAGGTATGCGACTTCGGCCTCAGCCGGGTGCTCAGCGCAGGGCGGACGCACGTGTCAACGAGGCCGTACGGCACTCCCACGCACATGGTAAGAGCGACGGGGCACCTATTGCTAGCGAACAACAGCCATATGTCTGTGCTGCCAGCGAGCAAGAGCACTCGTGCGCCCGGCGAGCAAGTGCCATCCGGCAGGCGCCCCAGGACGATGGATGGTACCGGAATGCTGCCGTGGTGACCCGACCCAGATGACGCTGCGTGCACCATGCGCAGGCTCCCGAGCTGTGGACCAAGGGCCACGTGTCTCCACAAGCGGACGTCTACGCCTACGGCATTACCTGTGGGTCGGACGCGTGGCGCCCCCATGGCCGGTCGTGAGCTTGCCCGCGCCTCATGGCTGAAGCACCTGCATGCCTCCGCCGCAGTGCCGGCCGTTGTAAATATAACCCCCACACTGCACGCTTGCTTATTTTCATGCTGAGGCAGTGCTACAAGTCCTCCAGCTCTGCTCACTTGTGTTCCAACGTCTGCCAACACCCCCTGTGACGCTTGGCTCTTACTTGCGCCCGCTACCCTCTCGCTGCCCGCCCGCCAGTATGGGAGCTGGCTACTGGCGAGCGGCCGTACCGCGGCCTCAACGCCGCCCGCATCCTGCACCGCGTCATGCTCAGCGGCGGCCGGCCCGTGCTGCCGCTGTGGCTGTCGCCCGCCTACACGCGGCTGGTGGGCGCGTGCTGGGCGCAGTCGCCCAAGGACCGGCCCGACTTTCCCGCCATTGTACGGCACCTGGAGACGCTACTGGGCATGGTGCGGTGCGGCATGGTGGATGGTGGGGTGGTGGGACACGCGGGGCGGTCGTGATGGGCGGGTCCGGATGGGCTGTGCGTGCTTAGGGGAGGGAAACGTGTCGGGGACGTGTTACAGTCACTTGGCCCTGCCGGTGCGCTGGGCGAAGATGTGGAGGAGGATGGCGAGGCCAGCATGGCGCCAAGAGGTATTGGTGTGCACGGGTGTGCACGTGGCGGATGTAGGAGTAATGGACGGCAAGCGGAGGGCACGGGGGACTGCCAATGCGTTGCACTTCCCGCAGGCGGAGTGCGAGTTTGTGCCGGTGTTTCAACTTTTGACGTGCTTCAGGCCTGCGGGCAATGTAGGTTGGTCTCCTTTCACTTACAGCTGTAGAACCAAGGTTTGCACCCAATGGTGTGGTGTGTGGGTGTAATGGCCACCCGCGCAAGGAGGTCCATGTTCACGCATCACAGCATGTCGACTGCTTGTATTTTGCTTTGACGTTACGGCTTCGCGTGCCCCGAGCTGCCGATTATGCCAGGAAGTAAGGTGCTTGTCCAAGTTCTGATGTTATCCGGGCAGTTGTCAGGTCGACACTGCTGGCGCATGCTATATTTCTGCTGGTGGTGCCAGTCCTGGGGGTTGTGTGATACTGGACAGGGAGCCCAGGCCGGAGGTGGTTGCCTGATACGACAATGAAGGGACGGTGCTCAGTCTGGCGCATGGCGCGGTATACGAATGATATGGGCAACGTCCCGTTACTAGTGACGTGCGATGTCTGCATGTAGAAAGGGGGGCCCAGCTTAACCGTGCATTCCTTATGCGTCCGTCAGCTCCAGCAGCAAGGTGTACTGGGCCCATGCGATTGCGCGTTGGCATTTTGTCTGGTAAAGGTCACCCTCATGTGCTCAATGAAAATCCGAGGCTTGTGCAACTACGCAGACAAGGGTGGGTTGATATTGGGTGTAGGCATGTGGGCATGTCGTGCTCTCGGCCGTGCGATGTGCAAGTTAGGCCAAGAACCAGGACTTCGTGGGGAAGCCTGCCTGGCATGTACATTGTACATGGTGCATTGTGGAGAGCTTCCAGCCACCACCAGCTGTGTGGAGGTGTCACTGCGCTGTTTGCCGGGGCGCTGCATTGTTGGGGTATCGCCGCATGGTGCTTCTGGGTTGGGGCCTGTCCTGGGTCCTGTTTGCAGGCGCAGATTCCTGACGAGGCATGGGTGCATGCAGAAGGGGAGCACCCCTCTACGTGCATGGCCATCTGAGGAGCACAACACACTTTGTCCCTACCATGCAGACTGTCTAAGGGATGCAGTTGGCTGCGTGCCTGAAGAGTCGCTGCCAGAGATTGAACACCTTGGAGGCGTCCATGGCCCGTGCGTGTGAACGGTGTGTTGGCACAACCATAGGGCGCCACTGCACAAATTGCTTTTGCGGCGCCTGGCTGCTAGCCGGGCAGCCTGTCCCGCAACAGGCATTATAAGACGGGCGCGTGGCGAGCACAGCCCGTCAACAACAGCCCCGTCAGGTCCCGTACTCGCACCTGACGTACTCGTTCTGACAGCTTGTACAACCAAAGCCCCTGGCGCCAGACAGCCAAAGATGCGCACTACAGCTTTTTTGAGAATGCCTATTAGGTAGCAGCCGGACGCTGCTGGTCTGTACAAAGTGGTCACCGCCATGGCCACACAGGACTCTCAGCTTCGAGCTTTGAGGGTCTTATACATAAGACAAAGGCGCATGTGGTTTCCTTAGCTCTGAGCTACGTGCGGTGAATGGAGGGACGCCCGTTGCTGCGCGCGGCGCGTAATTTTCGTCGGCTTGTCGTCGCCGCGCTGTCGTGCTTGTGCTTGTGCGCCAACATCACCGGCGCAGACTTGGACCTTGAAGCACAATGTGCATTGAGCAAATCTATCGATGTGTTGCAAAGGTATGTCCTGCTCGGCAAAAGGCCGCAGTCTACCTGCTCCAACTTGCTAGACACTTACTTTTTCGACAGAGCTGCATATTATGACTCAATGACAGCGTCACAACACAGCCCTTGAACTCTGTCGCAGTTGCAAGGCCAGCACGTGGCAGCTGGAGTCTACCAACCCCCGCCTGGCCACGGCAGCACTCCTGCAGGCTTGCATCAACGTCGCAGGTGCCGTCGCAGGTGCTCCTGCGCGGGTGAGAGTTTCGAGGGGGCCCGCGGCCAGACACTTAGGCTTGTGCCTCACCGCTCAACCCCTGTGGAGCACAGAACAGGGCCTGCGCGGCATGCAGCGAGTCTGCTCCTGTTCAGGCCCTCTTGTTCATGGCCTGGTTGGACTTCCGCAATGCACGCTGCGCCATGCTCTTGTGGTCCACTATTCCTCGTCACGTCGCCTCCTGACCTGTACGGCAAGCTTCGCACCCTAATACACCGCCGCCGCCTTTGTCGAACTGCATCCCTCTGCAGCCCTTGCGTGTGGTGGGTCCGGACACGGAGATCTTCCGCATACTGCGGGACAACATCACGACCCAATTCGGAGCCATCACAGGGGTGCCCATCAGCTTCGTCCTCATGCCGGCGGTGCGTGTGGGACAAGGACAAGGGCTCTTGAGCCTCGTGTGCTGGGTCTTCTGGGCTCCTGTCATGGGCGTTCGGTGCTTGTCATGGGGTGCGGTGGATCGTGTGGGCAGAACCCACAGAAGCGAAAGGGTGCTCTGGGATGCACTGCGCCTGAGCGCGGGCAATTGCAGGGCCCTTGGGCCACTGAGCGCACACCCGAAATCTGTTGGCCGCCTATTTGCACCTGCACGACCGTGCACCACTGCGCCACGGACTCGCTGTACTCGGCACGATGTGGCGGCTGCCTGCCGGCATACGGGGCATGCTTATCGCGGCGTCCGCTGGCCGTCTGTAAATCACAGCAAGCTGAGAAATGCTTGCAGCGCAGCTGCATATAACGTGCATGCCTGTCCCCGTTGGAACCCCATCCGCCGCAGCTTGAGTATGCCCTGCAGCGGCAGGCCCTGCTGCTGGACCCCCGGCCGCCCGGCCCCGACCACGGCTACGACGCGCTGCTGGCCACACCCACGGCATTCGGGGACGCGGCGCAGGTGGGGAACGGGGCCGGCCGTGACAGCAGGGGAGACGCCGAGCCGTATGCCGTACACTTAGGGAAGCAGAGTGCCGTGCTAGGTAGGGAAACAGTGCGAGGTGCCAAGGAGGGGCAGGTGGTGCACAGGTGGGCGGTCAGCGCTCTTGGGCGAGGGCCTGGGGGCTGAGCTGCTGCTGTGTGTGCGCACTGGCAGGGTCAGGAAGGTTGAGCTTGGGGCCGGGGTTGTGGGTGCTGGCAAATGGCCGGGACGTTGATAAAACACATGGCAGACCACAGGGCGCATTGGGCCGGACCGCCAGTGAGGAATGGGTGTGGGCCGTGGGGTCATACCGAAGAGCTTAGTGCTCATGATGCCACTGTGAGCATGGTGGTGGCCGGTGGTGACGGTGGGTGCTGTGAACAGGGGGCGGTGCAGGCCGCGACACGAGCACCAGTTGCAGTGCAACAAAGGGACCGACCCGCAGGGTTTACTTCGGTGCTGAAGGTCGGTATGGTGGGGAGGAGCGGCTAATCTCTTGCAGCACAACAGAAGAGGTAACTAACGTATTTTGTCTCCTGACTGGCCCAGGTTCCCGGCAAAATCCTGGACCTGTCGGACCTTGCGCTCCGGGACCGGCAGCTGGACTGGCTGGGTGAGTGCATACTCGACGTCTGCGCTCTGCGGTTGTCCCCACAGGTTGTCACCTCACTCGTGGATACGTGCTGTAAGGCCCTCGGCGACCTGGCCCTCATCTCCGGCGGTGGCTGCCTTCGCCATGCGTCGACCCAATCCCATCCCATCCTCAGCCCCACCCGGCTCCCCGGCCGTCTCCGCATCTGTCATACCCCTCAGTCCCCCCTACCACGCTCTCTCCCGACCCCACGCCACACACCCCGCTCCGTGCAGTCCCCCTGACTGCTCACCCCTCCCATACTCACCAGTGCGTGCTCGGCCTACAGGCGCCAACATACCCCTCCATCTCCCGCCGCCTCCGCGCAGGTGTGCAGGAGCAGTTCCGCTCCATGGTGTCGTACAACGGCACCATCGGAGCGCTGCCGCTCATCCCGGCCCCCATGTTGCTGTACTACCACCTGGGGGTGTTCCAGCGGGACAACCTCAGCGTGCCGCAGACGTGGGAGCAGATGGCGGAGCTGGCGGAGCGCTACCACGGCAGGGACGGCATGATTGGCGCGTGCCTCATGGCCGCAGGTGGGCATCTCCTACATCCCAGGATTTGTTTTATAGAGAAAGCCATCTAATAATCTACGCTGTTATGTTGGCCATCGCAACAGTCAGGGTGGCGTTGCGTTACTTACCTTGCTTTCCGTGCTGTACCGGTGTTTAAGGGCCGCTTGGCCATGTGGGCTTGGCTGGGGCGAGACCTCTGACCCCAGCTCCTTGGGTCCCCTGTTACGCTCAGCCTCTTGCTGCCCGCTAATCTTCTGGTTCTGGTGTTCCGTAACACTGTATTACTTGTGCCGCCGCTCCTGTGGCCGTTCGCGTGTGCTTGTACATGGTAGGCTGCAGGTCCGAGAGCTTCGTGCTGCGGCTCATATTCGGGTCGTACGTGCAGACGCACGGGCACGAACAAGGTGTGTGGCGCAGGGAAGGGGGGCGCAGACCAGGACGCGATTCTGGTATTTGCCAGTACAGAAGCTGGTTGTGTGCTGCCGATTTGCGTCATCGGCTGCTGCTGAAACCGAAACGATATCCTGTATGGACTTGACTGACTCTATTGGTCTGCGTGCGTGGCCCCAGGCATGTTCTGGGACTCGGAGACATTGGCTCCTCTGGTCAACACACCCGCGATGGAGCAGGCCCTCAAGGTGAGCCTCACAGAGCCAAGGCGTACAGCTTCAACAACACGTATTGAAGGATCCGCAGTATGCTGTCAGCCTCTTACAGTGCAGGGCTCGGCGCTCAGGCAACATCTACATTTACACCGCGGTGTTGCGTGTGGTGGCGTGGCACACCAACATGATGGCTACAGCCGGCTGTGCGATTGTGGGCGGGAACTCAACGGGAGGCCAAGGCAGTTGCAGGAAGTTGTACGGCAGCGGCAGCGGAGGGGCGTCCAATACGACACATTGACGATTTGCAAAAGCGCGTCCACCCGACACCTATGTTAATGTGCGTCTGAGGCCTAACCCAGTGCATGCCTACTCCCTTGTCCAGGTGTTCCGGCGGCTCCGTGCGGTTGGCCCCAACGTCTCCGTGCCCCTGACCTGCCTGCGCCGGGAGTACGTGCAGGGCCGCTGCCTGCTCAACGTGCAGGCGGGCACCGACTTCAAGGTGCGGACGGGCAATGCCGTACCTCCTCCACGCACACGCACACGGGCCGCAGCTGCATGGCTTGGCACTGTCCTCGGCTCCTCGCGGGCCTGTGTGGTAGCTGGCACTGCAGCGTACCGGTACCCTTACGGCCGACATCCGGCACTCGCGAGGCCGCTGGTGCCGTTGCCTCCCCCCGTCACCACTCCTGCCTGCTACGGCGCCGTGGCCGTGTCTTTGCCTGGCCCATGCGCCCCCGTCCACCACACCCCACGCCACCACCACCAGACTAACTAATTACCTGGCGCCCCGCCCTGACCGACAAGCCCTGCGACTTGTGCAATTAAAACTCTTAAGGACCCTTAAGAAGAAATACCATAACAAAAAATTGTGCAACTTCTGCAACTGGTGCTATTGGTACAACTGGTGCTGCAGATCGGCCAACTGGCTTACAAGACCATGCAGGGCCGCATGGGCATGGCGCTGCTGCCTGGCTCCACACGTGTGCTGGACCGCCGCACCAACACCATGGTCACCTGCACCAAGGCCACCTGTCCGCTGGCGCAGGGCTACACCACCGAGGTACCGTACGCCGTCAGGCGCCTAGGGCAGTGCTGCGTGCACGTACCTGCCTCAGGCTGGAATGGATGCAGCCGAAGTTCTGTGAGGACCCGTCAGGCTCCTGGATAGTAACAGCCAGAATACCGGTAGCATCCGGGGTGTGGGGTACAGGGCGGTCCTTGATTCTTTGGGTGGCCGTTATGCCACCAGTGACAGCAGGCAAAGCGTGTTGGGCGTGTGGAGCAGCATGAGTGGCTGCTGGTTTGCTGGTGTGCATGTCAGGCACGTGCGTGAACAGCTCACTGCGTCAATGTCCTACGTTCAGCCTCTATTGTCACCGACACCTCGACACCCGCAGGATGGCGTTAGCGTCCCCGTCAATCGCCCCATCGGCTCGTCGACCAACATCGTCCTGTTTAACGGTAGGCTACACAGCATCATCGCGCGTGCGCAAGCGTGTGACGTTAGGTATGCTGCACCCTATGACTTCATATGCAGCAGTCCGAAAGGGCGCGGCTTCCTTTCAGACTTGCCAACATAGTAGTCGGTGTGGACGCGGATGGCAGAACGCAACAACAGGCAGCCCCATGGCCAGGTCTCCACTGCCTCCTCCTTGCTCCTCAGCCCCACCGGTTCCTCCCCCACCTGCAGGCCTATCTCCGCCGCAGTACGCCTTCTTCGCCTACAACCTTTTTTCGTGGATGGCCAGCCCAAAGGTCATCGGCATCCACGGGCTGCTGCCACGAAGCGGAGGTGCGTCCCCAGACCACCGCTCGTGGTGCTTGGGCAGGGTGTATGTGCATGCCTCACCTGCGCTGACCTGGTTCGCCCTGCCTGTGCATGTGTGCCGCTTGCCTGGTCCCTCAGCGCCTTTCCAGCACCCAGCATGTGCAGCCATGTGCTGCTCGCGTGCCGAAGTGTAATGCCCCGACACCTGCTTACGCGGCGCTCTGCGTGTGCTTGCTGCACACAGCACTCCCCCATTAACTGTACTCTGACGGAGAACGCACGGGGCCTGCGCTTGACTTGGCTGTGCTGTGCTGCGCCGTGCTGTGCCCTGTTGCTGCGCTGCAGAGGTGCTCCCCATCCGTACTGACGACCTGTCCGACGCCACGCTGCCGGTGTGGATGGCGGCGGGGTACGACGAGGGCGACACGCGGCGCTTCCTGCAGGTGTACCGAGACATGGCCGCCTCGCGCAACGCAAACGCAGACCTCAAGATACGCCTGACCACCAACGTGACGTGAGGCTGGGTCCCACAAAATCAGGGAGAAAGGGGTGTGTGTGTCAGAGGGCTGGTAGGGTTGGCGGGGCAGATCGGAAACAGCCATGGCCTCACATGTGGGCTTTCCAGCAAAGGCAAGGGCGGAAAGGGTCAAGACGGCAGCGTCCCGTTGCCGTGCTAGTTCTAGGGGCGGTGGAGCGCTGCGGTGCTGGGGTGGCAAGTGTCATGCATGCACAGAGGTGCCGGTACCAATCCAATCGGGCACAGGAGGCGCGGGCCGTTGTGTTCCATTAATGGTGACGATCGCACCCCGGGTTGTTGCGCCGTGCTATGTCAGCATGCTGCTGCTTTGCTGTGTGTTGCTGCAGGGCTGCGCTGTTGGACGCGGCTGTGCTGTACAACAACATCTCCCTGGATGTCGACGTGCGGGTCGTGATGGGCGCCATGGAGGTGCGTGGATGGTTACGTTATGGAGTCCTCCTGCTGCTTACACACTGCGAGCCGCGTGCACATCAATGGTCTCGCTTCCGCGACACACAGCTGGTTGGTTGGTTGCGGGGCGTGGAAGGCCCATGCCGAGCTGGAAATTTTGCCGCGGGCACCCCGTGTGCCATGCGCGCTTTGTCGTACCTGGCCACGGGCATTTGCTAACGCGCCGTTGTCTGCCCTGCTGGTCGGGCCCCTTGTGCAGGCCACCCTGAACGCAATTGTGGCTGCTGAAGGCGGCACAGCGGCGTTCGCAGCGCAGTACAGGAGGTGAGCAGGGGTCGTGTCCCGTCCACACCTGTCCCGTCCACACCTGCCCCGTCCACGCCTGCGACAAGCATCTCCCTTGCACTTCATTAGCCTGCACCCTCCGAGGCGTGTTGTTAGGTAGCACTCCTCCGTGACGCCCCTGTCATCCCCACGTGAGGAAGCAACCCGCACGCTTGGCCGCACGCGCGTGCCACAATGCCCACACCCACATTGTAGGCTAAGTCAACAGGCACTGCACTGCATCCGCAACAACACCCTAACCCACGCACGCCCCAGGTCTATCAACTGGTCTCCAGCTGTCGGTGACGCCATGCAAGGCGCCGGCAGGGGCGCCAGTGGTGCGGGCCAGGCCAGCAGCCACGGCCGCAGCCGCACTGTGATCCTGGCGGTGGCTATACCCTGCGGCACAGTGGCGCTGCTGCTGTGTGGGGTGGTGCTTGTGGTGGGGCGCCTGCGGCGGGACAGGGCCGCAGGGGCCGGGGGTAGGGCTGCATGCGCCCCTGGGCCGGGGATTCTCACGACGCTGGTGGTCACCGACATTCAGGCAAGCTGGGCAGCAAGGACCGTATTGCGTTGCAAGGCTGGCTGACTTGTTGTTGTCGTTGTGCATTTAGTGGCTTGCCTTGCACGGGGTCCACCTTCCTGGCCACACTGAAACGGATTGGACTGCACTCGGCGTCTTCGTTCCAATGTGTGTTGATACTCAAACTGTGTCTTGTCCCAACAGGACTCCACCCTGCTCTGGGAGGCCCTGGACGCGAGCACCATGGACGGTGAGTGACCACACGCCCGGCAGCTTGCAGCGCAAACCGCTGTCCTTGGAGGATCCAGCTACACCAGGCACTTGGCTGTCTGCGACGCACACCGACTACCGTACCCGGTGCGCACCCCACCGCCCGTGCCGCACTGACCTGCTACCTTTGACACACACCGACTACCGTACCCGGTGCGTACCCTACCGCTCGTGCCGCACTGACGTGCCCCCGACTGCCCAAACACGCCCGACCCGCAGCCGCCCTCAAGTTGCACCACAGTGTCATCCGGCCGCTGCTGCTAACCCACGGGGGCTACGAGAGCGCCACGGAGGGTGACTCTTTCATCCTGGCATTCAGCCGCCCCTCCGCCGCCCTGCTCTTCGCACTGGACGTGCAGCAGGTGGGCATGCACTTGGCAGGTGCCCTTGTGGGAAGCATGGGACACGTCCCTCCCATCGTACATCACCATACGCCATCTTCGCGCTGGACGTGCAGCAGGTGCACCCGCGCGGCTTGCAACCGGCGTGCGTACACGTGAAGCGATGCTTGCTTAGGATTCTTGTGCCACCGCCTACACCGTGTGGCACCTGCGGGACGATGGCAAACGCACGGCCCCTCATGCAGGCGCTGCTGGCCGCCCCCTGGCCCACGAAGCTGCTGCGCCACGCCCCTCTGCCGGGTGTGGCTCCACCGGACGATCCGGCCGCGGAGGTGGTGCTGCTGCACAGGTACGTTGGACAGCACGGAGCAGTGTCGGCTTCTTGCTATGCACTACACCGCCAGGGGCGTCGCTGTGGGCTGTGTTAGCTCGGCGAGGTGGAGCGCGTGGCGCCTGTTGTGAATGAGCAAGCAGCTTTCTCTGCCCGTGCTGCCGCCCTCCAGGCCCCCCGCCCGCACGCCCAGGGCGCCCGGGACAACCCGCCTGGCCAAGCCGTCAACCCTGCGGCCCGCCCGGCTCAGCAAGCAGCCGCAGCGGCAACCCCAGCCTCAACAACAGTTCGAGCAGCAGCAGCAGCAGCAGCAACAGCAACAGCTCCACGCCGCACTCATGTCCCAGCAGGGCAACCAGCAGCAACAGCAGCAGCAGGCCACCCCGCTTGTCGCCTCTGAATTCTCCGTGGGGCTCGCTACCCTGGTCAGCATGTTTCAGAGTACACAGCCGGAGCTTGGAGACTCTGGGGCAGGGCCCGACAGCAGCAGCGCGGCGGGCGCCTACCTGCCACTGCCCCAGCGCACCGACCAGGCAATGCCAGTGATGAGGCACCTTCCCACCCAGCTGCCCAGGGCTGCCACAGCCATCCGCAGCGCCACACGCGGGTCCCAATCCAATGACGGGTCAGTGGAGATTGAAGCATGTCTCGGCTCCAGCAGCGGACCGGCGAGGTCCCACCTCCACCGTGCGGTCGCTACCAGCCTGGAGCGCCACATTCCCCGGTCCACTGGACCATGGCAGACGGCTTGGCCGCCGACGCGGGGACATGGGCAAATGGCCGGCGGTGTGGGCTCTCCCCCGACTGCAGCTGGGGCTGCCGAAGCAGGTTGGTCGCTTGCTGGGGGCGAGGCCATCCTGCCCGCCGCACCGCCGGCCCCGCTGCCTGCATTCCCAGCCAGCCTGGCGCTAGGCTCTGCGGCTCAGCTGCAGCCTTCTGCAGCGTGCACCAACGCAAGAAGCAACACGCTGCAAGCGTGGGCCAGCGGCGGGGCAAGCACCCGGGCCTTGTTCAGACACCTCCGGGAGTCTCATTCAGGCACTCTGGCCCAGGTGCACGAAGATGCGTCCGTGTGCGGGGCGGGGGGCGGGGCCGGGGGCGGGGCTGGGGTGGAGGGCGCACGGGGCGTTCCCGTGCGGGTGGCGGGTGCCTTTGGGTCTGTGAGCGACGGTGCCAGCGCGGGCTCACCGAGAGCTTCCGACCTACGGCAGGGGGCGACAGGCGGCCGGCTGCAGCCAGGGAGTTGGCTTACGCGGCTGCGTCAACAGTCTGGCTGCTGGGTGCGTTCAGGGTCGGGGCACAGGCCCAGGCACATGCAGTCGGCCTCCGAACAGCGGACGTCGGGGGACGGCCGCCTCTGCAGCATAACCAGCACAGCAACTACCGCCTCCAGTGCTGCTCCTCACATCGCAGTTTCTCTCGCTGCTGAAGCTGCTGTGCCGGGAGGTGTGGAGCTAGCCCCTGCCACGGGTGACCTTGGCACCCCTATGGTGCTCCGGGGCCCTCCGTCAGCCAGCGCCGGCGCGCCTGTGCTACCGTTGAACGTTCTGGGGTTGGCCGCGGCTTGGGGTAACCCTCTGCAGGCGGTGGTGAGCGGCCAGTACCGTGTGCAGCCGGCCCTGGGGAGCGGGCTACCGCCGGACCGGGCATCATCCGCTCCAACGGATGCGACCTTGTTGCCCTTTCGGCAGTCGAACGATGAAGTGGACAGCTCCTTTACGGCCACAACGTTGGCGATAGCAGCCGAGCGGGCTACGGGCTGCACTACTGCGGAGATATCGGGGCCTGGCGCTATCATGCACCCCAGCGAAAGTGGCGCCCCGGCCTCTGGCGGTGGCAACGTCGTCCGTGCGGTCCTGGGCAGCCCGCTGCCGCTGCCGGTGGCCCCCGGCTCGGCGGCATCCGCGGGCGCGGCAGTCACCGTGCCCGGCGTCAGGACCGGGTCTACGCGGAAGGCACAGGAGAGCCGCACGGTGGTATTCCGTGGCCTCAGGGTCCGTATGGTGAGATTGGAAGGATGGGGGACTCTGTGCGTCAGTGTCCCTGGTGTGCACCGTCCCTGTCTCCCGTGTTGCAACGCCGGCGGGCATACCGGCACTCTTTCTGGCTGCAGCTTGCTTGCTGTCCGTATGCTCGGTAACCTGGTCCCACATCCCCACCGCTCTTGACGGCGACCAGGGCCTGCACAGCGGCGTGGCGAGCGGTACAGACATTGCACGCAACGCAGCCAGCGGCCGGTGGCACTACTCGGGCGCACCCCTTCGCCTGGCCAAGGCCGTTGCGGACACAGGTGCGCGGGACGAAACCTGGCTGCTGGGCGCCTGTGCGCTGATCAACATGTCTACTTGGGTTTACCCACACTGGTCTTGCCTTCCGTGCGCGATGCCCCCGTGCCCTGCGCCCTGCTGCTGCCCCTCATCCCTCGAAGCGCACGGCGGGCAGGTGGTGCTCAGCGAGGCATGCCGGGAGGCGCTGTGCGAGGAGGAGCGCGAGGAGGGGACGGCCAAGGGCCTCAGCGCCGCCCTGCTGCTGTGGGTAACCGGCTGTGTCCATGTGAATTGTAGCTTTATGAGCCCCTGCGTTCTGGTTCATGCGCACTGCGGTAGACCCCCTTACACCCAACACAGTTACTTGACGATCGCTTGCCTGCTCCGCACGCTGTCGTCCTGCGATGATCCACTATACGGCCATTGTCCGAACCCTAGCTCTCTGGCTGACACCTTACCTGTTTTCCACGAGAATGCCTGCCGTACACCACGAAAATGCCTGCCGTACACCACGAACATGCCTGCCGTACACCATGCTGCTGCCTTGCAGCTACATGGGCCGCCACCGGATGGTGGACAAGGGAGACCTCCGTGAGGTGCACATGCACCTGTGGCAGGCCGCCACCCGCGCCCTGCTCCCCCGCCTGGCGCTGCTGCGCCCCCTGCGCACCGCCGGCCCCGAGCCGCCGCTGCTGCCCGCCCTACATGCGCCCACCGGCTCCGGAGCCATCGCCCGCCTGTCGGTGGTGGGCGCCGGCGCCCTGCTCGCCTGGAACCACGTGGTCGCCTCGCACGCCCTGGACCTGCTGTACGATGTACTGCTGGACGAGCTACGGACAGTGGGCGGCAGAGTCCTGCCGTACGTCGTGGAGGGTGCAGTGGGCCTGTACACGGCGGCGGAGGGGACCAGTGGGGGCAAGAAGCAGCGGACGGGTTTGGACAGCGGGCGGCCTTCGTGGGCAGGAAGCTGGCGGGATAAGACTGGCCTCGCTGATGGGGGGGACTACCTGTCCATGCGGAATGGTCACCGAAGCTCGTCCGGAGGCCTGGCAGAAAGCGCCACGGGCATGGCCTTGGACAGGGGCGTGGATAGTGGCAGCGGGGCGCTGCTTTCTGAGGAACTGCGGCCGCCGCAGCCGCCGCCGCAGCAGCGTGCCGTGGTCGGGCAGCAGGCCCGGGGATCCGAAGAAGGCTGGTCTGCCAGGCTTGTACCGAGCCCCAGCGCCCGTGCGAGCAGTGGGGGCTCCGTGACAGCGGGAGGCAGCCAGGGGCCCGTGGTGCAGCGCAAGGGTCTGCTGTCGCGCGCGCGGGCGCTGGGCAGCATGAGCAGGGCTTCCGCTCGGCGGCCAGGGGAAGACGGCGTGTCCGCGGGCAGCGGCGGCGGCGGCGGCGGCGGCGGCGGCGGCCGGGCGGGCAGCATGACGGTGCTGTTCCCCTCGGCTGAGGCCGCGGCCATGTGGCTGCTGCGGGTCATGGATCTCCTGCCCTGCCTGGACTGGTGAGGCCCAGAACATTGCGCAAGTGCGCAGAGCAACGTCCGTGCCACATAACAAGACATGTCACGCGAAAGTGCCTGGCAGCTATCCGGAAGCATACACGGCGTTTGCTGGTCTTGTTGCTGGTGAGAGCGTGTAGCGACCCGTGGGTCTACCGGTATGCGCTTTGTTTCCCGCAGGCCGCTGGAGCTGCTGCGCCACCCGCTGTGCGAGGAGCTGCAGTTCGAGGGCCGGGCGGTGGCGGGAGCGCTGGACCGCGACTGCTCACTGTTGTGCAGCCCCATGGAGCGTCGCGACCCTGGGCGCACCCCGCACAGCATGCAGCCGCACTGCGCGGAAGGCCAGCAGCAGCAGCAGGAGGAGGTTATGAGCCTGCACAGCGGCTGGACGGCACCGGTGGTGGTCGCGCAGGCCAGCGTGGCTGGCAGTAGCCCGCGTGTGACAGGGGCGACCGCTGGAGGGGCCAACTCCGGTGTGCCAGCAAGCCCGCGTACGGCAGCGGCGGGGAGCATGACGAGCCCCTTCCAGCAGCCGCAACAGCAGCACCAGCTGGTGCAGCAGGCCCCTGAGTCCATGCTCGTCGCTGACCTCTGCGCGGAGGCGTCCTTGGTCAGCCGCCCCTCCGGCACGACAGGCTACAGCGCAGCAGGCGCCACTGGCGAGGCCCCGGTGTTATTTACTGGCGGATCGCAGGATGCTGCGGCCGCCGGGGCTACGCAGGGCTGGGCCTGGCCTGCCCCCACCACACAGGCTGCTGCATCACCTCCGCCCGCTCCTGCTACGTTGACCACCGCATTCGCCCACGCTGCTCGGAGTGCGGCAACAGGCACCTCGCACACGGGCACACATCAGATGAGCCCACAGGGCTCGTGGACTCCTACGGCTGCTCCTCGCACCTTTGTAGCAGTGGCCATGCCTGGTGCTGCGCGAACAGCCTCCTCGCCCTGGCCCCCTGCATCTCTCCAGCGCCCGAAACCGCTGCAACCGGTCGCCAGCGAGTACGTCGCAGCGCCAGGGCTGGGGCCAGCCCCTGCCCCGCTGTCCGCCGGGTCGGCCTGGCTTCGTGCGGCTGGAGCGCATGAGGGCATGGTGTTCAGGGGGCTGCGGGCGCGCGGGGCGGCGGTGTGGGGCGAGCTGGGCGGAGAGCTGCCGTCCAGCTGGTCCCTGCAGGGTCAGCCCACGTACAGGGGCAAGGCGTGGGCGGCTCTGAGCAAGGTCGCCTCCAAGGCAAAGCAAGGGGAGGTGAGCTTGACACGTGCCTGCCGTGGCTAGTTGGGTTTTTTAGCACTTCTGTGTGCCTGTCGCAAGCTGGGCTTGGGCATGGGCTGGTGGATTGCTGCTATGCGCGGCTTGGCTGCGGGTACCCACCCTTGTGCCTTCAATGTTCGGCCCTGAGCCCCTGACCGGCACCAGCTACTGGTTGGGCTGGTGATGAGCATGAGGTTCCTGCGCCTTTCGCCTGCAGGTGGCAACCAACCGCTCCACCGCGGCCCTCCTGCCGCCGCACCTGGCCAAGCTGGTGGTGGTGCGCCACCAATGAATGCAGGAGCAACGGCGCAGCGTTGTGGAAAGGCGTGTCTGTTGTGGCTGCCGCTGCTAGGCATGCCGGTGAGATGAACGTTTGCGGTACAATATTGAAACTTGCTGCCCGCCGTGAGCTGACAGCTGGTATGAAAGTTATTCCTGTTACTGTGGTACCACATGGCATTTATCACTCTTGGGGGGTTGCTGCACTGGCTTCTAGGCAAGGCTGGCTCTGCTGTAAGCCATTGCTAGCACGTATGGGTACGTCAACACTAAGCAATTGGAGGCAACAGCATAGCTTACTGTTGCTCCCGCAGATCGTACGAGTCATGCCTACGCGCTTGGGGTTGGTGCGGGCCTGTGGTTCATGTAGTAACGCATGTGCCGTGCTAACACCTCGAGGCTGGGCGCACTGGTGAGCTCAATGGCAACACTCTGTCACGTGTCCCTGATGCAGCACGCAGGCGACTGTGTCCAAATTTCTGTTCATGTCCTATTCGTTCGGTGCGGCCTGGATGGCGGTTGGAGGTTACACGGCCCCGATAGATGTTTCAGCACAGCGCACCGTTGGCAACCTTGACGCTGGGGTGCCGTGGCGTGATGAACACCGAACGCTTGTGGGTACACCGCACAAGGTGTTGCTTCGTCGTTGTGATACTTGCCGAGGGTTGCAGTAGAGTGGATACGGTACGCTGTACCACGCCGTACACGAGGCGGCTTGGTAGCGTGGCAGTCGTGGGGCGATTTGGGCGCGTGCATGTAGGCTGGGGAGGGCACGCACAGGCACGCACGTCATGGCCTTGCAAGGCTGCTGCCAGGCTGACCGCGGCTGAATGCCCTGGAACGCCGCTCAGTGCCTGTGTTAAGTGCAGCGCTGTGTCCGGCCCCTGCACAACCACGACTCCACGACGTTCATAGTATCTATGGATGAGGCGGCTACGGTGTGTGTGTGCGTCACTCTGCCGCTAAGTGCATTGTGGGTTGTGAGCTTGAACCAGACTTTTCAGGTGGCTGGCCAAACATACCACACGTTGGTTGTGTTGTCCTCTGTTGCATCTCGAAAGTGTGTATACGGCGTGGGCGAGGTTCAACATGGTAGAAGTGAAGCTGCAGTCACTCATGGGCTTAGCCAGGCCGTTCTAGGCTGGCTTTTGCTGGGGAAGGGACTCCCCTGGGCCTTGGCCCTCATCCTTGGTTGCCAGCTTTTCAACCTCCACTGCATCGGTTGGGGCTGTGTTCGTCTTGCCCATTACATAGGACAAAACGACAGCGCAAGAGGAGTCCCTTCACGGCTTTGCCAAGTCGGAGGGCGCCCCCAGCCTAGGGCACTGCGTGGGGCACTGCCCAAGCGCCAAGGACAGGCATGGGTCAGGTGGGACCAGTCTCGTGGATGACTGAAACTGTCGGACCAGGCCGGACTCGGTAAGCATCATGATAAGGTACAATACGCAGGCTTGCCTTAGTTCTGGCTGTTTGGTGCACTCTATGCATCTCGACGGACCGCCAATACGACGTTGATGGACTAGCACAGACGCATGCCGTTGAGCGGTGTGACATTCCACATAATATGGTGTTCTTCTTATGTGTAGACGCAACCTGGGGTATAGCTGTACCGCTTCAGTCACCCTGGTATGAAAACGGCCCTGCACACGTAAACACCTCTTGCCCAAGTCAGCTGAAAGACGGAGGAGCCATATCAAATCTTTGTTATCATCACTGCATAGGCATTAGCTGCTTGCGTGTTCGCCTTTGCTGGTCGCTGGCATTCGTGCGAGCGCGCCTGTAAGGCGCCAGGATGGGCTGTGTCTCCAGCAAGCAAGATGGTGTGGATGTTAACAAGGATATAGGCGCACGGTGAGCAGAATTGCCTCACGGAGAACACAGACTGGCTCAGAAACGCCGTCGCGGTCTCAACGTTGCCCTCGTTATGGCAGGGCTGGCGCTAACGGCATTGCAAATGGGACAGCTGCTCCAGCTGTGAAAGCAGCAGAAGCTGCCCCCGTGCAACAAGTTGAGCAAAAGGCGATACCGACACAGCCCGTCAATGCCCCGGCACCAATATCGCAGCAGCCAGCGCAGGCGCCAAGCGAGCCTGCACCGCTGCCGCCACCTCCACCAGTTGCACAGCCACTTTATACAGGTCCTGATGCCGCGCCACAGGCGCCCGTCCCACGGCAAGGTAAGGTGGCCCCTCGCATGGCCATGCGGACATTTCAAAGAGGTGCATCATGCTAACGGTCTCTTTGCCTGACAGCTTCTACAAGCCATCAAGCTCCGCGGAGAGAGAAGTCGGAGCTCAAGAAGCGCCAGGGAACGGAGTATGAGGAGGACTCGGACTGGGACCAGTGCTCCACTGCCAACTTCAACGTCGACGAGGAGACCCAGCAAAAGGGTAGGCAAGCGGCCCCTTCGCACTGCAGGGGTGCTACACGGGGCAACGTCCCACAGCAGCAGAATGCAAAGCCCCTGTACCTTACCCCCCTGCAGAGACGGATGTACCAGTTGTGGGAGCCAGCGTCATGGAAAAGGCGCTGCACAACTCCCTCTTTGCAGCCGAAAAGCATGCCCCCGGGCCTGACAACGAGTACAAGTGGGTAATTTGGGGCAGTGGTTAGAGGACTGCCTCGCAGGGGCATCGTGCTTGGCACATGCAATGAAAGGTTGGCCTGGTTCTGGTTGGGCTGGTTTCATCACGAAGTGGTGAAGTGCACACAGGGCACATGGCTGGGCCGAAGCATGTGTGCACGGCCCTGGGCGCAGGGAGACGACAACGCTTCGGATAGACAAGGTCAAGGGGTGCATGTTCGTCAACCAGTACCTGGTGGTCAAGTTCCTGGGGCGCGGGGCTTGCGGCAAGGTGTTCCTGTGCCTAAACACCTACGACCTGCGGCTGTACGCCATGAAGGTACGGTAGCAGCACGGGTATGCACTTAGGTAAGGGTCTTTCTTGATTGGCATTCTGCGAGGCTGCAGCTGGCTTTCCTACATCTTGCTGCCAGAAGGCGGCGTGCCAGCTTGTCTGCGGACTCCGGCATTAGCTGGCCACACACGCCGGCGGGCAAGGGCCGAGCCGCGCGTGGCTGCATGGCTGCAGCATTGAGGGTTGCTCGTGTCCACGACACCGCAGCTCTGGCCTGGCCTGTAGCTTGTAGCTCGCGGTAACCGAGGCGGGGATGTGCCCGCCTTGCTACGGGTACTCCCCTCACAGGCTGTTCGCAAGGTGGACCTGGAGAGCTCGCAGCAGCCGCAGCAGGGCATCAAGAAGCGCAACCCCATGGAGGACCTCAAGCGCGAGATCATGATTATGAAGAAGATGAAGCACAACAACATCGTGACGCTGAGCGAGGTTATCGACGACCCCGCCGGCTCGAAGCTGCTGCTGGTGATGGAGTTCATGGAGGGCGGGCCAGTGCTGACGAGGGAGGCGCTGGAGAAGCGCGAGCGGCTGCCGGAGAGCCTGGCGCTGCAGTACTTTAGGGACATGATCAAGGTAGGGGGTGGGGTGGGGGCGGGATTGAGTGGGGAAGGTGAAGGCTTGGGCTGGTGGGGAATGACGGCAAAGCAAGCTGGGGACAAGGGTTGAGAATGGGGTGGGGTGGGCTGTGGACTGAGGGGTGATTTGGGAAACGCAGTGCCAGGGATGGGGTGGGTGGGATGCGGGGCGCTTAAGTTGGGCACTGTGACGACCCAGACGACTCGGGCAGGGTTGCTTCCTGGCGGATGCCCGGGTGGAAGGGGGCGGCGGGGTTGCCATGCCAAGCCCTGCATGGGGCCAACATGGCCAGGGGGCAGCGGCGGTTGCGTGCATGGAAAGAGTCGGGTATGTCTGTGCCTGCGTTGTGCAACTGGCACGCCTAGTCCACGCACGCTGGGGTCGAGCGACGATACAGCACCTCAGCCGGGCCTGGGGCTGAGCCCTGGGGGACGAGCCTTAGCCCAGACGGGTCACGTCCACACAAGCACGTCCCTCCGTGTGCCGTGCATACGCCCATGCCCGGCCTCCGCCTTTGTCCTGCCCCAATACCTTCCGGCCTTCAGGCGCTGGACTACCTGCACGGCAACAAGGTTGTGCACGGCGACCTCAAGCCGGAGAACGTGCTGATGGCGGCCAGCGGGGAGGTAAAGCTGTCGGACTTCGGCTGCTCCAAGGTGTTCGCCACTGGCAACGAGTACCTGGAGCGCTGCAACGGCACGCCCGCCTTCCTGGCGCCCGAGATGATGAAGCCCAACACGCGGTACCGGTGAGTCGCTGGCATGACCCTGGCCAGGTGCTTGCTTGCTGGTTGCCTGCACGCGCCAGCACTTGCGTTCCTGGTGCCGGCCGCTCCACACCCCCAGGCACACACTCCTGGCTACTGACTCTCAACCTGCTCTGCGCTCTCACGTATTCCTGGCCCCTGACCGCCTGTCTGCCCCCGGCTTCACGCTTCCGCCCTGTTTCCGATTCCCCTTTGCCGCTTTGCGGTTACCCCCCATCCAGCGGCCGGCCCACGGACGTGTACGCGCTGGGTGCCTGCCTGTACACGCTGCTGTTCGGGCGCATCCCCTTCTCGGCGCCCAACCTGTACAAGCTGTTCCAGGTGGTGCAGAACGACCCCGTCAAGTACCCCCCGGACGTGCCCATCTCGGACGCGCTCAAGGACCTGCT
The DNA here is from genome assembly GCA_036984285.1 of Chlamydomonas sp. KOR1. Taxonomy (NCBI): domain Eukaryota; kingdom Viridiplantae; phylum Chlorophyta; class Chlorophyceae; order Chlamydomonadales; family Chlamydomonadaceae; genus Chlamydomonas; species Chlamydomonas sp. KOR1. Next base: position 137,786 of record BQMZ01000254.1, on the reverse strand, counting down.
CATGCGCATGCTCACAAAGGTGGGGGCGCCATGCGGGTTTCACGGGGCCATGATCGTTCTCATCAGCGGCTGTGCGCTGCGGCGTGTACTCCTGCTTGGTGCCTAACCTGCCCATGTAAGCTCGCAGGTCAGGTAGTGGGGAAGCGTGCTGGACCTATGACCTTGGCCCGTCCCTGGGTGTGCCCCTTTGCTCCCTGAGCAGAACCCGCGCGAGCGCATCACGCTGTCTGAGCTGATGCGGCACCCGTGGATCACGTGCAACCAGCGCTTCCCGCTCAAGCCCTACCGCGAGCTGCGCGACAACGAGACGCAGGAGGTGCACAGCGGGGTGACGTGCGGCATGACGTTCGCGGAGGCCAACCCCAAGCCCGACTTCCTGACGGGGCTGGCCAACGTCAGCCGCCACGAGCGCGTGTTCCAGGAGGGCGACATTATCATGCGCCAGGGTGACACGGGTAAGCAGCCGCGGGCGCACACCGCGCAGCTGCAGCCTGGGGTTGTGGCGGTGAACAGATGAAGCAGCAGGACGACTGAACCTGGGACATGAACACGTGGGCGGCATGCAGGCGCGCAATACTCATCATCGTGTGAAAAATCAGAATGTTTGGACGTGGGATAGGGTCCGTCCTGCTTGCCGCGCACTGACCAACACGTCGTCATGCGCCAGGGTGACACTGGTGAGGAATCTCAACAGGCACGCAGCGCACCTGCAGCTGGGCTGGCGGCAGCGATCAGGGGCACCAGCAACAGCAACGAGGCAGGGGAGCCGCTTGGTGTGCAGTGGAAGCCGGATGCTTCACCTTAGCGAATGGGCCTTGAACGTTCGCCGCTCGCTGTGCCCCCAACAAACCCGGTACCGTGCCATGCACACTGACAGGACAAGTAAGCAAGGAATAGGCAACTATACTTCTCTAACTTGCTGTTCCGCGCGGTTTACCCCAGGCACGTATCTGCTGTACATCGTGAACGGCACGGTGGACGTGCTGGTCAAGTGGGCTACACTGCCGCGGCGCACGGCCTCTGCGCACCACAGCCGGCAGGGGGTGCCGCCGGGGGCGCAGGGCGCGCCGGGCCAGGGCGGCAAGGGCGCGCACGTGGACGAGATGATGGAGGACAGCGACACCATGAGCCCCATCGTGGACGAGGAGAGCAGGCAGCACCGCATCAACCTCATGCGCTCCTCGCAGAAGGCGGGCGAGTTCGTGCGCTCGCTGCAGGCGCAGGCTGGTGGGTGCAGGGCGGGGAGGAGGGGAGGCGCAGGGGACGGGACACGCGCGCGGGGCAGGGGCGAGCACGGTTATGGATCGTGCCTGTGTGTGCCTGGCAGCTGTGGTTGCGGGGTTGCACAGCGGCCTAGGGCCAGCAGCAGCATGAAGCCGCGAGGTGATGTTGCCGTGTGCCGCACCGTTGCACTGGCCTCGCCACTGTCTGCCCTTCCCCCTCAAGCACGTACGTGATACGCACACGCGCGTGTGGGGCCGTGGAAATGAACACGTGCGCGTTTGCACGCTGTGTGCAGGCACCGCGCGCGACCTGCTGATCGCGCAGCGCGGCCCCGGCGAGCTGGTGGGCGAGATGGCGCTGTTCAGCAAGAGCCTGCTGCGCACCGCCACCGTGCGCTGCGCGTCAAAGGTGGTGGCGCGCGTCATCACGCACGAGCAGCTGGTGAGCACGGGGGGAAGGTGGTTACGCGGCAGGAGGGACGTGTCGCCAGCAGCCGCTAGACGCGGAAGAGAGTGATTTGTGGAGGCGCGGTGTGCGCTGGCCGCTTGGGTGCATGCGTGCATGCATGTCCGCGTTGGCAGCCGTGGGGACGTTGTGCCGGGACTGGTGTGCATCTGCCAGCAGCTCCGCAGGCAGAGTTGTGCGTCACCCGATGGCGCTAGCATGCTGCGCACGTGCGTGTGCATGTGTACCAGTCTAGCACCATAGCCGTGACGGAATCGTATGCGTATGTGCATCCCCCGTGCAGGTGGAGTACCTTATGGCCAACCCGCTGGCCAAGCACCAGGTGCGGGAGGTGATCTGGAAGAAGGAGAGCGAGATCACCATGGTGGAGGCGCTGGTCAAGCTCACCAACGTGCACGACAACATCGCGGCGTCCCTGGAGCAGGCGCCAGTGTTTTAAGCGGCGTCCCTGGAGCAGGCGCCGGTGTTTACCTGGAGCAGGCGCCGGTGTTTACCTGGAGCAGGCGCCGGTGTTTTAAGCGGCGTCCCTGGAGCAGGCGCCGGTGTTTACCTGGAGCAGGCGCCAGTGTTTTAAGCGGCGTCCCTGGAGCAGGCGCCGGTGTTTTAAGCGGCGTCCCTGGAGCAGGCGCCGGTGTTTACCTGGAGCAGGCGCCGGTGTTTTAAGCGGCGTCCCTGGAGCAGGCGCCGGTGTTTACCTGGAGCAGGCGCCAGTGTTTTAAGCGGCGTCCCTGGAGCAGGCGCCGGTGTTTACCTGGAGCAGGCGCCGGTGTTTTAAGCGGCGTCCCTGGAGCAGGCGCCGGTGTTTACCTGGAGCAGGCGCCAGTGTTTTAAGCGGCGTCCCTGGAGCAGGCGCCGGTGTTTACCTGGAGCAGGCGCCGGTGTTTTAAGCGGCGTCCCTGGAGCAGGCGCCGGTGTTTTAAGCGGCGTCCCTGGAGCAGGCGCCGGTGTTTACCTGGAGCAGGCGCCAGTGTTTTAAGCGGCGTCCCTGGAGCAGGCGCCGGTGTTTACCTGGAGCAGGCGCCGGTGTTTTAAGCGGCGTCCCTGGAGTACGCGCCGGTGTTCTGAGGGGCAGGAGAGCGGCCCTACCCCACTGAAGCTCCCCGGTGCTCTGGCCTTCCCGGGCGAGTCCAGGTGGGAGTTGGATATGGTACACAACAACACAGCTTAAGAGGCATGGGTGAGAGAATGACATATTGCAGCAGCGGCGCTGGTTACCTGCTGTATGGACAATCGTGAGGATTGAGCGCCGGGGCGAATCTGGGCTGGCGCAGCAGCGGCCATGGTACTGTGTGTGAAAGTGGGAAGCGTGATACAGCAGAGGCACGTCTAGGATTGGGCCGGCTGGGGAGGCGCATGCAGGTGTTGGCCTGTGGAGTTGCGGTGGGATGGCGTGGCCCTTTGTAGCGGAAGGGCGCGTGAGAGCTGTGGTTTTTTTCGTCCTTGCTGGGGGCATTCGGGCCATATGGCCTTGAGGCCTGGGCCTGGACGAGGCCCTTTCCCCTAGCAACCATTGCAGTTTTTATGACTACCGTGGTAGTTATCGTGTGCGGGAGTGGGTTGGGGTGGGGTGGATATTAGCATTGGACCTGGTCGAGGGTTGTGTCCGTCCGCAGGTGTGTGTCTCGTCTTCGTGCTTGCCATGCAGTACGGCATGGTAAGAGCGCGATATGGTAGTGCGGCAAATGTCGGCGAACCTTGTGAGCACGCCGGCAACACGATGCGAGCCACACTAGAGTCAGCTGCAGGGCTATTACCGCACGGGCATCTCATTGCGGGGTGTCCTGAAGGCCTGGTGTTGTGGAGACTTGCTTGATGCACTGCTGCTGTACGAAACAGAGGCATATATGCCTGAACACACACGGATGGATGCTAGGGGCAGCTGCTTTCATGGAATTCCTTTTCGGCACTCTTGTTGGCAAAGGCAGTGCGGGCAGCAGCACGGCGGTCTTGGGCTCTGGGGGCAATTTGGGTATAGGTTGGTGGTGGCCCACTTTAGGTCAGTCAGAACGAACGTGGCTGACGTGTCCTGCAATGGCGCGTTGGTGCTGGGTTGTTATTTTCCTGGCATTGTGTCGGTGTAGCGCTGGGGCGTCCGCAGCAGCCTAGCACGCGCTCCTTTTCTCAGGACAGGACTGGGTTCGAGTCCGTCATGCGCGACCGCTGCTAGCTGATGCGCCCTCGTGCACGGCGAGGGACATTGCATTTAGCATTTCCGGCATGGTAGCGATTGTACGGAGATGTTTCATATCCCTGTCGTCTCCGGTACAGCGAGGTGTCTCGCACTGTTTTGTGAGGGCTGATACCCGGTGCCTGTTTTTCCGTGACTCCGATGCCTTGTCTGTATGGGGCGTTGGTTACACACTGACCGCTATGCCTGTATGCCCAAGCATGGGATTCATAACCGGCGCTCGCAACTGCGGGTGCAGGCGTGGTTGTTACGCACTCGAGGTACACCAAGTGCATGGTTCTTTGGCTTGTCCCGCCGGTGTTGAGTAGTTGGAAGGCATGTGGCGAAGGGCGTAGCATCCCGCCGGGTAGGCGGCTTGGCCCAAAAGCTGTTCCGCCTGCGTGTGGTGGGGAGTGCACAACGCACGAGCCAAGCCGGACCCCTTGCCATCAACAAACGAGCAAGTTGGCCGGAGGAGAGTAGATGTCCATGAGAATATGGGGCCCACGGTGTACATACGATCGTGCTTGCACATGTAACACATGAGGTGCCGTACTTCGTGCTTCACTTGCCAGCTGGGATACGCTTTGGTGAAGCCAAAACGCGCATGTCGCAGCGATGGGGCTGCAGTGCTGTCACAGGTTCATCGAAAACCAGAGGGGGTGCGCGGCCTGTTACACGTATATGTGCCGAGAATGTTGGGTCAGGGCGACGTTGCCGTACTACCGTACATCAGTGTTTTTTTCCAGATCACCACACCTCCGAACCATTCTCAAATCCGGAATGCTTCAGCCCGTCAGAGCAACTTCCATTCCGGGGGGGCGCAGGGGGTCTCCCCCCGCCCGGGGTCCGGGGGCCGAGCCCCCGGTAAAAATATGGCAATATGGGCATTAAAAAACACCATTTTCCATGAGGAAAACGATGCATGTTGTTGCAGCACTCTCTGATAGCTGCACGTGCCCTCAGTGCTTCAAGTGGCGTCCTTGCTGTGCGCCGTGGCCGGTTACTGACAGCTGGTTGAAGCCCGCTTTGACATTGTGGACCTCCGTGCCCACCACTGCAGTCCAATATGCGCACTTTGCACGACTCATTCAAGCCGTAGGCCTGTAGCTTGTGGCGTGGTGGGGCCTTCGGCCCCTCGGGGGCCTGCGGCCTCCGGAATGGAGTATGGCCCCTTCGGACCCATCTATTCCGGGCATTTTGGGCCTCGTTTTCAAAGCATTCCGGAGAAAAAAACACTGCCGTACATGTGGCCAGGATCAGCTAGGACCTACATGATGGACACTGGGCAGCCAGAGGGCACGGCTGGACTACGCACTCGCGATGTACATCAAAGGACGCCATGCCCGGGGGCTTCCAAGGGCAACTGGCCCCTTATTACCAAGGACCCCACCAGCCAAACTACGGTACACCAGGTGTCAAGGCCCGCGTCCAACCAGGCCGCATCAACACTGCGTGCTCATGTCCTACCGCCAGTGCTTGCAGCCTCAGCCCCCGCCACAACGCACGAGGCGGTGAGGTACTCCCTGCCGCCAGGGGAGCCACCCAGGTTGAGCACCAGCGAGGGGCTGCCAGGGGCCAGGCAGCACACGGGCAGCGTCCCAAAGCACGGCACGGCTCCCACGAACACCGGCGCACCCGTCATCCATTGCTGCCGCACCCGCAGCCTGTGTGCGTGCTGCCCGCTGCTCAGCTCCGCACCGTTTAACCCACCAGGCCCCCCTGCTGCCCCAACGCCGAGGCCCCCAGGTGCACTGGAGGCGTCGCCCGGCGGCGCATTGTGCGGCGTCTCCGTGTACGGCATGTCGTACGGCACGTGCTGGTACGGCTCTCCGGGGCCCTGCTCCTCCAGCCAGTGCCACAGTCCGCTGCGGTCTGGCCCCCGCGCCCAGCCCAGCGTGAGGGACAGATCCCACAGCCACACGGCTCCTGCGGTCGGGCACAGCAGTAGCAGTCGGGTGTATCTCACACATGCAACGACAAGGAGAATGCAGGCATCGCTCATTCAGCAGCAGTTGCGCTGGAAAATTTGGTGAAGGCTGACACCCGCTGCAGCACCCTCCGCCTGCCCCTGCCCCGTCTCGAGCGCACCCATCAGTTTCCACTACCGACACCACGTCACCTGCCGCACATTCCCGCCTGCACCAACCTGAGTCGCCTTGCCCTGCCCCCGCCCTCCCCACACCCACCGTTCTCGCCCCTTCCCAGCAGCACGTCCCCGTCCGCCTCCAGCCACAGCCCCTGGTGCTCCACACCACACTCCCACGGCTCAAGCCACCGCCGCCACCCCGGCAGCTGCATCCCTCCTCCTGCCACGGCCTCCTCCCTTGAGCCCCCTGCAAACCCTCCCAGCTGCTGCCCCATCCGCCCCTGCTGCTCCTGCTGCTGCAGGCCATGTGGGTTAACCTCCGCGTGCACACCGGGAGGTGCCACGTGTGGCCTGGGCAGGTGGCCCAGCTCGAACAGCGGTGCGCTCATGGCCCGCCGGTCGTGCACCACCAGGGCCGACCCCGCGTGGCTGGTCAGCACGTAGTGCTCTCGCAACGCCACCAGGCGGGGGTACAGGCTTCGGTGGTGCAGGCTGAAGCGCTGCGCCAGGCCGGCACCGGGCGGGGGGCTGCCGGTGGAGTTGGTGACGGGGTGTGCGGGGCGGTAGCAGCGGAGGTCCAGGGTGAGCAGGGCGGCCGTGGCGGAGCGGGGCTTGTGGAAGCAGAGGGAGGGCATGCCCTGCTCGTAGCACTGCCAGGGGAGGGGCGAGGATGGGAGGGGAGCGGGAGCAGGGCGTGAGGGAGCGCGTGTTGTACAAGGGGTTGGCACGTGCCAAGCGGCCTCGACGCATACCGAGTAAATGCTTGAGACGTGTGCAACGAAACACCAGGTACAGTATGAATGCCATCGGCCTGGCAGACACATGCCAAGGCATGGGGCCTTGACCCTGGCCCTGAACAGCAAGCGTGAGACACCGCCTCTGGTCCGCCTCCAACCCACCCGCGGGCAGAAGCTGCCGTGCACCGACCCCACCAGCAACACGTGCGGGTCTGTGCTGCCGGGGCACGGCCCGGGCGCAGGGCAGCAGCACACGAACTCGTGGCTCTCAAACCTGAGGCGCATGCCGGAAAGTGCCCGGCAAGGGGAACCGACGGCAGTATCGATGCGGAAAAGGGGTGAGGGCACGGGCATGGGGGGCAAGGAGTGACAACCAGATCACCACACAAGCTGTAACAGCGCATGCAAAGGCTACAGGAGCGCAGGCCCCCCGCGCCTGTCCTTCGCAGGCTGTATCTGGCCCCAGCCCCTCTGAATCAACCCAATTCCTCGTGCCCCTTGCCAAGGCCGGCATCAGCACCAGCAAACCACCAACACCACCGGCCCCGTGCCACCCACGGGTCTGTGATGCGCGCCACATGGCGCCGCGTGGCAATGTCGTAAAGCTGTACGGCATTGCGCGCGGCACCCACAGCGCCGCCACCGCCGCCGCCGCCGGGACCGCCCATCGTGAAGCTGGTGTCCTGCATCGCCACCAGGAAGCCCCCACCGTTGCCGCCGCCGCCACCGTTGCCGCCAAGCTCCGCCCCGGACCCGACGCCTGCTGCACCTGCTCGCAACCCAGCCGCCCTTCCTGCGCTTGAGCCATTAGCGGGCCCCGCCGTCCCCAGCCCCTCCGCCGCTCGCCTGCTGCAGCTGTGTACGGCATCAGATGCCGAGGCGCCCACCAGCTCTGAAGCGGTGCGCATGACGTGGAGGTCCACCAGGGGGTAGGGCGAGCCGCAGCCGGTTGTGTGCAGCAGCCGCAGCTCCAACTGCTGCACCCCTACCCTGTCCCCATCCACATCGACCTCCTTTCTGAACCCAAACCCTGCTGCCCTGTCGTCCACTGCGCGCCGCCTCTCGCCCTGTGCTGCTTCCCCCTCCCCGGCAGTAGGGCCTTCGAAGCCGTACCACTCCACCGTCCCCTCGTGCGTGCCGGCTGCCACCACCCACTGCCGCCGGAATTCCTCCCCCTGGCCAACAGCTACAGCCCCACTCGGCCCTGCGGCACCACCCTGCATGGAGCTGCTGCCACACGCAGGCCCACACCCAACCCCAGTACCACTCCCGTTTGAGCTGCTCAGCTCCATGCCCCCACCATGCTCCACACGTGTCCCCTCCACACGTGTCCCTTCCACACATGGCACCCACGCGAGCGAGTGCACGGCTGTGCGCGGGTGCAGGGCCGCACTGCCCACGTGCTCCACCCACACGGGCGGGCAGCTGCCGCCCCCGCTGCCCCCGCTGGCCCCGCCGCCTGGCCCCTGGCCCCCATAGCCCGCGGCCGCTCCCCCAGCTACCGGCGGCACGACAGCCTGGGGCCGTCCTCCCACGCTGCCGCATCCCTGGTCGTGCCCTGCATTGCTCCCGCCCTGCTCTCCGGGCGTATGCCCCACACCTCCCATGAGCCCCTCCGACACCTGTGTCAGCGGCCGCTGTAGGCCCTGCTGCTGCTGCTGCTGTTCCTGCTGCCGCTGCTGCTGGTGTGCATTACAGTTGGTGTGCAGGCTCCAGAGGCGTAGAGCGCCGCTGTCCGCCAGAGCCAGTAGCCGGCTCCCGCCCGGCAGCGGTTGCGGGGCAGGCTGCAGCGCGGATATGAAGTCCCCCGGGGGCTGCAGCACGGCGTGGGCCAGGCTGGGGGGCTCCCAGCCGTTGCCAGCAGCATAGAGAGCTTTCCAGTCAACGGTGGTGATGGCGATGGGCGCAGTGCTGGTTGTGGTTTTTGCGGTGCTCGGGTTGGTGGTAGCGGCTGTGGTGGTACTAGCGGCACTCTGGGAATGGCAACGCAGAGAGGCGCTAGCCTGGCCTAGGTGCGAGGATGAGTCCAGTGAGGAGGGCGAGAGTTGGTGTCGTTCTTGTGGAGCTGGGCTGAGTGTGCCGTGGGGCAGCGTGGTTCGGGTGTGGGGCGGGTGGGGCGGGAAGGCTGTCGCGTTGGGTTGCCACCAGCGGTCGCTGCAGACCTGCCGCCAGAGAGCAGGGTCGCTTGCAACACGCATTAGGCGCCGGCATGTACAGCAAACGGATGCGAGACTGTCGGGATCGAGCTTTTGGAGGACGACCAGGAGCACGTCGCGACTAATTTCGGTCAGCGCAAAGCGTTCGGCCCGCCCAGGGCCCTCAACGTCGCTCATTGCTGCAGGTATATACAACTTATACTAGGATCTATTGCTTACATCTTGCGCGGGTTACGTGCACAGTGCCCTTTCGTGCGGTGTCATGTTCCGGAGCGGAAGCAACCTGGGTACAAGGCTGGACCTCAGCTCACAGTCATTACTTAGCCGCGATGAAACAAGCGTGCGATAGATTGGGCAGATTCCGGTTGCGCTCTTCGCTGCGCTCGGCCGTGGGGCATGCCTGGGCGAGTCGCAGCTTTACGCAGTCGGCTGCGGCTCTGAGCCATGAGGTCGACGTCGTCATAGCGCTGGGCTCCAATATGGCAAGTGGCTGCACAGTGCCTGCCCCGACAGCAGCGGCAGCAGCAGCGGGCCTGTGGCCGGCGAGCTCGGGCCTGCTCTGGGGCGCCTGTACCCCTTGCAACCACCCCGTTGGGACGCTAATATGTGCTGTACGCAACCGCAGGGCAACCGCGCTCTCAACATGCACCGAGCACTGAGGAAGCTGCGTGAAATGGGCATCCAGGTACGCACCGGCCAGGGCAATGCAGGCACCTGCAGCAAATGGTGACACCTGATGCCAGCGCATCAGCGCCCCAACCCAGCGGCAAGCCACCAGCCCACCCCAACACGTCCACATTACATCCCTGGCACCCATGCGGGTGAACTTGCCGCACCGTACCGTGCTGTACGCCCTGGGCCTCTCCATTCCCTCCCTACACGTCATCCCTAAGTGCTAGCAGCGGCTCCCTCCCACCTGCTACCTCTCCAGGTGCTGCGCCACTCGTCCCTGTACGAGACGTCAGCAGCCTACGTGACCAACCAGCCCAGCTTCCTCAACGCTGCCGTGCTGGCCAGGACCTCCCTGAGGGAGAGGGAGCTGCTCAAGGTACATGACCGGGACCGCACAGGGCGCACACTGCAGCACTGCACGTACTGCACACAGCTCATGCAACGCGTTCACCCAAAGCACATGCAGGTCACAGGTCTGGCTGTGGGTTATTTGGCACCAGGGACTGCGGGATATCCTGCACCTTTTGTTTGCGAACAGGGGGCGCCGTCTTGGAGGAGTTTTAGTCACTGTGTACGGCAACTGCTGGCTGTGTACGGCAGGTGCTGAAGCAGCTGGAGGCGGATGCTGGTCGCGACCACTCCCCCTCCGCGCCCCGCTTCGGCCCTCGGCCTCTGGACCTGGACATTCTGTTCCACGGGGCGGGCACCTTCGTGGACGACAGGCTGGAGGTGCCGCACCCCAGGTGGGTGCGTGAACACCTAGGCAAGCGGGCGGACACACAAGTGCGTGTGGGCTCAGGGCACCAGCCTACTCTCCACTGCCAGCACCGGCCAAGTACAACACGCCCCCACAGCCCCGACAAGCGCATCGCTGGGCAGCCCAGCTTCTCAATCGTGCATCGGCGTGTAAAGCTCTGTGCCGGGCGGTGTTAACCCCTCAGGTGGCGCGAGCGGCCGTTCGTGCTGGCCCCCGTATCTGACCTGCTGTACGCCCGGCGGGACGACCCGCACCTGGACGCCCTGGCCGCCATGCAGTACAGCAACAGCGGGCACGGTACGGCAGGCGGCGGCGGCGGTAGTGCGTCCGTACACCCGAGGGACGGGGCGGACAGGCAGCCCTTCCACCACGGCCCCGGCTGTGTGCTGGGGTACCTCCGGACCGCTGCCCGGCTGTGGGAAACCACGGGGGCAAGGGCGGCGGAGGCGGCGGAGGCGGCGGAGAACGGAAGCAGTGGCGGGGGCGGGGGCTGTGCAGCGGGCGGGGGTGGGCATGGGAGTGGGAGCGGCAGCTTTGGCGGCGGCAGCGGGGGCAGCAGGAAGGGATTCATGTCGGGGAGCGTTGGATGGGGTGGCGTGGGGGTGCTGTCGCGCGGGGGGCTGAGCACCCTCAGCGGTGGGGAGGTGATGCGGCGCGTGACACCCCTGCTCAACATGCCGCCGCAAGAAGGAGGACATGGGTATGGGGGCGGGGGCCTTGCGGGGCAAGAGGGCTCCGGGTCCGGGTCAGGGGCAGGGGTAGGGGACACAGCGGTACCGTACTCGGAGACTCACCGTATCCAGATCACGGGCCGGCCGCTGTCAGGCCGGGAGGAGGCGGCCGCCGCCGCGGCCGCCGCCGCCGCCGCCAGTACGTCCGAAGTACTGCTGTCCTGGGGGTCCAAGACGTACATTATGGCGATACTGAACATCACTCCGGACTCGTTTAGCGATGGGGGGCTGCATTACGTTGGGGGGACGGGGACGGGGACGGGGCACGGGGGTGAGGAGGGTGCTGGGTCTCGGCGCCTGGATGAGGTGGTGGCGGCTGCGGAGCGGCTGGTGTCTGAGGGAGCGGACATCCTGGACGTGGGGGGCCAGTCCACGCGGCCGGGGGCTGTACGGCTGGGGGCGGAGGAGGAGCTGGGCCGCGTACTGCCTGTCATCAGGTGGGGGACTGGGCAGTGGGGATGGCACTGCAGCACGTTGGTAACACCACCTGTTGAAAGCATTCACGGAACGACCTACCGCCCTCATCAGGGTACCTGGACAGGGGAGCTCCCCTGGACCGCGCAGTGAGAATGGCGCTGCAACTGTGGGACATACTTTGGTGACCCCCCCCTGCTTGCAGCCTTCACCGCATGTCTTACCGCACCCGTAAAGATTCGAATTCCGAAGCACAGCAGGTTTGGACGGGTGGTGACGTGTCGGGTGTCGCCCACTGCTGTCACTGTTACCCCCCAGGGCCCTCCGCGCGTCCCCCAAGCTGCGCGGTGTGCCCATCTCTGTGGACACCTTCCACTCGGAGGTGGCCCGACAGGCGGTGGCCGCGGGGGCCAACATGGTCAACGACGTGTCGGGGGGCAGCCTGGACCCACGCATGGCGGACACGGTGTGTGTTTGGGGGGAGGGGGGTTGAGGGCGTGTGGGTGTGTTGGGGGCGCGAGGGGGACTAGGCGGTAGGAACGGTGGTGCGGCGGGGGACAAAGTACCAGTAACGCGCGGCGCGCGGGGGCGGGGAGGGGCCCAGCCTGGACCCACGCATGGCGGACACGGTAGGGGCTCCATCACGCACTCGGCGCGAACCAGCCCTCCCCTCTAGGTTGCCGAGCTGAATGTGCCGTACGCGTCGTACCAACAGTGCCAGTTGCTCAAGGCCCACAATGTATGGCGCTTACCCAGCGGCCCTCCCGCCTTGCTCGTCCCACCCCGACCCATCCCACCAGGTGGCTGAGCTGGGTGTGCCGTACGTGGTGATGCACATGCGGGGTGACCCCGGCACCATGGCACGTGCCGAGCACACGGCGTACGGCAGCAGCGGCGGCGTGTGGCGGGGGGTGGGTGCGGAGCTGCAGACGGCGGCGGAGCGCGCGGAGGCGGCGGGGGTGCCCGCGTGGAGCATCATCCTGGATCCCGGTAAGGGTGCGACCCACTGCCGCAGACCACAAGAGACTTTGTGTCAAATAGCGATGCGGACGCCTTGCAGTGTCGTGCAGTCTGGTATTAAATCCATGCAGTAGCATCAATCCTGAATGCATTCAGTTCCAGGTACGGTATGCAGCGGGTAGGATGGCAAGGCAGCAGGTGTGGATTAACTGAACCGTACAGCTTGCCAAGGCATCACGGTTGTACGGCATTCCCCCCCTCGTCCCGTCCCCCTGCTCGCTCCGCTCCCTTCCCGCCTTTACTTCGCCCATGCCCCCGCTGCCCCAGAGACACACCTGACAGCGTGCAGTTCTCAGCCTAGCCCACCTGCACTATGATGACCTCCCTTCCTCATTCCTGTCAGCCCCTCGACCCAACCACCCACCCCCGTCACCGCATCCCAACTACTGGCAACTCCAATACACCACCACCCGGCTCACCTCGCACCGCTGCACACTTACCCCAGGCATCGGCTTTGCCAAGGACACGGCCGGCAACGTGCAGCTGCTGCGCCACCTGCGGCGGCTGCGTCGGGAGGCCCTGGAGGGCCCTACGCGGCGGGTGGTCCGCTGCTGCTGGGCCCCAGCCGCAAGCGCTTCCTGGGGGACCTCACCGGCAGGCAGCAGCCGGTGGAGCGGGACGCCGCCACCGCCGCCGCCTGCGTGGTGGGCGTGGCGGGCGGCGCGGATGTCGTACGGGTGCACAGCGTGCGGGACGTGCGGGATGCGATGCGGGTGGCGGATGCGGTGTACAGAGGGGGGTAGCGGGGTGGTGGGGTATGGAGGTGGTGGTGCGGGGGAGGTGGTGGGAGGGAGCGTGGGGTGAATGGGATCAGGTGACGGATGATGTGCGTGGTTGCTGGTCGTGCAACACCGGTGCAACACCGGTGGCAGGGAGCAAGGGGTGTGGTACTGGGTACGGCGAGGGCCGCACAGATACGCCTGACGGGCCCTCCTGCTGCTGTTCTGTACGCATTTTAATGCTGCTATTTTGTATGCAGTTCAGGGAATCTGTCGATTGAGTCTCGCTGTTGTCGTTACAGTCGTACGACACGTTTACGCCGACATCATGTGCCTCGGCCACACCCCTGCCGATGTCAGTACCTCTTTCGTACAGGTCAGGTCTGCCAGTCAAGCCATGTCCACACGCCAGGCACGTAGGAGGCGCGCCTTTTTCCCTCGAACAGCTTGTTGTCAATGTCTCCATGGACAACTATGTAAATCGCGTCAGGCACTCAGTCTATTGGACCTAGTTCACCCTTAAAGCCGTACGTCAGTTGCTCCAACGCCTTTGAGCAGCACAGCCAATGCCTTTTCGCCACCTGCGTCAGCAACCGTCCTAACTCCGTTGTTCTCATCCTGCCACACCCAGTCCCAGCATCAGTGCCGTACTCCCTTCGCGTGTCCTCTCTCAGTCATACACCAGCGGCTCACCGGCAATCCCATCCCCATGTACATTACACGCAAAGTGATCACATGGCCACCGGCCGGCCCATAACGCCAGTCAAACAGTCAGGGTACAGTCACAGTCACATGCACCTGCATCGGCGCCAACGCGGCACTGCCGTACGCCATCCAGCCTCCCCGCTGCCGGCACATCTGCACATGCTCCCTGCCCTGCTCCCTGCAGCCCCCTGCGCTCGCTCAATCCCCATCATCCACCCCCACCACCTCCCCCACCTCCCTGACCCACCAACGCCTCCTTCCCAGCTGGCCAGCATGCTCCTCCACCTGGTCATCAACACCCGCACAACAACGCGCCCAGGTTTCTCATTTACCCCGCCCCAACCGCCAACCGCCAACCGCCAGCCGGTGTGCCACCAGGGAACCTCCCCTGGCTGCCATCTGCTGCCCATTCCACGTCAATAGGCCGTCTCGTCGTCTTCCTCATACGCCCTGCCCCTGCCCCTGCCGCGGCCCCCACCCGACCGCAGCGCCTGCGCGCGGACCGCCTCCCCCGCGCCGCTGCCCGCCCCGCTGCCGCTGCCCAGCTCGTGCGGCCCCGTGAACAGCTCCTCCGGGTCGTACACCAGGAAGCCCTGCCGCTCGCGGTTGCGGTTGTAGCAGGCCCGGTCGTTGGGCTCGCACACCTCGCAGGAGCCGCAGGAGCGGCGGCAGGCGCCGACCTGGGCGGTGGGCAGGGCGGGCCGGGAGAGGGTGGCAGTGGTGAGGGTGGGAGAAGGAGTGGTGGGGCGTGGGGCCGGCGTGGGGGTTGCAGGGTAAGGCCAAGGTGCGCATCCTGGCCAGTCTCGCCGAAAACCGTGTTTTACGCGTTCGACTGCAGTGTCAGGGCAAACAGGTGCATGTGTACACAGGCGGTTGCGTGCAGAGGTGCTTTGCCAGTGGTGTATTGGTCGGTTGCCCGCCATGCGCCAAGCTGCCCCCGTCCCAGCTCGCAACTTTACACACTTGCATAGGCCCTCTGAAGCACCCGTTGTACCTCCCCTCCCCGCCCCTCCCCGCATCCTACCACACACGTGTCCAGGCCCTCACCTGCATGCCGTCGCCCTTCATGTAGACCGAGTTGCGCTCGCACTCGCCCTGAGGGTGCAGCGAAGGGTGCGTGCGGGGGCCGGTAACTCCATAGTCATTACCACGAGCCCACCGCACTGCATACAGAATCCCTTACCCGGACCCACGTATGCAAATGGTCTCATCAAAATCGTGATCATGATCTCCTTCGGGCCGCTTTGCGCCCCTTCGGGCCGCTTTGCGGTAATATATTGCGAACCCTTCGGGCTGAAAGCCTTCGTCCGCCACCCTATCCACGCAAGCAGCGCAGCCCCGGCCGCCATGCCACTGAGTACCAAAGCGTGACCAGCCGTGCGCTGCCCTAATTTCCTGCAGCCCACAACCCCACAGACTCCATCCGTGCCACCCACACGCTCCGTAACGCACCTCCTCCCGCCCTTCCCCCTCCCCCTCCTGTCCTCCCACCTTGGCCTTCCAGGTGGGGCACTCGCGGTGCAGGTCGGAGCACACGCCCGGGTCCTGCTGCTCGCTGTACTCCCTGGACGCGCGGTCGGGGTTGAAGTCGTCCGCGCGGAAGGGCTTGTTGTGCACCCACACCGTGGCCGTCCACTTGACGCCCTTGACCACGGGGCAGCCCTCGTGCTCCGACAGCGGGTCCTCTGTCACGCCGTCCGGCTTGATGCTCCAGAACAGCAGCGCGTCGCCGCGGCGGGGCTTGAACGCCACGTTGCGCTGTACGGCGGGACGGGAGTAGTTGGCAGTTAGTGACGGGTAGTGGTGGTGTGCGGCTTTCAGCCCGTTGGGTGACCGTGGGAACCAGCACGGCCTGGTTGGGGGAGCGTATTAGCGAATAAGTAACACGAGGGCACCCCGTTTCCTGGGCTGGGATGTGGTGGTGACGTGGGTCAGGCTGGGGTGCAGTGGCAGCATCCCCCGCGTCCCCCGGGCCCCGCAGCGCCCACCCATTCATGCGCCAGGCCGCACCTTGACGCACTCGGAGAAGGGCCCGAACAGCTTGGGCATGAGCGGGTCGGCCCACTGCTTGGCCAGCGGGAAGGCCGTCTCGCCGCCCTCGATGGGGTCCGACAGGTAGATGAGCACGGTGGCCATGCGGGGGGAGTCGTTCTCCAGGCTGTCCGTGTGGCGGTGGTAGTATTGGCCCAGCCCGTAGCGGAGCACCTGAGGACGCAAGGGGAGAGGCAGGGGGTGTTGCGTACAGAGCGCGGAAAGGGTGCCGGTATCGTAACGCACTTATCGCCAAGGAAACGCTGGATACTGCAATCTGCAGGGCCTACACGCCTTCACGCCTTCATGTCAGCGGCAAGAGGCCACAAGGCGCTGCAGCACCACATTAGGCATCAGGCCGTTCACGGCGAACAGTGTCCCACGGTGTCATGACGCAGCAAACGCTGCTTGGTCGGCCCGTGCACTGTCGGTCCCCTGCCCCGCCCCCGGGCCACTTTCAAGCCCCGCCCGTGCACCCACCTGCATGTCCTCCTGGAACACCACGGGCGTCCTCGTAAGCCACCCCACACGGTCCTCAACCGCGGCGATGACGGGGGTGGCATACCTGGGTGGGGGAGGGACGAGAGAGAGGGAGACAGGGCAGGACAAGGGGCTAACCAGTCAGGCGCTGACACGACATGCAAAAAGGTCTAGTTCTCCCAAGGTGCTGCGCCGCGTGGGCTCGTACAAGGGGTGTAGCCTGGTGGGCCACGTGCCAATGGGGCAGTGTGCGATCGGGTGGGTGTCCGTTGCGCATGCATGCAGCCAGGCCTTGACGCTGCTTGCCCGGAGCGCCTCCCAGCCGCCCTGGCGGGTGCCGGGTGCTCAACTGCGCCCAATGTGCACCTGACGCTGGCCATGCATGTGACAACGGCGTTGCTTGCGACGGGTTAGCATGTGACGCTGCGTGTGCTCTCTTCGACGCACTATAGCATGGGCGGTAGCACGGCCCTGGCCCCACCCACGGCCTGCACAAGCCTGCCCACAGGCAGCCAGCACGACCCTCCTCCGCCCGCAGACCAAAAGTTGCGCAAAGGCCCTCGCAGCCCGCGCCTGCACCGCCTCTTTGCCGCTGGTGCCGGTGCGTGTGCCCCTCGAACCCCTGCTAACCACACGCCGCCTTCAGAAGGTCCTGAGCTCCAGCTGTTGCGGCAGAGCCCTGTGATCCTCGCCCCCCCCCTTCCCCATTCAGTACGTTCTGTTTTTCCCCTCTCCACGCCGCCCCCACCTGTTGATGAAGGTGCCATATGACGTACGGTAGTCGTCCAGCACGCTGGAGCCGTTCTCGCCCACCACCGTGGAGCGGCGCATGTGGACTGTGGGTTAGCGTGGAGGGGGGGGGGGGCAGGGGGTGGGTGGGGAACGCGATGGGCTTAACAGATGGCGTGGAGGCGGGGTGCTCGCCCTTTTGCAGGGAAGGCATACCCGGCCCTTTAAGTGAGGGTGAAAGGAATGTGACGGGACGAGGGTTTGTGTACTCTGTCATCCAGGTATTGCTGCAGTGACGGGTGGATGGCAACAAGCAGCAGCTGTGTGGGGAAGGGGTTGCGGCACACCGGCGGGCCCACCGACAGAGAGCGTGCCAGAGGGCAACCACGGGGGGAAAGTTGCGCTCACTGACCAAAATTCCCGTCCCAAAACGCAACTGCCGCTGCTTCATTTCCTTCTTGACAACCGACGGCCTGTCTTGTCTGGTCAACTGCACGGCTTGCCGTTCAAGCCTGCTAACCCTCTACCATCAGGTGCCTTAACACCTGCATTAACCAGCCCTAGCAGCTGTGGTGACTCTGCAGATTCACGTTTCAGCCCCCCTCTCTGCGTTGTAGAACTGGAACGCATGGCGTGCTGGCCCCCTGGGGCTGGGGCCAGTGCTGGGCCCTCCCTCCCTCCACACAGACCACAAGCTCCAACCGGGTACGAAACAGCTGTAGGGATTTGTCCGGACTCGCATCGCAGCCAGCCCCCTTCTATGCATTATACCTAAGGCACGTCGCGTGTTGGCACCTCTGGGGCTGGGGCCAGGGGCAAGTGCCGGCAGAACCCCTTCCCCAACGCCACTGAAGGCACGCCCCACACAGAGTACACTGGTACCCGCAAGTACCTACCGGCCGCCAGATCAGCAATGTGCTGAGCCTCGATGTCATTGATGAAGTTGCGGATAATGAAAGCGCGCGGCTTCCATGAAATGACTTGAATGACGGGATGTTGGGATTCGCTCAACAAGTCCTTCGGTTTATAGGTGTCACCCTTCCATCCAATGAGCCTTTCTTCTTCTTCATCATCTTCTTGATAATACCTAGAGCGATAGAACGCGTTTGACGACCGGAACGCTAAGCACAAGCACACGCAAACTGCTATTCCTACAGTGCTCAGCCGAAACAGCGGTCTTCGCATTGTCATGAGGTCAGGCTTGTAATTTGTGGGTCGTTCTAGGATCGGGCGTAGTAACCTCTCGTTAACAGTTCGGGGGCAGCACAACGGGACCGGAGCTTGTGTGGTTTGTGGAATTGCAAAGCAAAATGAGTTGATGGCCGGAATTAATTCTGAGCAGAAAGGCGTGCAGGATACGGGGCCTGCCGAAGCTGCCAGCGCGATTCAGCCGTACCGCAGCAGCAGTAACCGCCAGAGCTCAGCCTTCAGCAGCACGGCTGAACTTCGTAGTGATTTCAAGGTATCTGAAAAAGATAGAGTAACTTATTGCCGGTGGATTGGCTGGTTCTGGGGTGAGTAAAGTATGCAGGGGAGGTACCTCCCCTGGTATCTCCTTCATGGAGGTGCCCTACAACGTTTCCCCGTGCCTACGCCAGATACAGACACACACGTATGGCCTTCACTAACCTGTCCATAGTGCCTGTTGCCGTCCGGACGGTCAGGGTCTACACACGCAATGGGGAACGCAACATAATACCGGTAAGCACGCACCAGCGTAAACCAGAGTCGTGACGTTGTGGATGTCATTTGTGACACCATGCAGTGCATGTGCATGTCATGCTCCTCCAGCTCCCAAGCCGGCCTCCGCAAATCAAACGCCTTCCCCGAAGTACCACAGGTGGGGACAGCAGCCACAGGTAACTTGAGTGTTGAGTCTCGCGCTACCGCCTCAGCAGCCCAGCCCAGCCCGCAGGCCGTGAACACACGTCGCGAACGGCAGCTTTGTTTTCCTGCTGCAAATCCTGGACACCAGCAACTGCGCGATACATTTGTGCATGCTGGACCCACTGGCGCAGGGTAGCAGTAGCTTCCGACGCTGCATGAGGACCGTGTCACCGCCACCAAAGCCCACAGACCACCTGAGCCTTTCGCCGCCACTGCATGCTATGCTACCATCAACCCTGTATCGTCCCTTCGGCCCCCCCCCTACACCCCACCACCATGCATTGGCCCCGCCCCTCAGCCCCCAACCCCTACCGCCATGTGTACCGTCCGGTCTCAACCCAAACCAGCCACATTCTTCGCTGCTCTCCCCACGCCTCGCCATGCCGTAGCACCCTGTTCCCGCGCTCATCCACACAAGCCACCCAGCCACCTCACTACCTCCCACAGCGCTTTCATGCGTCGCCCCACACCAGCTCGTGGCGCCACAAGTCCCTGTCGTACTGCTGGGTCACCTCCTGCCCCGCCCCGTACCCGATGCGCTGGCGCATGAAGGGCGGCAGCCGCGTCTGGCCCACCAGCCCGCTCCAGTCAAAGTCCAGGAACCGAACTTGGTGTGGCTCTTCCAGCTGCTGCTCACTGCCATCCATGCGAAGTTTGACCATGACGTTGCCCTGCCGCATGTCCGCGTGCACAGCTCGGGCCCCGTCGCCCACATCGACGGCATGGGCTTCCTCCAGCTTGGCCAGGATCATGTCGGACAGCTGCTGCTTGCGGGCGGGCGGAAGGCTGTAGAACATGGTCCATCCGTCGTCCGGGCTGAGGTACTCCATGACGTGCATGGTCAGGCCGCACGGCAGCAGCTGCGACTCGATGAGCTGCGGGGCCAGGCCAGCCGCTGCCCAGGCTGCATGCACGCGCGTCGCGTGCTTGCTCGCGGAAGAAAACTTGACCAGCACCTCCCTGTGAATGGCAGTACCAATCACGAAAGAAACCAGTGGATAGCTTGGTTGCAGCACATGTGGACCTAACCTGTGTACAGAAAACCAGGAGCGCATACCAACCGCACAAGAAGCCCCGCAGGTATCAGCGCATCCTGCAAGCGTGAGCCCGTACAGCCGGGTCATGCGTGTGACGGGGGCTATCCGACACGGCCGGCTTTAACTTTCAGCGTACTCCAGCAGCTCAGCATCGCTCCACCACCAACCTGCCACCTGCTGGCACCTCCTTGCTCTGCACTGCCACACCCTGTCCCCTAATCCTGCTTGCCTGTACCTACAGGCTCATACGGTATTGCCTGCATCCCGCACCGCATCCGCTGCACAAGTAGCCTACATGTCCGCACCTGCCGCTCTGCACGTGCGTGGCTGCGTACAGCAGTTTGCTGTTCCCGGGTACCAGGGCATCCACGTCCTCGAAGCCCGACCCGGGGCGCAGGGGGTACGGCAGCTGGAGGTGCAGGTCGCGAGTGCTAGGCTGGCTTGCCGCTGCTGCGGCGGCTCCTGCTTCTGCCCCCAGGCGTGCAGGTGCGGCGGCGGGCGGCTGTGACAGCTTGCTGCACGCCTCGTTCAGGATCACGACGCTGCGCTTCAGCGCTCGCAGCACACGGGCGACACGGTGCATGTGGCCGCGCTGGGCGGACAGCATGTTGACGAGGTGGAGGTAGGGCGTCAGGGGCTCACACACCACGCAGGCGTCCTCCGGCGAGGCCAGCGCTGACACGCGGATGTGGGGCCCCACCAGCTCCACGAAGAGCACCGGCAGCACCGAGTCCCTCACCACCGGTGCCAGCCTCTCGTTCATCAGGTACAGCTGGTAGCGGCGCTGCCCCTCAAAGTACGGGTCGCCGTCTGTGCCAATCTGTGGCGGCAGCAGGAGCAAAGGCAAGAGAAATGCGCGTGTCCATCACTGGAGCAAGCTAAACCCTCACAGTGCAATAGGTGCGCAGGTGGTGTCGTACAGGAAGCGCAAACTAGCGCAGGTAGGCCCGCAAGTCCCAAGTGCAGGTATGCCAGGACTGGGGATGGACATGCGGTGGGGTGGGCCCCTATGCGCGAAAAAGCCCGGGACATCCATAGCTGCTGCTCGACAGCCGCCTCAACCGTTGCCGGCCCGCGTATCTAAGATGCTGAGGACGGTGTTGTGCTCGGCTGCACGGAATGCGGCGGACGGCGAGGAAAAGTACCAAGGACGGAGGAACGCGTGTGTGCAAGGAAACCGTGTGCGGCGCCAGGGAGTCGGAGATCAGCACCACCACCAGCGGCCATAATGTCAGTTGCCTACCACTGAATGAAGCGCTGCCAGGCGTGCAGCACAGAGCACGACCACCAGAACAGTGCGGCTGCGGATGCGGGACTAGTCTGCCACGTCAGGACCAGTTGGCTGAGCTGAGGGCATTTGACACTGGCAGTCGAGATGCGGTGCTGGAGCTACGGCCGGCTGCCTGCGGTCACCAGCCCTGCAATCCGGACCCCACCAACCTCGGCCTTCACCGCCTGAATGTAAATGGGCACGGCCCGTGGCGCCCCGTCGTACTTGATGTGGCACCGGATGCTACCGTCGCTGAACGCCGTCGGCCATATGATGGTGTTGGGGCGGACCCTGTTGATGGTCATGTCAAAATACCGCTCCAGATGCGCCACGAAGGCCTGCTCTCGCTCCACTTTGCTGACAAAGCGCTGGCCCATCTCCTCGCACAGGTTGAAGGCCACCTGGCAGTCCTCTTGCGACAGCGGGTCGTCGTCTTCGTCGCCGTTGACCGCCTGGCCAAAGGAACCAGCGCGCGGCAAGCATGGTGGTAATCAGGGCAAAGCCCAAACGTGTGGCCGCAGAGGCTCCGGAACGCCATAAACTTGTCACAGGGCAAATGGCGCCGTGGCGTAGGGGCTTGATTCAACGGGCTTCGACAGGCGTCATCGAGTCCATGGGGACAGGCAGGCACGTGCCTGCTGAGCCCCAGTAGCACCGCCTGCCGTGACTGGTGGGCACATGCACCTCACCCGTCACCGTCGTACGGCTGTAGCGTACGGGCGGCCGTGGGGAACTGGTGCTCTGGGGATGGCTGCTCTGCGGCTTTGCGGGGGGTAGTAAGCGCGCGCATAGCTACCACGTCGCACCCGGACTCGTGCGCGCTGCCTGCTGCCTGCACAGACACGACCTCAAGCCACAATTTGTGCCTGGATGAAATCATGGCCTGCTTGCCTTGACTGACACGAACGAATTACCCGTCCCCCGCTCACCTGGGCGAACATGCCCACCACCTTGTCCAGCTCCGGCGCGTATAGCCCCACCGGCAGCGCTGCGGTGGGGGTCGTGCCGCCGGGCCGGAAGCACCTGAAGATAGGGGCGTCTTGGTGCTGCCGCTGCACAGCCTGCCATGTTGGCGGGTGGGCCAAGGCGGAGGGTGTAGGCAGCTCCTCCAGTCTCCGCCGCTTGGCTGCAGCAGCAACAGGTAGGATTGGTGCAAAGAATTTGACGAGCCCAGCACCCTACCACTTCGCCTGAAATGTACGGTATACGTGTGTGTTGCATGTATACCGGCACACGTTGCACGCACGCAATGTGCGTACGTGCACAGACTCCAAGACGAGGCACAAGGCGGGACAAGAGCTGATACATCCCTTCTCGAGCGTGACCAGCACCACACTTAAAGCTGTTGCCGCATTGCGGCCCTGACACAGTCAGGTAGGCCTCTCGGATTCGTTCTTCAGGGCCAGGTGGCTGGGGCCAGCTGCAGTGATTTATGCCCGCCGTGTGTTTACGCGCACACTGACAACAAGGCCAGCTAGCCTTTATACACGTGAGAAGTAGCCCCATGCACTACATGCGAGCCATTACGCGGTACCAAGCACCGGGGCTCGCCAAGGCAGGTCAAAGGTGGGTGGTGCCTGGTGATGATTTGATGTGGCGAGCAGTGCTGCAAGACGGGCTGATGTTCGCGATAGCATTGCAGACGGAAAGAAAACAAGTTTGATGAACGAGACCCCCCGCCCACTTGCCTGACCGCTGCAGCAGCTTGTCCACCAGCGCAATCGCGTCCTCTTCGGTCGCGTTCCAAACGGCAGCCTTCGTGACCTCATCGCTGGCGTCCAGTGCCACAACCGCCTCGGATGACCAGTAGTTTGACTCGTTCAAGCTCCTGATTTTGTCGGTGGCGTCCATTGTTGCATGACGGAGGGTGCGAGGGCCGCTCCAACTATTGACCTCAGGAGGTTTGGCGTATACGGCCTTGGCACGACACGTGGAAACCTTGTCTAGCGGGCCCGGTGAACCGGGCAACTCCAGGCGGGGGCACTGCGGATCACGATTGCACGGCACGCCTCCCCCCTACCTACCCCCTGGACCCAGCCCTGGACCCGGCCCTAGGGGCCAGTCTTGTGACAGTACAATTGACCTGCATCAAGCCAGCCCAAGGAAAACTGCTCGTTTTGCTTGCGGCCCTGCACCGTTCACCTGCAGGGTGTGCGTCTGGCTGGACCTTGTGCATGCCTTGTGCATTGCGAGTACCAAGCAGGGGAGCAAGGGAGATACCATGGTGCAGGGAAGATTGGTCACCGATCCGTCAGGGCAGTCACGTACCGTTGGGACTGTAGCGTTTGCCATTCACATTCCATCTATGCAGGTAGACAACATAACTCATTAGCTAGGTGACTGCGCGGGAGGCGCCAACCAGGGGCGCCAACCCTTGGCGCCAACCTAACCCCTGCTCCAACCCAAATAGAACCAGGTACCGGGGTGGTTCCTTAGGTTTACGGACCAACGTTCACCAACTTTGGTTGACTCAAAGGCAATGAAAAGCACCAGGGGTAAGAACTGAGCCTGTGGGCTGCGGCAGCAAGCACGCGCCCGGCTGCGGACGGCCACCAGCTATGCCGGGGCCCTGTGGCACGCCCACTACTGCGGTTAGCGCTGTGTTTTTTTCCTGTGGAAAGGTTTACAGGTAAGGAGAGTGTTGGTCGTCCGTCCATCGGGGATGGGTTCCAGGCCTCACCACGATTTGCTCTGATGCAACCGGCTGCGGCCTCCCGACCGAATTGTGACGGCCCCTTTTGTGGGGTGCGTCCACTCAGGGTGGTGGGCTGGCAGGCCAGAGCATTGTGTGGATAGGGGACCAGGGTGGGTGCCTACTCATCCAGGCCGGTCCTACATACGTAGGCCAAGCAGAAGGCCAAGGCTCGTGTGCATGACCTGACGGTGCATGCCCTTCTGGCTGCGTGGCTCTTTGTGCATCGCACAACCTCAGCTGACCTCAGCAAGCTGTGTAAAGAGGGATGTCGTGCAAGTTTTCCATCCACGAGCACCCAGCGAAGCGGCCGGCACAATGGCGGGCGTGGGCCGCAACCGGTGGCACCAAATTCTCCGTCCAGCTCCGTCCCATGGGAGACTCCCCTGTTCCGTTCTTGGCCCCGCAAGAGGTAGCCCGCAAGACCTTGCAGCACGACCGCGCACACGGCAGCTAGGATGTCCAGTGCCACCCTCGGCGCGGCGGCAAGGATGCCAAACGACAGCCCACAACCGGCAGCCCGGGATGCCGGAC
Source organism: Chlamydomonas sp. KOR1 (assembly GCA_036984285.1). Taxonomy (NCBI): domain Eukaryota; kingdom Viridiplantae; phylum Chlorophyta; class Chlorophyceae; order Chlamydomonadales; family Chlamydomonadaceae; genus Chlamydomonas; species Chlamydomonas sp. KOR1. The sequence continues at coordinate 113,270 of BQMZ01000254.1, read as the reverse complement.
CTGGCCCCATCATCGGGAATGGGCGTCATGTGATCTTGTGCACGTGTACACAAGGTCGCCAGTTCGATTCCGTATGCCCAACGGCGGCTGGCTCGCCCCTCTGCTCCTCTCTTGGGGAGTGGAGTGTGTCATCAGGTGTCATACATGAAGCGGTCTTGCGCTTGCGCACCCGCACTGTCTTTAAGATTCACAACCATGGATTGGGTGGTGGACCAGTAAGGATCGTATTCCCCCAACTCCATTGGCGCCAGGGGAAGGGATTTCCCCCGTCATTTACCTCATTTACCACGTGCGGCAGCCCGGGATTCCAAACCTGACCCCACGCCCGGCAGCCGGGATGCAGGACCTGCCCCCACAACCCACAGCCCAGGATACCGAACATGACCCCATAGTCAGCAGCCAAGATACCAATCCTGGCCAATGTTGTTATGCGGCGGGGCCTGCACCAAACCCTCATGCGGTTTCGGTTAATGTGCTGAGACCTCGAGGTCAACCGGCCACAGGGTCGTGAGCGTCGTTGCCGTACGTGTCGCATTTGTGGTGATGAGCAAGCCGTTGAAGACGAACTGCATGTACTGTGTGAGTGCCCTGCTTACGAGCCCATTCGAGACCGGTACGAATGTGATCTCCGGTTTAAGGAGAGGGATATGCGTTCAATCATGATGGAGGCACCCCCATAGCCCTTGCTTCATTCCTGGACGAGGTATGGCAAGAAAGGCATCGTATCCTCCAGCGGCGTGCTCAGCCGGCTGTGAGACGTGTGGGTAGTGGCGAATACGCCCCGCCGCCCCGCACACTAGTTATTATATTGCACTACTCGTCCTTATGGCCCCCTGGCTCTCCGGACGTGCCCCTCTCGGAGTCTGTAACTGTAGCTGTTACCCAGAGGCGGAAGCCTGTTTTTGGGATATGCGTCCTACCCTCCCGCGCAGGATTCCGGAATTCCGAGCAACTTGACACCCTCTGCAACCCCCAACCACCCAACCACCACAATAACAACACAGACTCCTTAAGGAGCCCCTCTGTTGCCAATTGTCGACTGAGAACCGTCCTCGGGTCACCTCCCAAATTGCGCCTCGGTGTTACGCCTTTCCATCTCAAACGCAGTGTATCCAATAGTACTAATTACTCTGATAGACGGATCAATAGCCAAAAGTTCGTTGCGGTCCCCCTGACCAACTTCGCGATCAATACCCTGTTTAATGCCTGGCAACGGCTGCCGCTTGCGATGGCCTTTCCGCAAGTCAGGGACTCACGGTACATGTGCCGGCATCTGCCCTGGTAGCGATACAGTCGACATAGTGTGCTTTATACCTAACACACGATGGTAATGCCCGATGGTCCAGCAGCGTCGCGGGGCCACTGCGACAGGGTCGCCAACACTGACATGGCTCGTGCACTTGTGTGCAACCAGGCCTCCTTCAACTGTAGGAGGTAATATGCGCTAAAGCTTTATTACAGCATATATCCTCAAGGCCAATGCAGTGCAGGGTCGCGACAAAGTCGGTCCTTGACTTGCGAGGAGGGCTATCGCAAGCAATGGCCAGTGTCTAATATATATGTGATGTGTTTACTTTGTTTACAATCATTAAAACCATTGAATTGCAACATTCCGGCATTCCGGGATCCAGGTCAACCGATTGTGCAGCAACGGTTGAATCCATTCCCTTTCTAGGGAGCCCGCTTCGCGACACGTGGCGTGCCAACTTCGCTTCCATTTCATTCACGAGCGCGATAGCCATTATGCCTCGCGCCTCGTTCTTATTAGCTTTCAACTGCCTCACTCCTTCTTTCCGCCTCAACCAGCGCAACCCCCAACCACCCAACCCCCGGCACAACACAGACTTCCTTCCACGGGCCCCCGACAGGGGGCCGCTTTGCACGGCCCCCCGGGTGGTGGGCCGCTGTACGCCGCCCTGTGTAAGGGCGATTTGCCCACATAAACCGACCCTGGGTCAACGAATTTATAACAAAGTGACATCCGCGAATACCCTCTTGATACGCGCGCTGGCCAGTTCCTTAAATAGCCCTAAATTGGTTAGTTTATAACATCATACCCAGAAGCTGCGGGGTGGCGCACAGGCGGTTGGTTGACAGCGACGACGGCCGCATACTAATAGCGGACTCTAGTTCACCCGTTGGCGATGGGAACAAACCAACAAACTCATAAGATGAAACGCAAAATACAAAAATGCAATATCTAGATTCCTTCTTGAGCCTAGCGTAAAGTGCACTAAAGCCGCGCCGAAAGGGCACGCGCGATCCTCAAAACAAGTGCCCCGGTATGATGATGGAAGCACAAATGACCTATACAACATAGATCTACCCAGTTCCTACCCATGGTCTGTGGCGCTTTATCCGTGAAGCGCCTCGGCGTTCGGGGCCTCCCCTGCTCGGTGCCCCCCAACCTGGCCCAGCCCCCTGAGCCCTCACCCTCCACACTGAATGATACTGGTCTAGAAGCAGCGCCACTACTAACCTAGATCGTTTGCTCCTCCTTATGGCCCCCTGGCTCTCCGGACGTACCCCTCGTGGGTCTGTTACTGTAACGGAGACTCTTAACCGCATGGTCATCGTGCCTTCATATGCTGGACGCCCCTGCCTTCAGCTGGGAAGGGGCTGACATGGTATGCATGTTGGTACGGCCACTAGGATGCCAAGGGGGCCATTGGTGGGGCTCAGGGGGCATGCCGCCCCCTTTTGCCCCACCTGGCCCCCTTGGGTTGGTTTGGCAGCGGAACAGGGACCACAGCGCAGCTACAGAAGCACGTTACAGGCTGACAAGCCGTACTCATGCAAGTCTATATGCACAAACCAGCTAGGTGGAAATGTCAGCTGCTTGGCCTACAGCTTCCGTCCTTCGTCGCGTACACCCCGAGTAACCGCACATGCCATTGCGGTCTCATCTAGGGTCTTGTCCTCTGAACTTTGCTTTGGTATATGCGATTGTAACTCCCGTCACCGCATCTTTTAGCACAAACCAGCTACCACACTCAGCATCCACCAGGCGCTACTACAGTGCTCTCTGGCTACTACGGTATTCTGGACACGTGGCAAGATAGCGCAAGGGCATGCAGAAACGAACTGAGCGCTGTACCGTTTGGGAGCGGTGCATTGGAAAACATCAAGTTCAGAGCAGAATGGCACGTGCCCACGGTGAGTGGGCAGCCCACCCACAAACAAACCCCTGCACTGTGGTCAGCAGTCCATTCGCTGTTCTTTGATTCCTCTTCCCCGTTTTCCTGCTGCAGAGCTTGTTGACACACAAAATGCTGCCATAAGTACCCGTGCGTTTGCAGTTGACTTTGGCCCCTGCGGTAGTCTGCAGTAGTGCTGCTCCTGCACCAGGGGAGTCCCCTGTCCTGCACGTGCGTGCGGAGCACGCCTGTAGAATGTCAGGACTGCCAGAGAATGAACTACTTACAAGAATGTTTTGTATTACTTACATGCTGGTTTACTGTTCAGGTGCTTGCACACGTGCAGTAGTGGTTCGACTTGTCCGTCGGCCATTCCTCGGGTGCATTGCCCGCACGGGGTGCCAATGCACGCAGCCCCGGGCCTGAACTTCAAGGATGACGTTATGGAGCAAAATGTTGCCAAGGACTGGGCTTTCTGGTGCAGCACGGGGATTGTTGCGGAGGTCCATGGCGAACTGGACCGTCATGTGCTGGGTCAGTGGTCAGAGCTCTCTTCGCGTGCGCCCAAGACCACCTTGCAGACTGTAGGTACTTGTTCAAGGGTGTGACAGGCTATACGTCTGTCTCTCCTGTGAAGACTGCGTGAAGAGCCGGTGATGGAGCACTTGCACCAAGAGGAGTGGGAGAAATAAGTTGCGCAATAGACCAATCAGCTATGCAAGTGTTGGTAACTGACAAGCCTATATGCACGTGCCCTGTGCTTTAGCTTTAAGAAGCAGATGTTATAAGAGGGGCCAGGGTGAAGCATGAGAGTCCATGAACACCTAAAGACCTGTGGGGCAGTACATCCCCGCCTCTCGGGGGAGCCCCTTACCCACGCAAGGACTCCCCTTCGCACCGACCTAGATCACTGGAAGGGCCACACAGCAATACACCCCCTCACTAGACGGACCTGGCATGGGCAGGCATGAAAAACTCAGGGATGAAACCGCATCCCTGGATGCGTGGGGGGCAGGGAGGTGGAGGGTGGTGTGTCGACCACTGAAGATTCGCAACTGTACGCACGCTGGCTGCCGGGAGCTTCGAGATGTTAAGCCAATCCCTACAGCAGTATTACCGACAAGCCAGAACATGTGGTTTAACATCCAGCCGAGATAGCTTCGGCCCAGCTGACAGGTCGCCGGACAGACTTCAACCGACTTCAACCGACCGCTACAAACTCACAGCAGTAAACACTCCGCTCTCCAACAGGGAATAACATGGCAACCCCAGCTGCCGCATGCCCATAGGTACTTCTGCAGCTCCGAACTAACACTCACAATGCACACGTTATACCAGCATTCTGTCCCCATGCAATGCCGTACAGCCTTACACTCAGGGCTCCCCTCCTCACACTCAATGCCGTACCCCTGCCCGCATGCAGATCTCCGTGCTTTGCCTTGCACAACCTCCTGCCCTCAACTTATAGCAACATAATAATAGCAACATAATCCGCTCGGGGGGGTGTGGGGGGGCGGAGCCCCCCCACCAGCGAATGGCATGGACCTGGGCTGCACAGTACGTTGTACGCGTACAAATACGAAGTACGTACATGTACGTAATACGTTCATTTTCTGCCGTACATGAGAGAAATACGGTCTGCGGTCCAGGCCAGGCACGGCACGTGGCAGTGTCACACGCACCAGGACTGTCCCAGGGAGGTCCCAGGGAGATCAGGCGCCAGCAAAACCACACCACAACGACTGCATACGCATATGTGAGACACTTCTCATGCCTCAATATCTTGTGGCTTAGTTGCCACGGTGCCTTGCAGGGAGCTCCCCTGATGTCTGGCAGCACACGGGAGGGGACCTCCCTTGCTCCAGGGGGGTGGACTGGCACGAGCGTATTTTTAGCGTATTTGAGCGTATTTTGCGAACAGACCCCCGTATTTTACGTATTTCTTAAAATACGTTCATTTTAGAACGTACAGTGCAGCCCAGGCATGGACGGCATAATTCTGATGGACGGTGCTCGACACTTACTGGTGCTCAGCCATAGGGCATACGAGCATAGCCTGGTGCCTGCTGCACCAGGTATCTGTCCAGATGCCTTTTGCTGGTGGGGGGGCAGAGCCCCCCCACACACCCCCGAGCGGATGCCACAGTGTACGTATGCCCTGTGTTCATGCTTCCCCATCCAATAGCAACATAATCCGCTCGGGGGGGTGTGGGGGGGCGGAGCCCCACCAGCAGGCATGGACGGCATAATTCTGATGGACGGTGCCGCATGCCCGGGCGAGAATGGCATGAAGCCCGGTCACCATCATGCATTGAAAGTTTCACATCGCGGTTGGCCTGGTTTCAACCGGCGTTCCTCGGACATGTCGGCGATGTGTCACATGTAAGAGTCCAGTCATGCCTCGGGGAAGCCTGCCGAAAGTCTGCGTATCGCGGATTCTATATGTTCATGGCTTGCACGTTAGCCGGGCATTCATCCCTTCTCGTCGGTCGTCGCGACGGAGGTGCAACCGTCTGGCCAACGGTATGCTGTCCGTGCGGCGATTGCGTGCGGCGCCGGCGTGCTGAGTTAGTGTTAATTCGAGGCGGCATTTTCGCGTCTGGATCCAGACATGTGCAAATAGATCGAGACATTCCGAATGCAATGAGCCCCTTTGCCAAAACGCGAGGAAGCTGCAGGAATCTGGCCACATAGGTGTCTAGAGGGGCGGTTTAAAGACACGGCCATCAACGGACAGGTGAGGCAGGCGGAGAGTCAACATCAGGCGGGCCACGCACCACCACACGACCCCCCTGACCAGAGGCAAGGAAGGCGTGTGAGGCAGGCACCGCGTTCCAGCCCCGAGGGGCAATACCAAGGGCAGCAAAGGACTGCAGGCGCGCCCAGAACTCAGCTACCACCTCAGTTGAGATACGAGCCAGAGTGGCACGCGCAACACATGTACCTTCACGGGACTGGTAAAGGCGCTGGCGACCCAGTTCAAGGGCCGCAATACAAGCAAGGCAGACCACATCCCACACAGGTTGCAGGACATCGTCACACGGACAAACCACCAGCCACACGTGGTGAGGCAGTAACGGCACACTAAGGACCTCATGCAAATGAGAGCGCAGGTGAGACGCAACAGGGCAGTCCCAGAAATGATGCAAACGGGGCCCACGGGACATACGGGCACCACACGGACACTGTGGCGCACGCCCAGGGTCCCGAGCCAACTGCGACATATGCAGTGAAAAGCCAGCAAAGCCACCCTGCACAAGCCGCCAATACGGCTCCTTATGGCGGTTCTCCCAACGCAGTTTCCAAAGGCGCTCCAAAGTACGCAATAAGAGACTCCGGCCCACAGTGACATCGACAGTAGGCCATGCCTCGCGCACACATGCTTCGTGTTTCTCACGCATGGCGTCAAAGGCAGGTACAAGTTGCAACAGAGTTGCGGTCTTAACCGTGAGGGTAAGAACCGCAAGCTTTAAAATGCGAGCTATATGAGCCGTACGGACGAAACCGCCTGCTGGGCTTCCAAAGTTAACATCCATGCGATAACAGTATGTGAATAGTGAAGTGCCAAGCGGCAGACGAAACCACATGAAGTAAATGTAGGCTGTATGAGGAGGCCTGGCTGGAAGCAGGTAGGGGACCGCGGCCTTTGAACTTCTGGGGACCCGCAACGGATTGGACACGCAGACTGAAACGAAGGAACAATAGAAGAAGCACTGCCGTTTAAGATGCTGCAGGGCACAGGAAGCGGCAAGGGGCGGCAACGATGCTCCGAAAAGTTTTTTAGGGCGACCTATATACATAGCGACGGTATACATACGTCCGGAGGAAGACAATCCGTCGGCGCTGCCGCGCCTAGGAAGATATGACGATTGCTATAGCTAGTGTTACTACAAATTTTAGGCACAACTTAACATCGGCAGGGGCAACGAGTCGTTGCACAAGGCGCAACAGCCTGCCCCCTTAACAGTTTTTGCGGAGATGCCACAACTTCACCGTGTTCCACCTTAGCTCATTGGGTGTCCTGCACAACAACGTAATCTGCAACATTGGATGTCCCATCTGAGCACCACAGGACCAGGGTTGCCCTGCACCTGATGTGGACAGGACCAGGGTTTTCACGGGGCCACGGGGCTTCCTAGTACGCGGTCGCGCTGAGAGTCGTCGAGAGTTGACAACTCTCGGCGACTCTCAGCCAAGTACGACGGACTCTCGGCAACTCTCAGGCGTTCTTGCCTATTTCTGCACGTGAGTTAATATGCGCTTCCTCTACTGAAAGAGGATCAGTTCTTGTTGATATGTATGCATTCACTCACTCGCGCCGGTTTAGACTTCAGACAACTCTGAGCGCTTCTTCATCGATCTGGTACGAGAGTTGATATGCGGTAGTGAGCGATATAAAGGAGCATTTTAAGTTTACATGCAGTATGATCCCACTGGCACGGACTTGGAGCTGAGGACTTGACCGCCAGTGCGTGGCGGCCCCTCAGCACGCCTGCAGGGGCAGAACGCGCAGCACACACCCAGCCACGCAACAGCTCTCCTCCCAAGGGTAGCAACAAAGTACCGGCTGTAAAGGAGGAGCAGGGCTCTGCACATGCCCCAGGGCGGAGGATGTGGTTGCACAGCTGCCAAACCAGGTTCCGCACACGCTTTCTGCGGTTGCTGTGCTGCGGTCCCAGGTACCTGCTCGTTACCCTCGCACAGTCGCACTACCGCAAGGCACATAGGCACGCCGTATGTCTACTGGTATACTGCCACTATGGGCTACCAGCCCCTCATAAGGGCCCTGGCTGGCAAGTGGCTGGTGGGGGACAGGGTTATGGCAGGTTATGGGGGCGTCGGGGCGTGAAGGTACCGGTATGCCAGCCGTGTGCGGAGTGTGTTTGAGCAGTACTGCGAGCAGACTGGCGTGTAGGACCTAGTTCATGTTAGCGGTAGTGGCTTGGTGGGGCTGCCATGAACTGCGGGGGACAGCTCCGCAAATAATGTGCAGGCAGGTGCAGGTCTAAGGGGGCTCCACTCGGGATAGTGATTACTGTTGGGCTTGGCCCTGGGGGCAGCTGCAGGTGCAGCCGACGGCGGTGTTGCCAGCAGGAGCTGCAAGAGCATGCACTACTGACACTTCGTACTGAGTTCTTTGGGGTACAAACGTGCATGGATGTGAACTTTGTGCTGCATGGGAGGGTGGACATGAATGGCACCCTGTCTGCATGCTGTGTCGCCTGCGTGGGGCCATGGGGCCCTTGGCTCAGTCGGTGTGCAAGGCTCCTAACGTGCGCATGACTGTGAGTGTATGCATGCTTAAGTGCTTGCTGATCGTGGCACAAGGGTCAGTGTTCCGGTCTTCGACAATATTACGAATTTTCCGGCCGGCGAGGCCGGATTTTAGAATTTTTTAGGCCAAAATTGTAAGGGAATTTAGAATTTCCTTACAATTTCCAGCCACAATTGTCAGCAGTACTTCGACAATTTCGGAAAGCCCGGGGCCATAATTGTAAGCAGCTCCGGGGGACGCGACGACCTTTGCTGTCACCGGCTCGGCGATGGTGGGGCAGGACCCGAGCAACAAGAAGCGCAGCGTGCAGCCCACACGCAGTTCATTGAAAAATCGTGTTCCATGTAGTTAATGTATTGCCCCAGACTTTGTGACTGTGTTTGCCGCGACCTTTGTGACTGTACTTGCCGACGAGCGAGATGAGGGATTTGCTGAGTACTAGTGCGCGCGCATGGCTGAAGGCCCGATGCCTTGCGGACTCGCAATGTATACGACTTGAACCACTTTTTTTGCCTGCTATATCACGAAGCATGCCATGCCAACGTATGCCTGTGGCGTCGACCCAAATAGTGAACGTTTGTTACCATGCATCTGAGTCTCGTACAGGCGTATAATCACCTTTGATTTATATTTACCGAGTCCTGTGCCAGGACACACACATTCTGGCTTACAATTTTTACCGCCAAAATTGTAAGCAGTACTGAGACAATTTTTGGGACGGAGGGCCCAAAATTGTAAGCGCTTAGGATTTTGTACTGAAGAAGACCGGAACACTGACAAGGGTGCTCTGTTCGTTATCCACCACACTGGGTAGGGGGCAATGCTACGGAAGCAGGTGTTTTCTGTGTGCATTGCTACGCTAGCGGGCCCAATGCACCCTACCGCTTGTGCTCAATAATTGACGTGCCTGGCCGAAGACTAGCCCGCGGGAACAGGGTGAAAGAGCAAGATGCAGAGAACGCGGGTGCGGCCAGCTTTAAACTTTTTAAATGCGGGCAGGGACGTTGCCTGGCAACCGGGCCCAGGAGCATGCAATCCTTCAGCACACAGCCCCCAAAGTGTCCTCGTGCATTCATTGTGTGCCCCGAAACAAAGACATCAAGAGCCAGCCGAAACGAAGTCCAACGCCGCTCCTTCGGCGCTGTACCTGGTGTGCACAGGCACACAGGGGAGTGCAGGCCCTGCTACCAGTCCTGCCATCCCACCAACCCAGAAGCCTTATCATTACATCGCGTACCCCGCTGCGCCTCGCAGTACTCCCTATTCCCATCAGCACGCATTCCACCATCAGGCAGAGCACCCACCAAAATTTCACCCACGCGGCCGCCCTGCCCTACCGCTCACTGTGTGAGGTGCTCCCGCACACCCAAATGGTGCTGGCACCGGTACGTTAACTGAGCTGCCCTTGGCAACCATGCGCTGCATTGCTTCCTCTTCCCTCAAGCACGCCGTGCCACCCGCACCGCCTCACTCCTCCGGGCCAGTGCCCAGCAGCTGCTCCAGCTGCGCCTGCTCCTGCTCCTGCTGCTCTTTATCCCCGTCCATTCGCGACCATCCAAAGTCAAGCAGCACGCAGCGCCACGCGACGCCGCCTGCAGCATCACCCTGCCGCAGCAGCAGCATGTTGTCGAGCCGCACATCTCCGTGCACGAAGCGCTCGTTGGTGGCATGCGCCTTCCGCAGTGCCTCAACCGCCGCCTTGGCAACCGCGCGCGAGAACGGCCGTGCGCAGCCGGACAGCGGCTGACCGCCTTCCACCGGCCGCAGCGCAATGTACCGCAGGCCGAACGGCATTCTGCCGTAATCCAAGACCTCCGGCACCACGGAGCCCTGCAGCCGCGCAAGTGCACGGTACGCCGCCACCTCCCGCCGGTATGCGTCATGCGCATCAGCATCCCACGTGAACACCTTGACGATGGCCGGAGCGCCGTTGCACGTGCCACTGAACACAGGGCCGTTGCTGCCCGCTGCAAGGGTGTCGCCGCAGTAGAGCCGCACAGGTGGAGCGGCGGGCGGCGGATCCAGCAAGTGGTCCGCGCTTCCGACTGCCGTTGCGGCCCCCACTCCCGGCATGGCAGTGGCAGCAGCCCCTTTCGCTCCACCCCAGGGCTCCTGGGCCGCCCCTCCCCAGGGCTTGCGCGTGACCACAACCCATGGGAACAGTGCGCAGGGAGTGGCCGCGTTGTCCATGGACGCCCTGCGCAAACGATTCCGAGGTGCAGGGCTGGTTTAGTATGACTGAGTAACAGACTGTTGGGCCGGTCTGCACGGCTAATGCAGCGCGCGGGATCCGCAACTGCTCCCCAGGGCTCCCGCGCCACCGCAACCCTAGGAAGCAGTGCGCGGGAAGTGGCCGCATCGTCCAGGGACGCCCTGCATACAAGTTTCAGATGCCGTATAGTACTAAGTGGGTAGCAGACTGTTGGGCCGGCGGGTGCGGCTGATGCAGCCCTGCGCGTGCGCGGCAGTGTTCCCTTCCAGTTTACGTGAAGTGTACAAGCCCTCGAGCGAAGGCCTAGCGGAACCTTTGGTGCAGTTCACTATGGCTTCACGTGCTAGAAGTCCGAAAGCGCGGAGCGTGGTCTCCCTACCACTGCACTGCCGTGTGTGCAGCCTGTACACAGCTGCCCGATAGCCTTCTGATTGACACATGGCATGTCATGCGCGCTCTGAGCAGTAACGACGCACGCACCTGGAGGGGCTGTAGGAGCGATCCGAAGAGTCCGTTGCCCCGCCCGTGCCCGTCGTGGGCCCGCCAAGGCCGCCGCTGCCACCGCCAGTCCCCGCATGGCTGCCGCCGCCACCGCCAGCCTCAGGCCCGCTAAGGCTGCCGCTGCCAGCATCAGGCCTGCTACGGCCGCCGCCGCCAGCACCAGGCCTGCTACGGCCGCCCCCGCCAGCACCAGGCCTGCTACGGCCGCCGCCGCCCCCGCCAGCACCAGGCCTGCCACTGCCGCCGCCGCCCCCGCCAGCACCAGGCCCGTCACTGCCGCCGCCGCCCCCGCCAGCACCAGGCCCCTCATCGCCGCCGCCACCACCAGCACCAGGCCCGCCACGGCCGCCGCCGCCACCGCTGCCACTCTGGCCCCCGCCAGCTTCCGGTGGGCCCATGGCCAGGCCCGGAGGCTCAACACGCTGACCGCTGGAGGCAAAGGCCAGCGCCTGGAGCTGCAGCCAGGACAGTGCGCCCATCATGGTGACAGCGGGGCGCTCGGGGCTTGAGGCGCTGGTGACCAGGAAGGGCCGCGAGATGTACATGACGTCACGGCAGCTCGGCGGAACGCACACCAGCCAGCTCGCGTTCCAGCAGGTGACGAAGCCGTAGCAGACGTCGTGCATGAGCACGTGCGTGTAGATCTGCAGGACGCACACCGCATGAGTAGGCGTGTGTTGGCATAGTTCGTTCGTTTGAAGCAGGAGCAGGGCAAAGTGTCCATGAGGCCCAGAACGCAGACAGCCTAGCAGAAACACACGTGGTCGCACGGCTCAGCAGTGGGTGCCGAGCTGCTAATGGATTGCCGAGTAATAGCCCCCGCATGGCAGGAGCCCATAACTTGGTCACATACCTGCCCAACGACTTCCCGCGCTGGCGCATGTCGGATGTGCCCGCTGTCCTTGTATGCGGCCCGGAGGTCCACCGGCGTGTGCTCGTCCTCAAACAGCCGCGGAATCCTCTTCACCTCGCCGACGCACACAACTTTTGGCCACGTGGCCTGTCGAACCGGCCCCTCGGCCCACGTCAGGGCTGCCACCACGTCCGCCTTGCGCTGCCCGCTGCTGCTAGTGGCGCCACTGGCGCCAGCACAAGCTGCAGCCGCCACCTCCGCCGCCTTCCCCTCCACATGCCCCTTCTCGCTGCTGCCAAGTCCCTCCTTGCCCCTGAGTGCGTTGCGTACTGCTTCTGCAGGCGACTCATGAGACCACTTCACAACCCCTCCCGAGCACTGCTGTTCCGCCAGCGGCTCCAGTACGCCCCAGAGTAGATGAGCACATTGGAAACGCACTTCCAGCTCTGAGTCCAGCGTCCGATCAGTCCACGCGGGCACACACAGCCTGTAGAGCAGTGCAACAAAAGAGCCGACCGTCAGTCAGAGCGACGTAGAGGAACTCCATTGCTGCAGGGAACAAGTGCCTGTACGATCCAATGCCGAAGATTCAGCTTTACATGTAGGTACAGCGACATCAGTCAGAAAAGGAGAGACGTGGTGTCTGTCGGCAAACGGTCAATAACTTAGCGTGAATGTTAGACATCCGTTGCATCGGGCAGATACAGGGGCGTGCCCTATTGACCGCCACAGAAACAGGCACGTCAGTAGCTTCCAGCAAGTGAACAGCAGGAATCACCTGAGGAAACCTAGCCACCCCTATTCGACAACTCTCAAACGCCCAGCTCTCCGGCACCTACCCGGGCGGAGCATCATCTGACAGGGGTGCCTTCTGGTGCTCGATGATGGCAGCGTCAAGTTCGTCCCCCGAAGCGGCATGCGTCCAGCGGTGCAGCTCCTTGGGGTGCACAAGCCTGTCTGCCTCTGCTTCAATACTACCAGCGGTCCACACGTCGGTCCTTGCAGCTTGAAGCGGCGAAGATAGCACCTGCCTCACGGATGAGCCTGCACAAGGCGGGTAACACAGTGAGCAAGGTTATTACACATTGTGCACGGGCAAGCCCAGGGGAAAGCCACATTTGCTGCCTTGACCGCGTTTTGTTGCTGTTAAAACCGACGGTAATCGCCTGCCGATCCAGCACCTCTTTCGACCCAATCCGCTGCCCGGCATGCGCACACGGTAAGGTCGTGCATGTAGTAGCCATGAATCCTACGTGCGGATGTGCAAACTACCTTCCGAGAGGCGTGACAATATTGAACTGCACGGCTCGACTAGTTTGTCCATCTGGCGTCGGTGCTCTACCTTCTTGCAACCTCCCATCCGTTTGCCTGGTACGGGCGCATTGGCGTGAGACAGGCTGACGTTACCTGGTCGCCAAAGAATCGCGGGTGAGCCCCATGCGAAGATGCAAAGCTAATTTATCTTCCTGGCAGGCACCATTCCCGTACTACCCTCCCGTACACCAGAACAACCTGTACGGGTGGGTTGATAAAAAGTTGCTGAAGGGGCATCGGCAAACTGTGTCACCCACGGCCTTCCTTGTTGCCCAGCGCACCCACGAAGCAGACGGACACGCCGGCTGCCTCACACCCCACTCACCAGCAGCTGTCGCTCCCCCAGGAACTGCATTTCCTGCAACATAAGACAGCAGCAGCGGGCCAGGCATCTGCGCAGTTAGTGGCGCAGCGCAAATGTCAGCACTGCCAGGCTACCCGTCGGATACCCGCAGCACTAAGGGCTTATACTTCTTGAGAAACTTGCAGAGATTGGGCTCCAGGATGCATTCGAGGGCTGGCTGCGCGTCCGACATTAGTTCGTGGATAGCAGGGAAACGCCTGTGAGCCGTCAGCTGCTGTCAGCAGTGTGCGCCAGCAGATACGTAGCGACTAGCATACTAGACCAAGTACGTTGAGAAATGCGTCACAGCCAACAAAAAGCAGACGGTCCATAGGGTTGATGACCGTGGTACAGGGCATGGGGGAGATGGGGAGGACACATGGCTGCACCCTGCCGAGCGCCACGACGAGCGGGCGTGATGGGACAGCCGAACTGCACTTACCAGTCCAGCGGTACGTGCCCTCAATTAAGCTTCCATAGCCAGCCAGTACTCCAATGCCATGCGGGTCAGTGATGTCTCCATGTCCAAAGTCCTTGCACACCGCTGGCAGCAGCTCGTCTGCTATTTCACAGTGGTATTTGCTCGTCTTGCTGGCGCCGTCCGTCACCTCCACTGTGACAGGCATTCCGGCCACCTGCGTGAGGCACGCCACATGAGTATTTGCAAAGCCAGTTTGATGAAGCAGGGAAGGGCCCAGTCCGGGCATTGCTGGAGTCCGACGACACAACAAATTCCAGCTGTGCCTAGGTTCAGGAGGTGGGAAACGGCACTGGTGGCAGTGATGCAACGGGAGGAGGGGCAACTGCCCATCCTCAAAACGAAGTGCGCTGAAGTCATCAAGGAAAAAGCTTCCCAGCACCCGGTGCCTCGCGGGCACACGCTCGCGTAACAGTTATTATGTGCTTTTTAAGGAATACGTACATGTAACATACTAACCCTGTCAACGGTGGACGAGGAGGTAGGTGTGGTGAACACTTGAGCGGAGCGGCATGCCTCGTCAAGCTGTTGGCACGCGGTACCGAAGCCGTGGATGAAATTTTTTCAAATCTCCTCGTTATTGCTGTCGCAAATTGCCTGCTGTTGGACAGTCGTGACAGTGCTATTCTAGAACTTCAGCGCCTGTACGATTTCTCGAAATCACAGGATGGTTGGGTGCTGTGTACAGTGGATGATGGCTACGTATAAGTCCATCACTTGAACTGTGGCGACGTGTCGAGGCTGAATCTTCCCTCCGTGGAGTCTTGAAGCATGCAAGAACCACCACGTCATCACACCATCACAACAAGCTGAGCCAAGTCACCCAGCGGCAGCTGAACCCAGGGGAGTATGCAGGGTTACAAAGGAGGGTCAGGGTGTAGGCGTGGACTGGCCGTGTACACCTAAGACCTTAAGGGCAGAACATCCCCTCCTCTTGGGGCGCCAAGTAGGGACACCCCACCCCATTGCGCCGAACTAGGTCACTGGAAGGGCCACACGGCAACACACCTCCTCACCAGACGGTATGGACAGCACGCAATCACGGCTATAGCAGGCGAAGCAGGCGGGGAGTCAGTGTTCGGTGGGCCACGAAGCACCACACGCCCGCCGGGCCGATGCAAGGAAACAGAGTGGCTCGAGCAGTGGTGGGGAGCGTGCAGGATGGGTGGCCAGCAGGGGAGGCCATACGGAGGGAGCATGTGTGGCTGGCTAGTGCGCCCTCGGGGGTACAGCAGTGTGTGTGGGAGGTGGTGGCCCTGGCGGCCCTTGAGGCCATGGAGCGATGGAGGTAGGAAGGCAATTCATGCACGCACGCATGCGAGAGCTGAGGGGCAGTGCAGCAGTTCCCCAGTGGCAGTTCCCTCGGCGCAGCAGCCTCCGCAGCAGCACCCGCAGACAGGTGTGCCCCCGCCGGACGGCGCCCCCTCGGAGGCGTGGCTCCGGGAAACGGCCAGCCTGCTCAGCCGCCCCGAGGGCGACGCGAAGGACAGCGGTGTGCGACACCTGGGGGGCATGATGCTGGGCCTCACTGCGCACCTGGACGCACAGGGGTACGAGCTGCCAACAGCCTTCCCGGAGCCGCCGGATGACATCCTCCGACCACCCAGCCCGATCAGCTACCTGCTCGTCACGCGGGGCAAGGCCACGAACTCACGGCAGAACTCAGGTGTGTATTACCACGTGCAGTACCCTACCTTCTCAGATTGTAGGGTGGGCAGAAGGAGTGCTGGGACCGGCGTGCGATCGGTTGCAATCAAGGCTGCATGGCCCGGCGCTCTTTAGTAGGCCCACCGCTCTGCCGCCCTGCCATGGTAACTGTTACAGGGCTCTGCGTTGGCAATCTTCACGACATGTGAATCCCCGTGTGCCTGTGCTGGCAGGCAGCTGGAAGTCCGGTCCCCAGCCGTTCAAGGTTGCGGAGGGTGTGTACCTGGTCAACGTGTACTATCCCCGCTGCAAGCCTTGGATGTCAGGGGCGCTCTGTAATGTGCTTATATTTACCACCTGCTGTTAACAAACTGTCGGCGCTCAGCTACTAGAAGCAGGCTGCACACCACGCGGCGTCCGTCCCCCTTCTACGTGCCCGCACCTGCTCCACCCACACCTGCTCCACCCACATGCCGGCCGCCTGTACAGGCTGCCATCGATCGCCTGGGTCTGGAGCGCTGGCGGGAGCTGCTGCACGTGCGGGACGTGGCTTACCATGACACGCCGCTGCACCGCGCGTGCCGCTTCGGGCACCGGCTGCTGGTAGCGCGTCTCATGCTGCAGCACGCATCCAGGTAGGATCGTTTCCTTCGTAAGGTTGCTTTAGAAATTATGTGCGGGATGGTCACCGTGAGTAAGAGCCTCGGTTGCGAAAGGAACTTGAGGGTCCAAATGGTAATGCCCGGCACTCGCTGATGAGACGGTACCGTAGCACAGGAAGGCTCTTCCAGGTACTCCGGCTCAGCGCCTGACCGCCTCCGTGGGGTGTAGCCGACCGACAACAGTCCGGTATGCCCTATCCGGACAGACTTCACAGTGGTATTCATTATAACAAACCCGCACTCTGCCCCATATGCCCAGGGACGCTCTCCTGCTCGTGACAAGGCATCACTGGCTGCCGTACCACGACGCCTTCTACTCTGGCCACTATTTAGCCGGCGTGGAGTGCCTGCGAGCCATCGTAAACCTGGCGGAGGAGCTGGCCGTCGCCGGCCCTGACAGCGACCATATCACCGACCGCGGCTGCACGGCACACGTGTCGGCTGCAGCAGCTGGTGCAGATCCCGACCCACGGGTCGCCTCCACAGTGCGGCGTGTGGTGTTCACGCTGGACAACCAGCACTTCCGCAGGGAGCACGAGGGCAGGCCCTCGGGTCACCAGCTGCTGGTGCGGGCTTGCAAGCAGCTGGGGCTGGGGGAGCCGAGGGTGCTGCCGACGAAGAACTGGGACGTGGCTGAGGAAACAGAGGAGCTTTGCGGGCTCATGGCCAGGAGCATTAAGCTGGAGGAGGCGGTGCAGGGGCAGGGGCAGGGACAAAGGCAGTCTGGTATGGGTGAGGGAGAAGAGGAGGAGGAGGAAGCCGGTAAGCCTTGGGCGCCAGGGAGCAAGCGCCCGCGTGGTGGGTAGCGCCAGAGCTGATGAGCTGCGCGCTGAGTCCCTCTTGCGTTTGTGGAGGACAGGGGCTGTACGGTAGTCATGCCGTACGGCGGTTCTGGGTTCAACAGATGTTCCCCTCGAAATCGTTGCGATGCAAGGAGTGGGCTGTGTGCGGCGCCGTGCCAGGGACAGTTGAGGTTGCCTAGCTGCGTGAAGGGCAAGATGCCGTGCCCGTGCACGTGCTGCCACGGCGCTACACCCAGCGCGCACACCGTACGGCTAGCCATTCGCCAGAAAGTGTATTTAGACCAGTGCAAGACATTGGTAGCATTTGCTCTTCTTCGGCACACTATTGACTGTTGAGGGGCACAAGACTGCTTCGAAGCGGACAGAATGCCGGTGGCAAGAGCCGTGCCTTTGGACACATCGTGGGCAGGCTAATGAACGCATGCCTTGTAGGTTCAATCCAGTAGCTCTTGTTGTGCAGACGGACCTGTGCATGGCAGACAAAGAAGCTGTGTGTAGTAACGTAGTCAGTCGTGTTGGGGGTTACTTCAAACGGACATTGGTTCTTGTCCGGTTGCTGTGTTGCACTCAAGTTGCACCTGTGCATGTCCCCACTACTACAGGCCCTCGGCGTGTAATGCCTCGGTGTTGTGGCAATGGACTAGACACCAGTGCTTTCCAGCTGTGCCCAGGGGCCCCCTGGCTGTGCCCTTGTACGCCACCTGGGGTGATGCAAGCCAGTCTGGTGCATTACGGTACTTTTCTTTGACTCGGTCAGCGCAAATATGAATGCGGGGCAGAGCCGGTGGTGTTTGTGTGTGCTCCTTTCTGGTCGCTCGCTGTCATGTAGCCTAAGCTTCCTCGCTTGCGCTCATCTTACGCACGTTCACGAGCACCGTTCACCCTATGGTCAGCGACTTGGCCTCACAGGACGGCAAGGGGACGGCTGGGTGGCGGAGTCGCGTGTCAGCTACCACGTGCTCCGAAAACCGGCCAGTGCACATATGGTAGCATTGCTAGACACGCACACAAGGGACCAATAGGTGGTGCAGTACAAGCGTTACACGCCGCGTTACACGCCGCAGCAGGGCACGGCAGGGGGTTGGGGAGCACGGAGGATGCAAGTGCGGGGTAGCGCCTTGTGCATGCGCCGAACAGCAAGCAACACGGGGTCGCGGCACGTGTCCGTGGTGACACGTGTGAGGTGACACGCACAGCAGCTAGCCCGGGTGACCAGTAGTCGTGCACCGCACCGACCACTTGGCACATGGCAGCAGCAGCGGCGCCGCCTGAAACAGCAAGAATATTATCAGTGCTGAGGAAGTTACTATGCAAGCGCAAAGGCCAGCGCTGGTACCACACACATAACCAACTTATTGTTTTGCAGGAATAGCTCACAGCATTAACTGGTTTTCTGCAAGCAGTTCGCTATGGCTATCCGCAGTACGCTGCAGTCTCGCTAGGCTACAAGAGTATAAATACGAGCTCACGACATCCACTCTACACAGCTCACGATGGGCGCTGTGTGAAAAACAGCAGCTTTACCGTAGGGAGCAGCCACCATGAACTCACACGACATCTCAGGTCGTCGCCAACCTCGAACCACGTGCGTTTCTTTCTCGTTTGTGCTTCCTCTCGTCGCGTGACCGGTCTGGGGCAACTCGTCTGCTTCCTGCCCCGGCCCCCCGCAAGGAGCGGTCTCGGCCAACCGCCCCTTGCTTACTGCTTACACCTGCAAGGAAGGAAAAAAGGGGAGTAAGACTTGCACGTGTGGGACAACAATGATACAGGGCGCTGGGCGGCCGTATGTGGTATATGAAGCCGACGTCCGAAGGGGTGCTGCCGTGCGGAATACGGTAGTGCTGCCATGACCACCTGCTCCGCTGCTGCGTGCGCCTCTCCTCCGGACCTTTCTGCGAACGTCAAATGCGCAAACACACCCCTCTGCCCACCTCGGTCTGCACGCTGAAGAAGCCCCCCGACATGTCCATGTCGTCCGTGAACGCCGTGTGGTAGTACTTGGGCAGGTCCTTGACGGGCTTGCCGTTGATGCGCGCGAACAGGCAGTCGTTCAGGTTGGAGACCTGCACGGGGTAGGGAACAGGAAGTGGCAAGGTGATATTATAGTGTTAGGAGGTGGCACGCAGCCACGAAAAGGTGCGTGGCACCTCGCCGGGCGTACGTCTGCCGGCATGCATATGCCAAGCAGGGCACGCGAGGCGGATGCGGGCGCGCGGGGGGCCGCAGCAGTTACAGTTTCAGTTACAGACACCAAGGGGGGCACGTCCGGAGTGCCAGGGGGCCACAAGGACGAGTAATGCTGTGTATTAACTAGTGTGTGTGGCGGGGGGGCGGGGCTTATTCGCCACTACCCACACCCCTCACAGCCGGCCGAGCACACCGCTGGACCAGGGACCTGCGCTGACGCTACAATGCCTTTCACGCGATACCTCGTCCAGGAGCCGCAGCAAGGTCAGCTGAATCGTCCCTCCAGCCCTGGCCAATGCGCACACGCACCGACCCAGCACCGACCCAGCTGCACAACCAGGTGCGAGGACTTCTGGTCCTTACCCGTGCTTTTGACACAGCGCAAAAAGTGCCACCCACCTGCACCACCGCGTTCGCGAAGCTGGTGATGGAGTCGGGGGTGAGGCGCACACCGTTGGGCACTTGGGGGTTGAAAAGGGAGTAGGAGGTCAGAGGCGGGGCGTAGAACTGCAGGGCAGGGAGCGGAGAGCGGGGAGCGGGGAGCGGGCAGCTAGTTACGGGGAGCGGCGGTGAATGCTTGCTGGGGTGCAGAGCTGGGTGGATCCACAGCTTCTTGCGGTTGCGTGACCAGGCAGCAGGAAGCGTGCCGCCGGGGGTCATTGCGGCACACCACGCCCGGGCTCTAGGGCACGCACTGATACACGCACACCAACGCACACCAACGCACACCAACGCGTTTCTGACGTGCCGCTTCCCTATGCAAACCGGTCCGCATATCGACATGTCCACCGATGCCCACGCACCGTGTCACGCGGAGTTAGAACGCTAACCCACATCCCAGCACATTCACCCCGTTAACGCACCCGCCGCAGCCCTGCCCGCCCTACGTCGCAGCAACGTCGTCTGTTACGTTGAGAGCGACACCGTTACCCCACACACACCCAGTGCAGCCCCGCTAACACACACGTACCACCAAGTGGGGCATACAGATTATGTACGCAAAGACGTCCACCGCGTCCAGGATTACACCGCTCACCCACCCCCAGTGCCACCCACCCACCCCGCTAAGACAAATGTGCTCACGTGGGGCGGGGTGCATGTCACCCACCTCGAAGGGGTCCACCATACCACGTCCAGGATGACACCTTCAATCCGCACCCAGTGCAACACACCCACCCCGCTAACACACACGCTAATACACATGCGCCCACGTGGTAGTGCATGTGACCCACCCACCTCGAAGTCGTCCAGCACGTCCAGGATGACCCGCTTGCCGGCGGGGATGCTACACTGGCGGTGCACGGGCAGGGCGATGCTGGCGTTGAGCACGCTGCCGGTGATCAGGTAGGCGTCGTCGTCGTACTTGTAGCCGCCATCGTTGTCGTGGTCCTTGCCCTTGCCGTCCTTGCCCTTGCCGTCCTTGCCCTTGCCGTCATAGCCGCCCTCGGTCAGCTTGCGCCTGCACATGTATGAAGGCAGGTATGGTTGACCACGTAAGGCACTGTGATTGTAAGTGGTTGCAACAAGCGACCAGCCACTACTGTCACGGCACGCAGGTGGAGCACGTGCCATTGATATGAGGTCTCTCACGTGTCTGTCTGGCAGTGCATGCTGATACGCTCTGTCCGCTGGCCTCTGCCCAGTTTGCGGCACAATATGAACAGTCTGCCGCACGGCCGCTTTGCGCATGATCATGGCACCATGCAAAACAGCGTGTCGTATGCAAGCGGGCCCCCCTAAGCAGCGCCTGCTGCCAGGAAACCGCCACCTACCGCCATGCACTGCAACCGCCAGCCCGCATGCCGTACACAGTGCCGTACATCCGATGCACGGCACAAAATTGACACCGCGACTAAGATATCGAAGCCGTGCGTGTCCGCAGCTAGCCCCACAGCAGGTCTACCCGCCCCTACCTGTCGTAGTGGCTGTATCCGTACCCCTTTCCGTCGTCGTAACCCCCCGAGTAGTAGCCCCCCTTGTTGCCGTACTCGTCCTGCTTGCACACGTGGCCGTAGTCACGGCGGCCCTGGGAGGGGAGCACAGGGCGTGGGGTGGGGGCAAGGGAGGGGATGAAGGAGGGTAAGGCAACGGCAGCGTCCCGATGGTGGGGTGGCTTAGGAGGGTGGTAGGATGGCAGCGAGAAAAGCTTCGCCGGTCAGTGCACCGGATCGCAGGGGTAGCAGCGCCCGGCCCCGCTTTCGGTACGCCTCGACCGCGCCCGCGACCACCTGACAACACGCCGACTTACTGTCGTCATCTGCTGCTATGCATTTCTCAATTTTACGCCCAACGCATGAGCTTTGGATTAGCCTCCGTGCGGCCTCAACCTCCGGAAGCTCAGGCATTTCCTAACAAAACAAGTACCATAGGCGATCAACTAACGGAAGCGATACTGTATGTATATCTGGCGTACACGGGCGAATGTCCTAGAGCTGACCCGATCGGCGCAGCAGACGCACCAATTCCGCCCCATCCCCTTGACGCTGCTGGTCGATAGGGCCTCAATGAAGACCAGTGCCTGCGCAGTTGGTGTGCAAATGGGCGTGGTTAATCAACGATCTCAGGTAAAAGGGACAGCACAGCAACGTAGCCCGACCCACATGGGACACACACGGCAAGGTTGGGGTGGGGTATCCACCCGGGCAAAACCGCTACCACAGCAAGTTCTGTGCCAAGTGCAGTTCATCACATGCCGTGCCCATAAAGTACTTCTATGCTGTATGTATCAATTGCAGCGGGGGTTAGCACCTTGCAGTGGGGCTCTGTGCGGCTGCTTGGGACTGGATGCGCAGCGCATGACATCCGCGACCATAGCGCAAACAAGCTCTGAGGCGCGGCAAGGGTTCCCGCCAACCCACATGATCTACTTATACATAATATCAGCTGCTGCGCGCACGCGGGCAGCTTTTGCAGGGCCTGGTAACAACTTGGCGGGTGCACGGCAGCCCCGGCAAAATCGCTACCAGGGCATACTTTGTGCACAGGGCCTTGGACAACCAACTGCCCCCCTGGCGAGTGGTTTGGTGATAAAGACCAATTGCAGCGGGGGTCTGCGCCGTGCGAAGGCAGCTTTCGCGGCTGGTTGGGACTGGGTGCGCAGCGCATGACATTCGCTACCAACGCGCATTTCCGCCCTGACGAGCGTGCATGGTGCCAGCCGGCCGAAATGAAGTCCTCATAGTCAAGACCAAATGCAGCGCGTGCGTGGACAGCCGCCCAAGCCCTGCCCAGTAGCCCCTGGCTACCCGAACTGCGGCACCCCAGAGTCTCACCAGCAAGGTGCACGCCCAGACGTTCCGCTTGGCCCGGGCCAGCAGTGGCAAATCCATGCTATTCAGTCAGTCATAAAAGAGATTTGGTGACAGGCAAAGCTTCAGTTCCGCAAACTTTTGGTGCCGGCCATGTGGTCACGGTCACGGATGAAGGGCTAGACTTCGGGCCAGGCCACCATTTGCAAGAACGGGGCATGCCTTCCCGCCAGGCCTGGCCCGAAGTCTAGCCCTTCATCCGTGACCGTGACCATGTTTGTTCGGGCGACCTGGCCTCGCGGCTTATTTGAGTAGCGTTAAGGATAGATACCACCCTGATATACTTCAGTGAATTAACAAGCCTAGGCGCAAGGGGGGTGCAGGCTTACTTTTGCTAATTAGTCATCGGAATGGGGCCCATGTGACCGGAGTTGCACACCCCTCTTTGGTGCTGCCGCTGCACAGCCTGCCATGTTGGCGGGTGGGCCAAGGCGGAGGGTGTAGGCAGCTCCTCCAGTCTCCGCCGCTTGGATGCAGCAGCAACAGGTAGGATTGGTGCAAAGAATTTGACGAGCCCAGCACCCTACCATTTCGCCTGAAATGTACGGTATACGTGTGTGTTGCATGTATACCGGCACACGTTGCACGCACGCAATGTGCGTACGTGCACAGACTCCAAGACGAGGCACAAGGCGGGACAAGAGCTGATACATCCCTTCTCGAGCGTGACCAGCACCACACTTAAAGCTGTTGCCGCATTGCGGCCCTGACACAGGTAGGCCTCTCGGATTCGTTCTTCAGGGCCAGGTGGCTGGGGCCAGCTGCAGTGCTTTATGCCCGCCGTGTGTTTACGCGCACACTGACAACAAGGCCAGCTAGCCTTTATACACGTGAGAAGTAGCCCCATGCACTACATGCGAGCCATTACGCGGTACCAAGCACCGGGGCTCGCCAAGGCAGGTCAAAGGTGGGTGGTGCCTGGTGATGATGTGATGTGGCGAGCAGTGCTGCAAGACGGGCTGATGTTCGCGATAGCATTGCAGACGGAAAGAAAACAAGTTTGATGAACGAGACCCCCCGCCCACTTGCCTGACCGCTGCAGCAGCTTGTCCACCAGCGCAATCGCGTCCTCTTCGGTCGCGTTCCAAACGGCAGCCTTTGTGACCTCATCGCTGGCGTCCAGTGCCACAATCGCCTCGGATGACCAGTAGTTTGACTCGTTCAAGCTCCTGATTTTGTCGGCTAGCCCGCGTGGCGTCCATTGTTGCATGACGGAGGGTGCGAGGGCCGCTCCAACTATTGACCTCAGGAGGTTTGGCGTATACGGCCTTGGCACGACACGTGGAAACCTTGTCTAGCGGGCCCGGTGAACCGGGCAACTCCAGGCGGGGGCACTGCGGATCACGATTGCACGGCACGCCTCCCCCCTACCTACCCCCTGGACCCGGCCCTTGGTGCCCTAGGGGCCAGTCTTGTGACAGTACAATTGACCTGCATCAAGCCAGCCCAAGGAAAACTGCTCGTTTTGCTTTGGGCCCTGCACCGTTCACCTGCAGGGTTTGCGTCTGGCTGGACCTTGTGCATTGCGAGTACCAAGCAGGGGAGCAAGGGTGCCAAGGGAGATACCGTGGTGCAGGGAAGATTGGTCACCGATCCGTCAGGGCAGTCACGTACCGTTGGGCCTGTTGCGTTTGCCATTCACGTTCCATCTATGCAGGTAGACAACATAACTCATTAGCTAGTTGACTGCGCGGGAGGCGCCAACCTAACCCCAGCCTACTGCGCGGGAGGCGCCAACCTACCCCCCCCCCCAAAAAAAGCTCCAACCCAAATAGAACCAGGTGTGGGGGTGATTCCTTAGGTTTACGGACCAACGTTCACCAACTTCGGTTGACTCAGAGGCAATGAAAAACACCAGGGGTAAGCACTGAGCCTGTGGGCTGCGGCAGCAAGCACGCGCCCGGCTGCCGGGGCCCTGTGGCACGCCCACTACTGCGGTTGGCGCGGTGTTTTGTTTCCTGTGGAAAGGTTTACAGGTAAGGAGAGTGTTGGTCGTCCGTCCATCGGGGATGGGTTCCAGGCCTCACCACGCATGCACTCTGATTTGCTCTGATGCAACCGGCTGCGGCCTCCCGACCGAATTGTGACGGCCCCTTTTGTGGGGTGCGTCCACTCAGGGTTGTGGGCTGGCAGGCCAGAGCATTGTGTGGATAGGGGACGGAGGAGGCACACGGTGGCATTTTCAGGGGGAAGCCCGGGAATGGGAATCCCTGGTGTTGCGCTAGGTTGGTGTTCAGGCGCCTGCATGGCGAGGGCGAGGGAGGGCCGAGCGCTATAAGGCACACATGCAACCGGCGCCTGCCCGCTGGGGTTCTGGTGGTGCCTTCTGCGTGGTCGGGAGGGTGGGTTGGGGGTTGGGGGCTATTGTCGTTGCGTTGCCCTTTCCCCTTTCCCTTCTCTTTCTTTTTTCTTTGGACTCCCCTTGCCCTTGATGTCTTTGGGCTTGTTCTCTTCCTCCTGTTCTGTGGTGTTTGGTTTCAGGTCCTCTCCTTCTCTAGGTGTTCCCTTTTTGCAGTCCGGGGTGCGCTGGGTTTGGGCGTTTGGTGGTGTTGGTGCTTGCCTGTGCTGGTCGGGCTTTGAGGTCCCCCTGTCCTGTCCTCTCCCGTCTCTTCACCTGCAAACCTTTCCACAGAAAAAAAACCCGGCAAGCTGGGAGGTGGTCCGACAAGGCCCATGGCCCGCGCTCAGGTGTAAGGACAAGCACCTGGCACGCTGTTAACCTGAAAGACGTATTGATGCTGAGGTTCCGTACATGTTAGTTTGTCAGGATTTACTAATGCTCTGCCACATGGTCGGGATCTCGACACACCGGTACTGTTCACACCGGTCAATTGTTGTTGCCCAAGGAGACTAGGGGTTCGTCACAGGGTAGCGGCAGCAGGCGGCGGTAGATGCAGTGGGGCGCGGTTGCGGGTTGCTTGGGCATGTAGGGTTCCAGCCTGACCCCAAGCCACTGACTGCTTCCCTGCCATCCGCCCACGCCCAAATCACTTCCTTCGTATTGCCTTACTCCAGTTGTAGCGTCACTACCGGTGCTGCCCACTGTATTCCTTCCCGCCACCATGGCACGTGCTGAGAGCTGCCCTGCGCTGCCATGCCATGCTTCCGCTCGCTGGCCTTTTATTTTCACCTCACACTCATACACCAGATATACATATAGTATCGCTTCCGTTAGTTGATCGCCTATGGTACTTGTTTTGTTAGAAAATGCCTGAGCTTCCGGAGGTTGAGGCCGCACGGAGGCTAATCCAAAGCTCATGCGTTGGGCGTAAAATTGAGAAATGCATAGCAGCAGATGACGACAGTAAGTCGGCGTGTTGTCAGGTGGTCGCGGGCGCGGTCGAGGCGTACCGAAAGCGGGGCCGGGCGCTGCTACCCCTGCGATCCGGTGTGATGCGGGTCCTGCTCAACAGAGGGCCTGACAAGCCCTTATAGCTGCAGAAGCACGCGAGTCCACGCTGCAGCACAACACAGCGCCGAGACTACGTGGCCCAGGGGAGCTCCCCTGACGTGGCCCCTGCCCACCCTGCCCCGCACGATCCACCACGGCCTAGCCCATTACCACACAATTGCCAACTACAGAAACCATCTCCCCATGGAAACACGCCTTCACGCCTCGCCCGGCGGCCTCGCCTCTACTGGCTCGCACGAATCACGCCAGCGTCCGCCTTCAACACACTCCCCACCTACCGTCCACATGCCTCGCTGTTCAAACCCATGGTGTAATTGTCACCCCCACCGCAGAGGTGTTTGTGGCTGGCTGCGGCCCGCGGCTGGTGGAGGTGCTGGCGGGCCGCACTCTGGCGGGCGCCTGCCGCAAGGGCAAGTACCTATGGCTACAGCTGGACGAAGGGGAAGGGGGAGGCGGAGGGCCCTGGCCCGTGCTGCACTTTGGTGAGGCGGCGGGAGCGTGGGCACACGCATGGACACAGGCAACCCACAGCAGCATGGGCGGGGGAGAGGGAAGGTGTGGTAACGAGTCAGCAGCGGACGGCATAGTGCTTCGTGCGGCAGTGCAGGCGCCTCCTTGTGCTCTGTAGCCAGCCTGAGTCTGCGTTGTGGGACAGTGGGGCAGACGCTGTGTATTAGGGGGCCATGCTGCTAAGCGACGTTTGCACAGCGGCCCCGTCCGGCCCCATCGGCACTCGTTCATGTTCCCTGACTCCCGCACATGTGCCCACCATCAGGCATGACCGGGGGCATCGTGGTCAAGGGCGTTGGGGCCAGCAAGTACAAGCGGTGAGGGGTGCACCCCCGGACAGCGCTGCTGTTGTTGCGCATCCTTGCCCTGCACCGGCCACACGCATGCTAGCCCCTCCCGCCTCCTGCCTCACATCCCCACAAGGCAGACGCGCAAGCCACACGCTGCGTGTCCTACACAGAAGCTTCCTTTGGCGCCATTAGCACAGCCCGCGTCGTGCCGTCCCACTCCGTGGGGACACACCTGACTGGTCACGCCCGCTGTCCTTGAGCGCATGTGGGGGTGGTTGTCCCGGTGCCCCCTCCCTCGGCCCCCAGCATGCACCTGGAGTCCGACCCCGAGGAGTGGCCCCCCAAGTACACCAAGCTGGAGCTGGACCTGTCGGGCGGGGGCAAGCTGGCGTTCGTGGACTCGAGGAGGTGCGGGGAAGCTCCAGGCGTGCACGGTGCTACGCGACTGCCAGTAGCTGTGCAGTTGCCCCTGTCTCACCAACGTTTTACTTCGTTTTTACGCTGACTGGTTTCACCTCCGCCAACGTGTATGACGGCAGCCCAGCTCTGCCAACTGCTTCCCCCTGATTGGGTACCGTGTGCAGCGGTGCTTCCTGCCCGCATGCCCCACGCACAGACAGCGTTACCACGCACCCACAACACCCCGCACACCCCACAGGTTTGCCCGCGTGTGGCTGGTGGACGCCCCGCCCCACAGCTGCGAGCCCATAGCCAAGCTGGGCTTCGACGTGTTGGACCAGCTGCCTTCGGCGGAGGACTTCGCGGCGGCGGTGCGGCGGCGGTGCGCGAAGGCGGCCGCCATGCGCATCAAGGCGCTGCTGCTGGAGCAGGTGGGTGAGGGGAGGGGCACGTGTCTCACAGCACCACCGACGGTGACACATTTAGTGAAAGTAGGAGTGAGACAAGGCGCTGCTGCTGGAGCAGGTTGGCGAGGGGAAAGGCCGGGGGGGCGCGGGCCGCAGGCACAGCGGTGGGCGAGGAAGGGCCGGAGGGGAGCCATGTGTCTTGCCGCACCACCGACGATGGTGATGATAGTGGGAGTACGTGTGAGGCAAGGCGCTGCTGCTGGGGCAAAGGCGGGAGGGAGGGCTGGGGTTTCCGAGGGGAGCCACATGCCCTGCGTGCAAGTGGGGACGGAGGGGAGCCACGTGTCTTGCTCCTCCTCGTACCGGATTTCCGCTGCCAAGCCACTTATCACGTGGACTGTTAATGCAGCTGCCCCCTTGCAATGTCCGTCCTCCCTGCACTTGCACTGCCCACAGGAGTTTTGCAGCGGCATTGGCAACTGGGTGGGGGACGAGGTGCTGTACATGGCGAGGGTACACCCGGAGGCGCCGGCCAGGGACCTCACGGACCAGCAGCTGGTGGGGCCCCCGGGCGTTGTGTGTGGGGATGTGTGGAGGGTATTGATGTGGCCTGCGCTTCGACGTGCGGTAGACGGATAGCTGTGAAGGTTCTGCGCCAAGGGCCTCACAGGCCAGCAGCTGGTGGGGCATGGGTGTGATCTGTGAGGAGGTGATCATTGCGGGCTGCAGTAGACGTGCGGTAGACGGATAGCTGTAGAACTAGGCGCCAAGGGCCTCACAGGCCAGAATCTGGTGGGGATGATATGGATAGGTCGTGGACGGGGGCAGTGGGGCAGGGGTGCGGCGTTTGGTGCCCAGTGGGCCTGTGCGGGGCAGGGTGAGCAGCTGCACGCGGACGAGGTTGGACGGGCGCGGGGCACCACGGCCGGCTCACGGTGTGATCACAGGTGGCTTGTGGTAGGAGTGATGATGGGGGGAGGGCAGGTCGTAGCACGCGGTCGGACATGCGTGGCGCCCTTGCCACGGCCGTCAGAGGCCAGCGTAAGCTCCGGCTCCCTCTCTCCTCCCTTTTGTTGTGTCCTCCAGGCGGCCGTGCACAAGGCCATTGTGGATGTGGTGACGTGTGCTGTGGAGGTGGAGGCGGACTCGGCGCGCTTCCCCAAGGAGTGGCTCTTCCACTACAGGTAAGGGCTGCGGGGGCCGGGGGCCGCTCTGGTTGTAGGCCAATTCGGCAAAAGATCAACAGCAGTCGGGCCTCCAACGGACTGTATCCTGTTAGCATACTACACGGCACAACAGCGGTCATGCAGCGGGGTGCTGCGCACAAGGTAGGGGACGTCGGGAGGCAGCGGCACACGTTGGACGCATGAGTCAGGATCAGGGTGGCGCAGGCCGACAGGCCTTGGTGCGGGCATCACCTGTCGTGTGTGGTTCCTTGCCCTGACCACCCCGTGCAACGGTCCCTGGTGCAGCAGCCTAGCGGCCAATCGGCACCATTGCATGTATGTCTGCTTGGCAACAAAAGCACAACCTGCACGCAACTGCCGGGTCTCGGCCATGTGCTCAAAAGCCGGGGGGTGGGGTGGCGTGGGGTGAAACCCCACGTCCGGTGCGCCCCTTGCTGTAAGGACGTAGAAATGTGGGGTGCTTCGCGTTCGGCACGCCCTTGCTGGCCCCAGGCAAGAAGGCCTTCAACTCTACTTGCACACTCGGATGCACCTGCTTTAGCATGGCACGATGACGCCGCCTTCATCCCTGCATACCCACCGGCGCACGTGTGCCGCTGACATGGCCTTACGCCCGTCAAACTCGCCTCGCCGTGCGCCATGTTATGTCACCAGGTGGACTGGCAAGAAGGCCTCCAAGGACGCGCACGGCAACCACATAGAGTTCGTGACGGTGGGGTCGCGCACCTCCGCCTTTGTGCCGGCGCTGCAGAAGCTCCAGGGAGGGGGAGGAGGCGGCGCGGGCGAGGCGGGGAAGGGCGGCGGAAAGGCGGGCACCAAGCGGACGAGCCGGGGGAAGGCGAAGAAGGAGGAGGAGGAGGACGAGGAGGAAGACGAGGACGGGGAGAGTGCCGATGAGGAGGAGGAGAAGCCTGCCGCAAGGCGAGTGTTGCGTTTCTTGTGGGGAACAAGCCGGGTTGTGTTGGGAGGATGCTGCGGCATCGCTGTGGTTTGTGAATTGCAGCGCCGAAATCCGGGAGTGGGGCCTAAAGCGCTGGCTGCGGCGGCGAGCTTACGCTCTGTCCCGGTGCGCGGCATTTCCTTCAGGGGACGCAAGAAGGCGGGCGAAAAGCCCGCGGCCGCCAAGGCTGCCGGGGCTGCTAAGGCCAAGGCAGCGGCAAAGCCGAAGACCAAGGCGGCTACTTCCTCCAAGGGGAAGAAGAAGGCGGGGAGCAGCGATGACGATGGGGACGACAGTGGCAAGGAGGAGGGTGAGGCGGCTGGGGAGGATGCACGAGGGGCGGGCGGGGAAGGCGGGGTGCACATTGGTGCACGTGGAGCACGGGTTGCACGGTTGGCAGTGCGTGGTGGAGGCGACTCCGACTTAGACGGACCGCTTACCCACGGGAAGCATGGTCCGACGGGGACATGCGCCACGCGCACACCGGCGGGTCGGGCTTGCGGGAGCATGTACAGGGAGGTCCCTCGCCTGGCATGGAACGCTCACAGTATATGCGACTGCCGTACAGCTTCCGGGACGGTCTCTCCGTGTTGAGCGGCCACTGCTGTACGACCAATCACAGCGTGTCGGTTGTGAGGGCAGTGCACGGGGCACGTGTGCGCATGCCACGTGTGTATTAGTGTCGACATGCGGGAGGGGCCAGCTGCTGATGGCTTAGTACCAGCGTATTTGGGGAAGACCGAGGCGGCGCTGCGAGGAGCTGTGTTATTTCGCTACATTGCACCTGAGCCGTTCGCTTGGTGGTGCTGTACTCCTGCCAGAGAGTGAAGAGACTGGCGAGGAGGAGGAGGAGGAGGCTGCCCCGCCGCCTGCCAAGCGGCCAAGGAAGGCGGCAGCAGCGACGGCCGCCAAGGGCAAGGGGGCGGCGGCAGCGCGGGGAGGGAAGAAGAAGGGCAAGGCGGAGAGCGGGAAAGAGGAGGAGGACGGGCGAGAGGATGAGGGCGAAGGGCTCGATGGTGCGGAGCCGAGTGAGGACGGGGAGTCGGACGGGGGTGGGGGTGAGCAGGGGGCTGCTAAGGGCAAGGGCAGGGGCAAGAAGGTACCTGCTGCCAAGAAGGCGCCGGCGAGTAAGAAGGCGCAAGCGGCGAAGGGGGATGGCGCTGCGGGCACCGGTAGCGCCAAGGGGCGGGGAAAGCGTGCGGCGGCCTGAAGGTGGACTGGTGGTGCTTGACATTTCCTCTTTCTTGTCGCCTGATTTGGGTGCATGCAGGAGGTGTACGAGCGTACGTACCGGGCTGTGGGATAGCTAGGCTGCGGCTTGGCTGCTTCGCGATATATGCCGTGCGTGGGTTGTGGTACGGCCAGTTGACCATGGCGCGTGAGCACCCGCACCCCCGAACCGTGCACTGGGGCGCAGCTTGGGCAAACGTTCGGCCACTTCACCTTTGGATGTTGCTACAACGCGGCCGAAGCGGTGTGGGCGCGGCCGGTGCATGACTTGGTTGATGATTTGAATGAGGCCTCGTCCTATGGGACATCGCTACTCTCCTGAACCGCGCTACCGCCACCCGCCATGCTACACTGGAGTGCACGTCCCTTTGCTACTGCAGACATTTTACGGCCGCAAAAGCGCGCATGCTGCTCCTGTGTAGGCGTGTAGCTGGTAGAGGGGTGAGATGTCGAACTCTCGTCGGCCCATCCTGTGCGACAGCGGTTGGCCAACCGTTGGCAACCTTCTTGGTGTTGACGACCCGCCATGCAACCGCCAGACCCGAGGCAGTGGGCGGCGCTGCGCTCTCCGCCACACGCCCGACACGCGACATCGCCGAGGCTGCCCGGTGTCGGTTCTGCCGAGGATCTGGGGGAATGTGCACGGGATGATGGGAATGTGCCAATGTGATGGTTTCAGGCCGGAACTAGAGGCAAAAAGAGAGGCACTATAAATTGGTCTCACTTCACCCAGGAAACGCAACGTACGCCCACACGCGGGACCTTGCTACTACAGTGCTGCTGTTGCTTCTTGGTCCTCTGCCTGAGGCGCTCCCGCGGACGTCTCGCCCCCGGGGCATTGCTTCTTCGTTCGTCTGCGTACACGTACTATGCGGTGGGTCACGAAGGCCAAGCCGCTAGGTCGGTGATCTGGTAACCCACCCCGCCAGGCACCAACGCACCAAGCAACGCGGCACCTCCTCCTCCCTGCAGCGCAACGCAATAGCATGGAGCACTTTTGTGCTGCTTACGGCATGCGTGTGAACGCTGGCAAGCGCGAGGTCTTGGTGTTTCACAGAAGGGATATGCTGGGAGGCGCGAGCAGCTTGAGAGCAGAGCACGCTTTCGTGTCATGGGCAAGGCCGTCCCGGTCAAACACCGGGCCAGATACCTTGGGATTTATGACGGGCCTGCTCGTATGATAGCTGTGTTCAAGAGCTCTTGTTAGCGGGACAGCGGGCCATGCATGGGCTTGTGGCCAAACTCGACGCCAACCATCTGTTCGCCCCTGCTGTGCGTGTGTCCATCTTCCATGTTCAGGTCAGGTCGGTGCCTCGCATCGTCCTCGCTCTCTGTCCACGACAAAGTGCCCGCTCTCCTGCCTGCCTTGCCTGCCACGCCCGCCTCCAGGCCTGCCACCACATCGCCGCTAATAAACTGCCTGCCGCCTGGTATCATGTGTACCATTACTCCTGACAAGTGACTTAACACTACTCGCTCCCGGCACCCCCTCGCCCTGCCCCCAGGCTGCCGCTGCTGCTGCTTGCCGCCTCCGCGGCACTGGTGGGCCTGGCCGCCGCCACCACGCCCCAGCCCGACTGGCACGAGGACATTGAGATACTGGACCCCGTGAAGTACGACAAGGAGTACCGCAAGGCGCACATCGAGTACTGGAGGTGCGTGGATGTAGCGGTGCAGCTGAAGGGTAACAAAAGCAGATATATACGGTATCGCACGCAATTAACAGGTTCTAGGAAGAAGCGATCACTGCCAGGAGCATGCATGCGCGGATGATGTATGAAGCAAGTGGTCAGCTATGTGTGTGTACGAATGCAGTTGCGGGGTCACAGTAGCATAGCACAAGGCAAGGTGTAAGTGGCTAAGGATAGGATAAGATGCAGAGCACGGTGTGCGTTTATGTGTGTCTTCATGCCACGGTAGCATTCCGATAGGGCCACAACAGGGCCGCTGGTATTGGGCAGCCTGTGTGCCTGCCTGTCACCGACGCGTGTCACTGTGTCCCTGTTGAAGCCTCCATCTATGCGTGTGCAGGGCCATCTTAAACTTGGTAGCCAACCCCCTGTACCCCATGCCCTGACCAGGACCGTCGCCTCCAAGTCCGCACAGGATACACCCCTGAGCCCCTTCAACAACGACCAGCGCGCTTGCCCCAAAACCATCAAGGTGCATTGGGTTATTTATTGCAATGCATTGAGCGCAACACCTACCGGAGGGACGTGATGCCTCCCAGGGCACTGAAGCGCGCATGTCAAGCACCCCTGGCATGCATGCTGAGGATAACGGTAGTCGTGGCTTAGCAGCCAGCAGCATATGGACATGCATCATCGACCGATGGACGGTGTCTAGCACGTGCGGACAACACCGCCAACTTTGCTCCTCTCCCTGCACTGCCCGGCAAAGCTTTTCCCGCTGCCTCTCCTACCACCCTCCTAAGCCACCCCACCATCGGGGCGACGCTGACGTTGCCTTACAATACCCTGCTTCATTCCCTCCCCTGCCCCCACGCCCCGCCCCCCCTGTGCTCCCCTCCCAGGACCGCCGTGACTACGGCCACGAGTGCAAGCAGGACGAGTACGGCAACAAGGGGGGCTACTATTCGGGGGGTTACGACGACGGAAAGGGGTACGGATACAGCCACTACGACAGGTAGGGGCGGGTAGACCTGCTGTGGGGCTAGCTGCGGACACGCACGGCTTCGATATCTTAGTCGCGGTGTCAATTTTGTGCCGTGCATCGGATGTACGGCACTGTGTACGGGGTGCGGGCTGGCGGTTGCAGTGCATGGCGGTAGGTGGCGGTTTTCTGGCAGCAGGCGCTGCTTGGGGGCCGCTTGCATATGGCTTGCTGTTTTGCATGGTGCCATGATCATGCGCAAAGCGGCCGTGCGGCAGACTGTTCATATTGTGCCGCAGCCAGCAGCCAGAGCGTGTCAGCGTGCACTGCCAAACAGACACCTGAGAGCGCTCGATAGCACGTGCTGCACCTGCGTGCCGTGACGATAGTGGCTGGTCACCTGCAACCACTTACAATCGCAGTGTCGTGATCAACCATGTTTGTCTTCGTACATGTGCAGGCGCAAGCTGGACGAGGGCGGCTATGACGGCGGCAAAGGCAAGGGCAAGGGCAAGGACCACGGCGACGATGGCGGCTACAAGGACGGCGACACCTACCTGATCACCGGCAGCGTAATCAACGCCAGCGTTCCCCTGCCCGTGCACCGCCAGTGCAGCATCCCCGCCGGCAAGCGGGTCATCCTGGACGTGGTGGACGACTTCGAGGTGGGTGGGTCACATGCACCACCACGTGGGCGCATGTGTGTTAGCATGTGTATTAGCGGGGTGGGTGTGTTGCACTGGGTGTGGTGCCATCCTGGACGTGGTATGGTGGACCCCTTTGAGATGGGTCACATGCACCCCGCCCCACGTGGGCGCATGTGTATTAGCATGTGTATCATCGGGGTGGGTGGGTGGCGCTGGGTGTGGGTGAGCGGTGTAATCCTGGACGTGGTGGACGGCTCCGCATATATCTTCTGTACGCCCCACTTGGCCGTACTTGTGTTAGCGGGGTTGCACTGGGTGCGTGTGGGTTAGTGGTGTCGCTCTCGACGTAACAGACAACGTTGGGGCGACGTGGGGCATCAAGGCGGCGGCGGGTGCGTTAGCGGGATGATTGTGCTGGGAGGTGGCATAGCGTTGCAACTCCGTCCGCGTGACACGGTGGGTACCGGTGGACGTGTCGCTGTGCGGACCGGTTTGCTGCAATGGGGAGCGGCACTTTGGAAACCATCTCTTGTGTGCGTTAGTGTGCGCTGGTGTGCGTGTGTCAGTGCGTGCCCTAGAACCCGGGCGCGGTGTGGCGCAGCGACCCCCGGCGGCACGCAACCTGCTGCCTGGTCAGCAACCTCAGGAAGCTGTGGCTCCACCCAGCTCTGCACCCCAGCAAGCACTCCCCGCCGCGGCCCGCAACCCGCTGCCCGCTCCCCACACCCCGCTCCCCGCTCCCCGCTCCCCGCCCCGCAGTTCTACGCCCCCCCCCTGACCTCCTACTCCCTTTTTAACCCCCAAGCGCCCAACGGTGTGCGCCTCACCCCCGACTCCATCACCAGCTTCGCAAACGCGGTGGTGCAGGTGGGTAACACTTTTTGCACTGTATCAAGAGTGTGGGTAAGGGCCAGTAGTCCTCACACCTTGATGTACAGCTGGGTCGGTGCGTGTGAGCATAGGCCAGGGCTGGAGGGATGAATCAGCTGACCTCGCGGCGGATTTCCCCGCGCGTACCCGCCCTCGCGTGCCCTGTTAGGCGAGCTGGCAGACGTCCAGCCCGGCGAGGTGTAACGCACCCTCCCGCAGCTGCGTGCCACGTACTAACAAGATCATCTTGCTACTGCCTGCTCCGCATCCCGTGCAGGTCTCCAACATCAACGACTGCCTGTTCGCACGCATCAACGGCAAGCCCGTCAAGGACCTGCCCAAGTACTACCACGTGGCGTTCACGGACGACATTGACCTGTCGGGGGGCTTCTTCAGTGTGCAGACCGAGGTGAGCAGAGGAGCGTATTTGCGCATTTGATATTTGCAAAAAGGGCCGAAAGAGAGGCGCACGCACGCAGCAGCAGTCACGACACGGCGCGGAGCAGGTAGGTGGTCCCTACCATACCGCACGGGGGCACCCGGTAGGACGTCAGCCTCATATACCATCCACATACCGCCGCCCAGCGCCCTGCATCATTGTTGTCTCACACGTGCAATTCTTACTCCCCTTTTTTTCTTCCTTGCAGGTGTTCGGCGTGTCCGCCCCCGGCGAGGAGAAGCTCTTCAAAAAGGGCTTCAAGGACACGGGTGGGCGCGTGGGGTCGGTGCGGGCGAGAGATTATTGTGGACAGCCCCGCGCAGCCTTGGCTCCCCGTGCAGCGCCCCTGATATGATGCAGCTGCAGGGCACGCCCCTGTGTTCATAATGTAAGCTGTGCACCACAGCACAGCACCCGTTGATGCCGCAGCTCTGCAGCCTTTGCATGGGTGAGGTACCTGCCCGGCCTGCCTACTTGTGCTCCCCTGCCGCTCCCTCCCCTGTTCCACACCCCAGACCTCGCCAGCGCCGGCTGGTTCCTGATCTTCCCCAAGGGCTTCCCCAAGGGCAAGTACGAGATCGAGTTCGGCTGGAACAAGTGCAACCTCGTGGGCGGCCCCTGGTGGCGCAGCGGCAAGTACTACGGTGAGTGCTGAGTGGCATACACGGACGTGGCAAATTGAGGCACAAGTTGGTTGTGGACGTGTACAATCGAATGCTGATTGGTGGATTGGCCAGTGCTAATGCGCTGCGGTACGGACAGCGTCCGGTAGCCTGCAGAGCGAGGAAAGGGGGCATGGAGGTCACTGCGGGGTGCGCGTCACGCACCAGGCACACATGCACATGCAGCGCTGCACCCCGCTCACGGTGCATGTACATGGCAACGCTCCACTCCTGCAACAAGCGGCCCCCACCAACCTGGGACGCTCCCACACCGCACGCACGCACCCGTACGCCGCCGCCCCCCTGCAGACGGCAAGTGCACCTGCTGGCCCAACGCCGTGTCCTGCGTGGGCGACTGCTCCCAGTACACCGCCTCCGGAGAGGCCAGCCTCAGCTGGAAGTACAGCCTGCACGTGGTGTAGGGGGCGGGCGGCAGAGGCCCTGTGGGGGCCGGGGCAGGAAGCAGACGAGTAGCCCCGGACCCGTCACGCGACGCGAAGAAGCACAAACGAGTATGAAACGCACGTGGTCCGAAGTTGGTGACGTACGACCTGAGACGTGTGTGTTTATGGTTGCTGCTCCCTGCGGTAAAGGCTGCTGTTGTCACACGGCGCCCATTGTGAGCTGCGTAGGGTGGATGTCGTGAGCTCGTATTAATGGTCTTGTAGCCTAGCGAGACTGTAGCGCACTGCTGATAGCCATAGCGAAATGTCTGCAGAGGATCCAGTTTATGCTGTGAGCTATTCCTGCAATTAATAACTTGGTTACGTGTGTGGTACCAGCGCTGGCCTTTGCGCTTGCATAGTAACTCCTCAGCACTGATGATATGCTTGCTGTTTAGGCCGCTGCCATGTGCCAAGTGGTCGGTGCGGTTCAGGGGGCATGACTGGTCACCCGGGCTAGCTGCTGTGCGTGTCACCTAACACGTGTCAGCACGGACACGTGCCGCGACCCCGTGTTGCTGTCCGGCGCAAGGCGCTACCCCACACCTACATCCCACCGTGCTCCCCAACCCTCCTCCCCTGCTGCCGTGGCGTGTAACGCTTGAGCTGCATCACCTATGCGCCCCTTGCATGCCTGTCTGGCAATGCCGGCGCACTACCGCCATACATACACGTTAGACCATAGCACCAAACGCAGCCACGACCGTGTATGTCCTACCAAAGCCCACCGGGCATAGGCACATAGCCCATCGCACAAGGCCCACAACGCACACCAGGCATAGGCAGTGGAAGCACACAAGGCCCACT
Source organism: Chlamydomonas sp. KOR1 (assembly GCA_036984285.1). Taxonomy (NCBI): domain Eukaryota; kingdom Viridiplantae; phylum Chlorophyta; class Chlorophyceae; order Chlamydomonadales; family Chlamydomonadaceae; genus Chlamydomonas; species Chlamydomonas sp. KOR1. The sequence goes on along the minus strand of BQMZ01000254.1, from coordinate 75,694 downwards.
CTATTGGGCCGCCAGGGCCAACTCTTCGACTCCTCACCGCCCCCTGAGACGTACAAGGCGACGGGAAGGGAAGGCCAGCGGGAGTCCAAAGCCTAGGGACGAAGAGGACCTGAAACCAAACATCACGCACCAAACAGAAACTCACGTGTCTGGTCCATTGCCACAACACACAGGCACCACACGCCGAGGGCCTGTAGAAGTTAGGAACGTGCACAGGTGCAACTTGGGTGCAACACAGCAACCGGGAAAGAATCAATACAATGTCCGTTTGGTACACCTCCCAACACGACCACCTACATCATACACACAGCTTTTGTGTCTATGCCACGCATAGGTCTGCACAACAAGAGCTATTGATTGTTCAAAGCATACGTTTGATACCCTCTCCAAGACCCTGTCCAAGATGGCACAGGTATTTGTTTAGACTGGTCCAAGTACAATTCTTGGCAAATGGCTAGCCGTACGGTACGCGCGCTGAGTGCAGCGCTGTTGCAGCACGTGCGCAAGCACGGCGTAATGCCTACAGCTAAGCAACCTCAACTGCTCCTGGCACGGCGCCGCACACAGCCCACTGCTTGCATGTTGCAACAATTCATGTGTTACCTAACAAACATTGCAAATACCCCGAGATAAACATGTCTTGAACCCAGAGCCGCTCGTTGTACGGTATGCCTCCTGACTCCAAAACCCAAGAGGGACTCGGCGCGCATCCTGCTTGTTCATCAGCCTCCGGCGCTACCCACCACGCGGCCGCTTGCTCCCCGACACCAAAGGTGCCCCGGCTTCCTCCTGCTCCTCTCCCTCACCCGCCTGCCCCTGACCGTGCCCCACCTCCAGCTGCAGGCTCCTCGCCATGAGCCCGCACACCTCCTCTGTCTCCTCAGCCACGTCCCAGTTCTTCGTCGGCAGCACCCTCGGCTCGCCCAGCCCCAGCTGCTTGCAAGCCCGCACCATCAGCTGGTGCCCCGAGGGCCCCTCCCCCAGCCGCTCGCTGAAGAATTGGTTGCCCAGTGTGTACACCAGGCGCTGCATCGGAGCCATGGCATGCTGGTCTGACGTAGCAGCTGCTGGGGGCGCTGCGCATGGGGCGGCATGGCTGCCCCATGCAGCGTCCAGCTTCCGGGCGTGCTGCACGGTTGCCTGCAGGTACTCCAGGCCGGTCTGGTAGTGCCCCGACCTGAAGGCCGAGTGGTAGGTGAGCCAACGGTGCTTGGAGGCTAGCAGCAGGGCGTCCCTGCGACCAGGTGGGACGGGTGTACAGCTGTACATGCATGGTGATGTGATGGCAAGGCCCAGGAGGGCCAGCTGGCACAGGACGAAGGCCGTGGGGAGCCAATCCGAGGCACACGTCACGGTGTCCGATGCATCCGCAAGGCCTCCAGTCTCCTGGCCATCCAACGGCGCAGCTGCAGCCTACCTCAGGTACCTTTTCGAGCCGGCCCTCATGACGGGCACAATGCAGTCTAAAGCGTCGAGTGCGCTTTCCAAGAGGTTATGCGTAGTGAGGTTGGGCCACTAGCGGTACCTGGGTGCGTGCTGAAGCAAGAGGCGCGCCACCTGCAGGCGGTGCCCGAAGCGGCACACGCGGTGCAGGGGCGTGTCGTGGTAAGCCACGTCCCGCACGTGCAGCAGCCCCCGCCAGCGCTCCAGGCCCAGGCGCTCAATGGCGGCCTGTGCAGGCAGCCGATAGGTGGGCAGTGGCGTGGGCACGTGAGAGGTGTGGGTGTGGTGTCGGCACGTGGGAGGTCAATGCCGCCGCCTTGTGAGCCATCTTGAAAGTGGAGAGTCAAGCCAGCCGCACGGGTGGTGGTGTGGCCGCCTGGGCGGTGCACGCTGCATGGGGAGCTAGCCTGCTTCCAGCGGCCCCAGTTGTCCCTGTGGTCTACAAGCCCTTATGCCAGGTGCGCATCCCTAGAGCCACAGCGTATGCTCTTACGCGCGTGTGCCTTACCATGCGCAAGGCGCGCACTTCATGCCTTACCATGCGCAAGGCGCGCACTTATAATCGCAGTTTGTGTTGAGCAATAGTGGCGCGCTCACATTAACGAGCGTCTTACACCCAAACACCCATTCCTGCGCACCTGCACCATCTGCACCGCCAAGCCCTCCGGCAGCGGCTCATCGGGGTCCGTGGGCTCAGGCTGCCGGCCCGGCTCCTCCAGGCGGTCTGGCGGCGTGGCCAGCCAGTGCGCAAGGCACTGCCCCTCCAGCTTCACGCCCAACGCCCCGTCCGCCCGCATGGCAAGCAGGTGCTCAGGGGGCACGGCGGCCAGCAGCGCACGCCATCGGGACAGCAGCTCCGCCGCAGTTGTCGCCCCTGCCGCTGCCTCGCAACACGCACACCCGCTCGCTGCCTGGCCTGCGCCGGCGGTGCAGCTGCACGCAGTGTTGCCGTCGGCGCAGGTAGCGGAGGGAGGTGCGGCGGCAGCAGCGACGAGGGATGTTGCAGGGCTGCCGTCGGATGATGATGGGCGGCAGCGGCCGAAGTGCTGGCAGGAGCGCAGGAAGTCCCAGATGCGGTCGCGGGCGGGCGCGCAGGCGGGCAGCAGGCTGCTGCTGGCGGCGGCGGCGTGCACACCAAAGTCATGTTGGCCTTGTGGCCACTCGGTCTGCGTTGGCTGCGGCGGCGGTGGTACTGGCGAGTGCGGCGGTGCAGACGCCAACTGCTGCAGTTGCTGCAGGGACGCCGGCTGCTGCACCTGCAGCAGCTCCTGCTGCTGTGGGGGCAGCTGCGTCTGCTGCCCATGCTGCTGCTCCTGGTGCTGCAGCTCCTTGGGGATGGTCACGTGGTATGCCATGACTCGCGAGGACACCCACATGTCGATGTACTGTTTATTTTTGTTCTTGGCCTTGAGATCGGTCTCGGGCTTGGGCTTTGGTGTGCTCATGTAGATGAGGTCTCCGCGGTCCTTGAGGTCAGCGGGTAGAGGCACGCCCTGCCTTTCCGCCTCGATGTCCCAGCTGCAGGAGGTAGCGCCCGGCTCGAAGAACGCCAACGTGTAGGTGTACACCTGCACGTTGGGCAGGTAAGATAGTAAACACATAAGGTCACCTGGAAGGGCTCACAGGACGTCCACCGTACGTGCGCCACGACCATCCAAGGTCAAGTCAGCACTTGGACCAGGACACTTCCCCCGCAAGCCCGCCTGGCAACATGCTAAATTGCTAATTGGGTTATGGCTTGTCAAGTCGGGGGTGGCCCTCTTGTACTAGTAACCCTTCTCGAGTTTCAAATCCTTACCGTGTTGTAGAAGTCCCCCTTCTCCTCGCAGGCCTTGACCCTGGTCTTGCCGCAGCAGCAGCGGTTGTAATACACGTTCACCAGGTACACGCCTTCCGCCACCTTGAAGGGCTGTGGTCCCGACTTCCAGCTGCCTGCAGGCACAGGCAAACACGAGTTTCTACGTGCCCCAGGAGCTAGCCCACATGCGTGCGTGGAACCCAGCAAGGAGTGCTGGTAAGTTGTTGCGCAATTTATTTGCATTTGTATCTGGAATGGGTTGCACTTAAGTGGCAGGCTGTCCTGGGGTCAATTCTTTATGAGTCTTGGTGTAGCACTTCTTGCCCTGATTCATGGGTTGTTGTGTTGTCGCAGTGCAGCATTGAAGTCGCGCTGCATGACATTAACCCTTGACAGGGTGAATCGGGGCCAGCAGTGCTTGTGTGGCCATACCACCCAAAAGCCGGTTTCAGATGAACGACCTACCTAAGAGCGCATGGGCTACCGGTCAACTTGATGCCCCTTTCCAAATGACTTGCATGCCCGTCCCGATACATGCGCATACACTCGGTTAACCGCACCTGAGGTCTTCCGTGAGTTTGTGGCCTTGCCCCGCGTGATGAGCAGATAGCTGGCGGGGCCGGTTGGTCTAAGGATGTCCCCTGGGGGTGGCGGAAACGCCGTCGGCAGCTCGTACCCCTTGGCGTCGAGATACGTGCTCAGGCCCCACATCATGTCCCCCAGCCGCTGCAGGCCGGTGTTCCTGGAGCCGCCCTCGGGGCTGCCGAGCAGGCGGGCGGTTTCTTGGAGCCACTCCTGGGATGGGGCGCCCTCCGGCGGGGGCACAGCCGCCAGAGGTGGCTTCTGCGGTTGCTGCTGCAGCTGCCGCAGCGGCGGAGCTTGCGCGGCGGCCTGCTGCCAGGGCTGCTGGGAAAAGGGCCGAGCAATCTGCTGCTGCTGGTGGTAGTGCTGCAAATGTTCCAACGGCAGCGGCGACAGCTGCAGCGGTGGTTGCAGCGTCCATTGCTGCAGCGGTCGCTGGGGCGGTGGGGGGCGCTGCTGCAGGTACAAGTGCGGCGGCCGTGCTGCCGGTAGCTGCTCCGGTGATTGAGGGCACTGCTGAGCGGTGGGCATCAGCTGCCCCAGCTGCAGGTATGGAGGAGAGAGCTGCCCTTGCTGGCGGAGCCATTGCATGTACGGTTGCAGGTATAGAGGACAGAGCTGCCCCGCGAACACCCCATGAGGCTGCGGGGCAGGACCTGGGGCCAACTGCGGGGTGGGGTGCGCATTCGGATGCCGTTGCGGAGGCACCTCCAGGAGAACGGCGGCGGTGTCGGGAACACCAGTGTGGGGAGCTGCTGGGGTCGCCTGGAGGTGCGGCTGTGGCACAAGGCCGTTGGGGGGTGGTAGAGATGCACGGCGGGACTCTGCCGTGGACTCCACAGTGCCCAGGTCAGATCCGAACATGCCTCGCAGAACGTCATGAAACGAGGTCTCGCCAGATGGCGCGTGGTGCTCGGTCTCATGTGCAAATGCACATTCCCTTGCACCGTTTGCCAGGGTACGGTCCGTGCTGGTCATGGCATGTGTGGGGTGTAAGAGTAGGGGCGGACGCAACCGCTCCAGCTTGCTGGACGCAACCGCTCCAGCCAGTGTGCGTCAGGCACGCGAGGTTGCGGACAGATGGCACGGCACAGCTACATGCTGAGCGGTACCTGCACAAGCTGTTTTGCACTTGCCCTTTGTGTTGCTGCAATGCCTAGTCCGGAACGGTGGACAAACATGAGTCGCGCACAGCTGTCGCAGCAGTCTTGCCGAGAGATAGAGGTCCTCTGGCGGTACCATATGACCTTTGTTTGTTAGTTATGATAAGCGGCAAGTCTCTGAGATTCAACTTCATGTCGCCGCGTTTGCAGCGGTGACGGCGCCTTCTCACAGGTGTCTCACGCCCTGAAGTGGATTCTGATCTGCTGCAAGTAATGCGCACAAGATAAGCTGAGCCAAATAAGGTCATGTTACTGGGAAGTCCTTGTTGCAGATTGCTACCCGTTGACAACTGACAGCTGACAGGGGAGTTCCCCCCAGAGCACGATTTAGGGCCCCAGGACGTCGACACCCTGCTTACGAGCAGGCTTACCATACTGGACCTGTCAAGAACGGGGTAATAGGGCTGATGGTGGTTCAAGACAGTGAAAGCGTCGCTACCGGGGCGCCTGCGCCTCAAGCAAGGCGTCACATACTCCCATCCCCTGACTCCCATGCTCCCATGAGGAAAGGGCAAGGCTAGGGTCAGGGCCAAGGGAGGGGTCTGCACAATGTCACAAATTTACACTTTCTCATGGAAAGTTAAGCGAGCGCAAGGGATGAGGGTAAGGTCTGGTAACGTGGTAAGGTGCGGCTAGCTGGCAGCAGGCAGTGACCAAGATGAAGTTTGAAGCACCAATATGTGTGTAGTATGTTCCACATGTGCTGAGCTGGCCAGCCGGAAGCTGCCGGACCTGCTTGGCAAAGCATCGGCCGCAAAGCTGGCAGCACCGGCCTCCTCACCCGCAACCGACCCCCGTCCTGCCACCGCCGCCGCCACCACCCCTGCCACCAACCTACCTGCTGGCGGCAATGCGGACCCCGCCATCCCAACCGCCAAGACCTCCGTCCACACCCCCAACCCTGCCCCTGCCGCCACCGCACCCAACACCACGTCTGCCAAGGCCGCTATGCCTGCCCCTACGCCTCCCGCCCATGCGGACGCACCCACCACAGCCACAGCAACGCAGCCACCGCAGCAGCAGCTTCACAACGGTGGCCGCACCAGCCCAGACCCCATGCAGCGCCGGAACGCCCTGACGGCAGAGGATGCCGCGCATGTCGCCGCTGCAGCAGCAACCAGGGGCATCTGCGGCAGCCGCGAGCGGCGCCTCACCCCGCAGCCCGCCAGCAGGACGGCAGCTAAGCACCCCCACCGGGATGCGTCTAAGCCGGCCAGCCAGCCACCGCCCAAGCGGCAGGAGACAGCCTCCAACCGCTTCGCTGTGCTACGGGACGGTCCCGACGTGCCGCCAGGCGCGGACGCCCTGCAGGCCAGCCTTAGACGCCTCTCCGTCACAGCAGACACGCTCGGGGACATCACCATGGCGGAGGCGCAGCAGCAAGGACGCACAGCAACAACACCCCCGCGTGGCGGCCCCCACAGCCGCCAGGCGACCCCGCAGAATCAGTAGTCGCCATGCCCAGGCGCATGGCACGCCAGCGGTGGCGCGCCCCCCAGCTGCTCCTGCGTATTGGCACCCACAACCTGGGCGGGGCAACTCGCTCTCACAGTGCCAAACTGCAGGCCGCCGCCACCGAATGGACAGCACAGCGGTTAGACATAGTCTGCATACAGGAGCTACATCACACGGACTTTGGCGACCGTGGGTGGCTTGAACGGCAGCTCAACTCAGCTGCCAAACGCCTGCACGTGCCCGGGTGGATTGTGGCATCCTACCGCCACGCATCTCACCAAGACCCGTGCTCTGGCGTAGCCATCCTTGTATGCGCTGGCCTCGCCCTGGTCAGCGACTACGAACCCCTAGCAGACGTGACCCCTCCACCTCCTCGCACAGCAACCCACGCTGTGCTCTCCAACCCCCCCTCCCCTCCGGACCCACCAGTCAGCCAGCAGCCCGATAACAACCCCCCACCAACAGCAGCAGCCCCCCATCCCCACCCCGCCACACCAGCCACAGAGCCAGCATGCCCCTCCCCGTCGGGCCGCTTGCACACACATTCCTTCAAGTGGCAGGGACACAGCATTCATCTTACCAACGTGTACTTACCAGCGAGCAGCAGCTCAGCACGCACACAGTTCATCCGCACCCACCTCACACAGCACACAGCCCACCTTCCTCCCTCTGGCAAACACATCATTGCTGGAGACTTCAACTTCGTTGCAGATATCCCGTTGGATAGCATTTCAGCTCCCAGCCGTACGGAACGCGATCGCCCCACAGCAAACGCGTTCTTGACAGCTTTCCCGCACCTCATCGATTCGTACCGCGCCCGCAATCCCACCCGGCGCGCCCTCTCCCATTTCCACCCAGCCTCCGTCACTTTCCCAGTCCACTCTGCTGGCGGCGCGCGCCTGGACCGAATATATGTTGCATCAGATTTGATGCCACATGTCGCCAGCAGCATCATCCACTCAGCCTCACCCTCCGACCACAGGATAGCCTCCCTCCTCCTCATACCTCGCAGCCCGGCTGTCCGTGGGCCAGGCATCCGCAGAGCTCGTACAGCTTTTGCAGAACACAGCGATCTCAGACAGACCATGGAGGCGTGGCTTTTGCAGCAAGCTGCCCATATGCCAGCAGAGGACCAGCCCGCGGCGGTAGTGCAGTGGTGGCCTGCCTTCAAACGCCAGCTGGCAGCAACGGCAGCACAGCTCACTCGGGAAGCTCAGCGGCGCCGCCGCTCACATGGCGCCACAGTCACCGCAGCTTCAGCAGCAGTGCACGCAGCGCAGACGGCGGTGGATGCCAATCCACATGCACCAGCTGCAGCAGCAGCACTCGCCACAGCCCAAGCCAGCTTATCATCAGCGCTACGCACAGAGGGTGCTGACGCAGCACACAGCATACGGGTGGAATGGCTTCGTCAGGGCGAGCGCCCCAACCCAGCCATTACCCGTGCCGTACACCCTCCTCAGGATACCCGACTGATCCCAGCCCTCCGAGACTCAGCCGGCCGCATTACCACGGACTGCAAACAGCTGCCTGGTATCGTGGCCTCGTACTGGAGCAACATCAGCACAGCACCAGCTGACATATCAGCCACAGCACAGCACGCCGTGCTTGGAGTCCTGGACACGGAAGGGCCCAAGCTGCCGCTACAGGATGCGGCGGCAATTGACAGCATGGACGTCAGCCCCTCGGAGGTGGAGCGCGCTTTGCAGCAGCAGAAGCCTGGCAAGGCGCCAGGGTGGGACGGTATCCCAGGAGACCTATACCGGTACTTCCGGGGTACCGTTGCGCCCATGCTTGCCCGCTTATACACAGCCATAGGCAGCACGCAGCAGCTGCCGGCGGGCTTCCACCGTGGAGTCATCAGCACCATTTACAAGGAGCGTGGGGATCGCACCTCCCCGGGCAACTATCGCCCCATCACGCTCCTGTGCTCTGACTACCGCGTGCTTGCCAAGGTGCTTGCCAACCGCCTCAACCCCGTCCTTGGCAGCGCCATCTCCCTCGAGCAATCAGCCTTCTCCACAAGCGCCTCATAGGCGCAAACATCCATTTCCTCCGCATCCTCCCTCACCTCCTCCGCACACAACGGCGGTCGGCGGTGGTGGCGTTCCTGGACTTCTCCAAGGCGTATGACACCATCCACCGCCCCTTTCTCCTTGCCGCCATGGAGACCATGGGTGTTGGACAGGGCTTCCTCACGTGGACCCACCTCCTCCTCTCCGACACCCACTCCGTCGCAAACGTCAATGGCCACCTGTCCGACCCCGTACCCATCCGCGCTGGTGTACGGCAGGGCTGCCCGCTAGCACCTCTGCTTTACCTCTTCGTCGCACAGGCCCTTCTGTGCTGGCTGAAGCACCACCGCGTGGGCGTCCACCTCCTCCCCACCGACCCCTCCCCCTGCACCGCAGTTCAGTTTGCTGACGACACCGAAGTGCCACTCAATGGCCCTGAGGAGTTGCCGGCGTTTCTGGGTTACATGCGCACTTTTGCGCAGGCGTCTGGGCAACGCCTTAACCTGGACAAGACTGAGCTGCTACCCATCGGCGCTAATCCCCCCAACGCGCCCCTCCCCACCTGGACGCCGGTAGCCAAGCGGCACAGCCCCCCTCAGCAGCCCCACTTCCCTCTGCCGCTCACGATGCTGCCAACGCCCCCATCCCTCCCCATCCCCCAACCTCCACCCACCCCCCGCAGCCGTCATGCACCGCTGCTGGCGCCAGCACCTCCGCCCACCACGCCCATGCCCAGCCCGCCACCCCTCAGCCTCAGCTCCAGTGGGCGGGGCTTAAGGTCGTGCAGTCGGTAAAGTCCCTGGGCGTGCCTTTCGTCAACCCACCAGCCACCCCCACCCCAGACTGGACCGCCAACGACCGTGACACTCGCCATCGTCTCCAGAAGATCAGCCGATTTCACCTGTCCGCCTTTGGACGGGCAACAGCGGCAGGGGCGTACTGCCTCCATCTCTCCACCTACCTCATGGAGCACTGCGCCATGCCGCCCAGCCCCATCCTCAGCGAATGGACCCGCCTCACAGCCCGCCTTGTGGACCGTGGCCTTGGACCAGACGACACAGAGCGCCGCGCCACGGGAGTCCCAGCGCAGCTCCTACCTGGCCACCCTACCACAGGTGGCTTTGGTATGCTACCCCTGGACGAGCACATCACAGCCAGGTGCGTCAGGTGGGCAGCCGCCTTCGCACGTTCAGAGATAGCATGGGCAGACGGCGGCAGCGCACGCCTAGCACCCTGGCAGCAGGCCCTGCGTCACCTCCTACTCCTCCGACACCCAGCCTGCCGCCCCATGGCGGTGCTCACAGCGCAACCAGGCAGCCAGTTCCACGCAGCCATGGCGCTCCCAGCGGAGCTACAGCGCCTGGTGCTTGCGTTCGGCAGCTTGCCGCCCATGGTGGATGTTGCAGAAACACCCTCATCCCGGGGCGTGGTGCTGCAGCACTCCACTGTGGGGGAACCCGTTCCTGCCCAACGCTGGTGCACCCCAGCGCCGGCCTGGGCTCGAACATTACCACCTCAACCTGTCCTACTGTCGTCGCCTCATGACGATTGGGGACCTGGTTCAGGTGTACGACGCCGTACAGCAGGCGTTCAGCGCCCCGCGCACAGCAAGTACCAGCGTAGCAGACATCCTCAGGAATGCAAGCACTCTTTGGGCACAGCTGGTCAGGCAGTACCTTGACCCACCCATGTGGGTATCCGGCGCACTCGGGGATCGTCATGAGATCACAGCGCAGCTGGAGGCCCTTCACCGCGATATCCACCCTGACTGGTTGAAAGCAGCCCGGACAGCCATCAGCCAGAAGCAGCACGCCCCGTCAGGTGACACCGTCGTTGCCATGCTGCTGCCGCGCCTGGGCTGGCCAGTACCCCTCAGCGCCCCCATCACCCTCGACACCATTACAGTCAGGGCTGCAACCCTCATGCAGCTTGGACCCCTCCAGCAGCGGCGGCAGCAGTGCCACAGCCACTACGTCAGCGCAGCATTGGAGCCCAATGCAGATCAAGCCACTCAGCAAGACGCAGTGAAGCACCTTGCTGCAACGTTCCGTAGGGTATGGCGGCATGTGCGTTGGGAGAACGAGCACAAGGAGATCTTGTGGCGGTTAGCCGTTGATGGGGTACCCTTGCTGGGCAACAGCCACATGCGTGGTAGCCAGCCCTGGGTGTGCCCCTGTAGCACATTCGCATGTCATCACAGCAGCCCGCCGCGCACTCACCACTTTTGGGAGTGTGAGGTTGCGCTGGCTATTCGTGAGCACATAGAGCACTACGCACGTGACATACGCCTCACACGCCAACATTTGTGGCTGGTCATGCCTCCCAAGGGCATCCATTGCAAGGTGTGGGAGGTGGTGTGCCTAAGCGCGTTATCGGCCATGGATCATGGACGGCGGCACTTGCATGCTCAACGGCACCCAGACGCATGGCATGTAGCTGCAGCACGTACTCGGGCGGTTGTGGATTTTTGGTCGCGCCTGCGAGACTTCGCAGCTTTGGGCATGCCCAAGGGGTGGAAGAGCGTGCCTGCTCACCATCCGTTCCTTGGCATACAGGGCAACAGAGTCCAGTACAACGGTCCGGTGCTTGAGCAGCATGCTTGAGCATTGAACGCACTTTTGCGTACTGTACGCTACAATACTGATGCTACTTACATACCGTACTTGCCCTACGCATGGGCCCTGCTGACTGACTGACCTGTCTGCGAGTGTGGCAGAGTGCGTGGTGGTGACGTCTGGGGTAGTGCGCAGGTGCCGCGTGTACTTGGGCCGCAGTCCATGCTTCAATGCCCTTGGTGGTGCCTGCTGCTACGTACCCGGGTGCCATGAATGTTCTGCTCTGCCGTGCTTATTGACTGCCTGTGCATAGGTCTTCATGGTATGCCGCCCTAGCCGCGATTACTAGGCCTGGGCAGTAGCATGCTTTTTTGCTTTGGGAGGGCTGTCTCGTTGCCCTCTCGGGGTGGTGGGTGTGGTACGACACCCCGACCGAAGAGGTCCCCTGTAAAAACCTAACCTAACCTAACCATCCCAGCGAGGGGACTGGGCTGCTGGAAGGGAGCTCTGATGCATTTGCCCTGCACTACCTACGATGTACCGGTTCAGTTATGCAGTCAATAGTGCTGCTTTGACCGCCGTGCATAAGGCAGGGTACGCTTTTGGTTGACCGTCACTATGCCGACAGGAAGCTCGCGTTAGAGGGCGTTAGAGGGCGCTAGGAGCTCTGTAGCGCGAGCATAGCGCACTGGTAGCGCACTCCTAGCGCTGCGTAACGCTGGGTTAACACGTCGTGAGAAAGCCAGCCCTGGGCGCGCTACACACCTTAGCGCGAATGGCAGCCCCTTAGCGCTTCCTGTCGCGGTAGCATAACGCTGAGCATAGCGCGCAAAAGAAACCACCTTAGGGTATAACGCGAGCTGTAACGCGAGGCGGTACGTGGGGCGCTAGGGAGGCTGCCGTAGCGCAGGCGCCACTTCATGGCGTTAGGCGCCCTAATTGGTAACGCTGGTTTCCATTTCGCGTTACAGAGCCTCTCGCCAAGCGTAACTAGGGCGCTACGCTTGCGCCAATAGCGCTACCAGCGGAAGGGGGCACAAAAACCGTAGCACGACGTACGGTTCGGTCAGGTTCGGTGCACAACAGGGTCCTACCCAGGGGTCCCCTGGTCCTACCTACTGCCTGCAAACATACAGCTGCTAGGTCGCCAGTAATCGTGCAACACGCAACCACTCCCTGCCATCTGCATTAATATGCCTAGTTGGACGCCTCAAGATCACATGCTCAAGCCTTCCAGTGACACTTGTGTTGCAGCGAACACCTTGTCCCAGCCCCACTTCCCCTACACCTACCGCTCCTACATCCTGCTTACTGGTCTTAATTCCTGCTACAAACGCCATGCTGCATGCCTTGCCTAGCACTCACAGCGCTTAGCCATGCCATCTGCTACTGCAAACCTGATGCCCCCTGCCCCCTCCTGCCTTACGCCAATCGCTCTTACTACAGACCAGCTGTCTTACGCATACACTTGTTCCAGGTGTAGCCCCGGTCCTGAATGCGCTCCGCCTTTGTAAAGCAGGTACCCCGCACCTGTCAGCACACGTGAAGGGATTGAGTTACATGGTCATTAAGGGTACGATAGGAGAGAGGACTACAGTGACGCAGTCAAAGCTTGAGCCAGGTGAACAGCAGGCAGGATGTTGTACTGTTGGCGGGACACAGTGTCCTGTGCCAAGGGCCTACCTGCGTTGGCTTGACCTTATGGGTGGGTGTTGGAGCGGCGCTTCCTCACATGAATCCTCGCAGGCGCCTGAAGGCAAGGGAAAGCCGTGTTGGGGTCGCACAAAACACTTGACGACGGTAAGCTAGGGTACAGCCAGCGTGTTCGATGTCCTCATGGGGCGAGCGGGGCCAACAGGCTAGCACAATGTAGCTCTCTGGCCAGGACACAAACACACCTTCGTTGGCTGCTCAAGCAACGCTCAAGCCTACATGTGCAGCGCTTCCTGGAGCCCACCTTTCCGCACAGCGGCTGCATGCCTCAGCCCCCAGAACTCTACCACAGGAGAGACTTGTTGTACTGCATTACCCACCGTCCTTCCCGCTGCGGCACATGTAAATTGACCGACACGCAGCACCCCGGTGTCCCAGACCCACCTCCACAAGCACGCCATCAAGACCTCGGGAGTCCCCTTGCCCCCTTGAGTGGGGAGAGTGCAGCCATGTCGCCCGCGAGCGGCGTCGCCCCACGGTTGCCAACAGGATACAGAGCCGTGGTCGTTACCGCCGACCTGTGGTGTGTGGTCGGTCGCCGGGTGGTCAGGGACACAGCAGCCGCAAGGCAGGCACCCAGACGCCTGTGATGCTGCCCTCCCCCTTTACCGCAGTGTTGCTGCTTTGCCGTTCATGGCACGAGTGCTTGCTTGACAGCCGGCATCAACCGGTGCCCCGCTAATGTATGAGGTCATGCAACAAGTGTGCAGCAAATAGAAAAGTAAACCCTAAGCACACCTTGCGATCGTCGTCGTTGACCTTGACCTCCACCGCCGCGGAGATATGCTGCCAGCCCGCATGCCCGCTTAATCCTCCTCTTGGTCAGTAGACTAATCGGTGCCATTTCAGATGGACGGAGCACCAGCAGCACCGCAGGATGGCAAGGAACGCTCCGTCACGCGTCAGCCCACAGACCTACGAGCATGAGCAGCATAAGAATGAGATTACATCGCATTCTGCACAGTCTCGGCGCTACACAGAGAAGCGCGGGCAGGGGCAAAGCGCAGTTTGACCAGGTCCAGTTTGGGCGTTCCTTGCCGCGCTTCATCAATGCCGGAGTACTTACAGTTTATCTTAGCATAGAAGCGTTCCAGAAACAGGTCCTCTAGCTGCGCTGCGGAGACTGCGCGGCTGCAGCAAAGCCTAGAGAGCGCGAGGCAGGACCAGCGTGAAGAAGCACGGTAACCAATTCAATGTTAGCTCATAGCTTATGAAATGTGCTTACAATATTCAAATCAATACAAGGCTGCAGTCCAAGTATCCCGGGGAAGGCTTTGCGATTTGAAAGGGGTACGGCACGCCCCATCCACGGCCGTGCACTCTTACAAAGCACATCTTCATACTTCGCATACGTTTTTTCACAGCATATCCCTCTTGTCCAAGGTCTGCGCTGCATGTCATGCCCTGGCACCCTCCCCTGGCACGCAGGCCCAGGCTTGCCCGGCTGCCCCCTTTGCCCCCCCCCATTGGTATGCCCCTTCCTTCCCAGCACCATTGTGGTTGAACGTGCAGGGAAGGAAAAGGAGAAACTCATCGCACGGCAACGCTGTATGCTGTGTGGGGCAGTGAGATGACCGCGTGGGGTGTGGTCCTTGCAGCCGGGTTCGTAATGCACAGACTACTCCTGAGTGGTTGCACGCAGTCACACGTTGCGCCATTGCTGTGTGCTGGCAGGTGCTAGCAGCGAGTCGACACTGGTAAACAACGCGTAGACCTAGCTGTTCTTGTCCTGAACTGCGGTGTAGCAGTACATGCAAGAACAAGGACCCTGATGGGCGTGACAGAGCCCAGTACGTTGCACAGCACATTCTGGTGGCATTAGTCAGGCAGCACTGCAGCTGCCGTTATGTCAGATATCTTGACATCACGTTACTTGCATTGCAGCATGTAATGCTGTGTAGACTGGGGACACACTGAAGGCGTTCACAACTTCCTTGGCCAAAGTACACCGTGTCAGTAGTACCGGTATGGTTTGCATCGCCGGCACACCCATCCATGGGCATATCCAGCAAGTTGCAGCTGTGGGCATGTCGTGTTCTTGCTTATGCGTCCCTTGTCCTCTAACCCCATGTGCGCAGTACAGATGCGAGGTGTAACTGGTGCTTCATCCCCAAGGGTTCGTGCATCCAGCATGCCAAAGGGCTGGGAATAACACCAACCGCCAGGGGAGCCACCTGCCGCCGTGGTCCACACGATGCACGGTCAGCTGCCCATAATGCGAGTGCCTTCAAGGATTCCAAGCACCAAATGTCCGTAATGATCTTTGTATGCCTGCGCACGCATGTATACATGCCCGCAGCGTCAAAGCAAACAGGGTCACCCAACACCCAGGTACGGCTCCCCACAGTGCCCACCACGCCCGATCCCCAGCGCCGCACCGCTCCTGCAACGCGTCAAGCGGGCAGTAAACCCTTGCGTACAATGCTCGATAGGCATCTGATGGGCCACCCTTACAGGCCGTCTCGCAAATGACGTGTGCCACCGTCGCACGCGAACGGAGTTGGCCACCACATACAACAATTCAGGTGTCTTAACCCACGCGGCCCACTCCCGACACCCCGCGCCATGCTGCCGCCTGTGAAGTGTTAGGCGGGCGGCGAACCGTTGCATACTATGCTTGATAACTGCCTGGTGTGCGACTCTTAACAGACCGTTCCATGCGCGACATGCGCCCCATCGACATGGAAGCGAATAGCGCCGTCAAACCGTTGAGGGTGCAGCACCCCACACGGCCACACCCAGTCCCCAGCGCCGCGCCGCTCCTGCAACGCGTCAAGCGGGCAGTTAACACTTGTTTACAATGCTAGATAGGCATCTGATGGGCCAGTCTAACAGCCCGTGCCGCGCCCGACAAATGCTCCCGTCGAACGCAAAGGAACCGCGCCACCCTGTTCAACACAGGTGCTTCAATCCACACAGCCCACCCCCGATCCCCAGCGCCGCGCCGCTCCATGCAACACGTCAAGCGGGCAGTTAACACTTGTTTACAATGCTAGATAGGCATCTAATGTGCCAATCTAACAGCCCGTGCCCCGCCCAACAAATGCCTCCGTCGCACGCAAAGGAACTGCGCCACCCTATCCAACTCGGGTGCTTTAACCCACACAGCCCACGCCCGATCCCCAGCGCCGCGCCGCTCCATGCAATACGTCAAGCGGGCAGTCAACACTTGCGTTCAATGCTAGACAAGCATCTGATGGGCCAGTCTAACAGCCCGTGCCGCGCACGACAAACTCCCCCGTCGCACGCAAAGGAACTGCGCCACCCTATCCAACTCAGGTGCTTCAATCCACACAGCCCACCCCCGATCCCCAGCGCCGCGCCGCTCCATGCAACACGTCAAGCGGGCAGTTAACACTTGTTTACAATGCTAGATAGGCATCTAATGTGCCAATCTAACAGCCCGTGCCGCGCACGACAAATGCTCCCGTCGAACGCAAAGGAACCGCGCCACCCTGTTCAACACAGGTGCTTCAATCCACACAGCCCACCCCCGATCCCCAGCGCCGCGCCGCTCCATGCAATACGTCAAGCGGGCATTTAACACTTGCGTTCAATGCTAGACAAGCATCTGATGGGCCAGTCTAACAGCCCGTGCCGCGCCCGACAAACTCCCCCGTCGCATGCAAAGGAACTGCGCCACCCTATCCAACTCAGGTGCTTTAACCCACGCAGCCCACGCCCGACCGTGCTGCCGCCTGTGAAGCGTCAGGCGGGCAGCGAAACCTTGCATACTATGCTGTATAGCTGCCTGATATGCGACTCTCAACAGGCCGTTCCATGCGCGACATGCGGCCCATCAACATGAACGCGAACAGTGCCATCCAACCGTTCAGGGTGCGGCACCCCACAAAGCTCACGCCCGGTCTCCAAAGTTGTGCCGCTCCCTGCAGCGCGTCACGAGGGCAGTAATCAATTCCAATCAGTGCTAAAAGGGCACCTGATGTGCAACTCTAGGAGGCCGCCCTGCGCACCACGTGTGTTTCCATTGGAGGGGCGAATTCATTCAAGCGCGCAAACAGGGTACCCTAACCATTCAGGTGCCGCACCCCACACGGCCCACGCCGGTTCCCAGCGCCATGCTACTTGCTGCAACGTTCTGCACGGGAATCCAATGACAAAGTACGAAACGGCCGATTAGATGATCCAAGATTGTCCGCAAGGCGAGATGATTTGGCCCTAGTCGCCCCCCCTTCCCAGCTGCTAATACACATGTCCTGGCAAGCTGGCAGTCCCTGTGCACCCACAGCCTGCCGCGCACCTGCCGTACGGCTTTGTACGGCGTGCACGCAGCCTCTCATTGCCCCTGGCATCCGCCGCACCACCTTCCTCAGCCCACACCACCTACCACGTGGCAGTCAAGGTGCCGCAGACCAGGTGCTGGAGGAGGCGGCCCACCTCCCACTCGCCCACGCCTGCAGCGTGCACTATCGCGTGCACCGCGGCTACTCCCGGGCCTGCACGGTCGTAAGCAAAGCACATGGGCACTCAACAGCGAGCGACATGTATATTTGCACGACCCGCCGCCTACCGTACGTCATGCCTTGGATCATAGACCTTGAACCACACCCCTACACTGCCACCCTTGGCACCAACGCCCCGGGAATGCATGCCACTTTGGTGACAACGCCAATCCGTGACCTCCAGTCACACCCCAACTGTTTAGCGATTGGATGCTCCACGCTTGTCCGCAAAGCGAGATGATTTTGCCCTTTCGGCGCAAGTCACCCCCCTCCCCAGCTGCTAATACACATGTCCTGGCAAGCTGGCAGTCCCTGTGCACCCACAGCCTGCCGCGCACCTGCCGTACGGCTTTGTACGGCGTGCACGCAGCCTCTCATTGCCCCTGGCATCCGCCGCACCACCTTCCCCAGCCCACACCACCTACCACGTGGCAGTCAAGGTGCCGCAGACCAGGTGCTGGAGGAGGCAGCCCTCCTCCCACTCGCCCACGCCTGCAGCGTGCACTATCGCATGCACCGCGGCTACTTCCGGGCCTGCACGGTCGTAAGCAAAGCACATGGGCACTCAACAGCGAGCGACATGCATATTTGCACGTTGACAGGACCCGCCGCCTACCGTACGTCATGCCTTGGATCATAGACCTTGAACCACACCCCTACACTGCCACCCTTGGCACCACCGGTTCCCAGCGCCTTGCCGCTCCCTGCAACATAATGCACAGGCATATAAAGCCCAAAGTTTGCCCCATGAACCCTACTACCAGGCCCATTTGACATGCCCAAGTGCCCTCATCGACATGAAAGTGGACACGCAGGGTTACCCCACCATTCAGATCCCTCACCCCACACGACCCGCATCCGATTCCCAGTGCCGTGCTGCCCCCTGCAACATATCACACGTGCACTCAAAGCTTGCATGCAAAGGTCAATAGGTGCGCCGTGTGAGTCTCTTAGCTACAGGACCGGCCCTGCATGCACGAGTGGCCCCACTCATGCATGCAGTTGTGCCCCTGATTGAGCTTCTCCCCAACAAATAATTCATTGTGCTCATGGCAATTGAGTATGTACACCTCAAGCAGAAGCACAAGGTTCGCTTGTGTGCAGTGGTATCGGTGCCCTGACCCATGCACCCACGCCCAGTGGCTGGGCAGCCCTGCCCCTGGCACGCCCGCGGGCTGCAGTCCAATGACGTCCCGGCGACCCCAGCTCACCGGAGCATGCTCGTCCTGTCGTACGTTGTACACACAGTTCAATCAGTCTCCATTGCGGCGTTATAGCTCAAATGACCGCACTTTCAGGCGGTCGTAACCGGGGGCTCTGGCTGCAACACCACGGCCGCTCCGGCTGCAGCTGCAGTTACTCGCTTCAAGATATCGCTCCCACACTGCTTAATAGGTAGGTCATGCAGGTAAGTCCTTGTCATGTGCCGAAAACGGTCTGAACTTGACTCCGTCTTGAACTAGCTATCGTTGATGTATTTCGCAATGAGTACAGAATGGCATGCAACCTTATCATTATCGGATTGCTTCAGCATTGCGCAGCCTAACGCGGCGATTGGCGATTGGCGTGCGCGGTATGCCAGCGGCACCTGTTTGCCAGCGGCACCTGCGACGGTTACCCCCAGATCCTCCTCTGAAATGGCTTGATACAACAACACAACACCAAATAGACATGAAAGGTGGACGGGCTGCAGTGTCTAGACGCGAAACGTGGCCTACGGGTCTGGCACGCGCTAAGGGGCAGCGCTACCCTACCGCCCCCTTGCGCCCCCTAGCGCGCCGTAGCGCTGGCTAGCGCCCTCTAACGCCCTCTAACGCGAGCTTCCTGTCGGCATAGTGCGTCATGTGCCTTCGTTTACAGGATCAAATCGACGGACTACTCCAGGCATTCAACACCCATGAGGCAACGGCAATGGAGGAGTGTAGGTCACGTCACGTTTTGAAGGGCCAAAATGAGTCCAGCTACAACGCGTGCGTTCCAAGCCAAGCAAGCACGAAGTCGCACTACTGCAATATTGCACCCCATGATGGCAAGGGCGAAAGCTTGCACCGCAAAGCCCATCCAGCCAGCCACCCGCAGGTGAGGCGAACTGCAGCACCACACCAACGTAGCGCAATCCACCGTGTGTGCTTGCTGACCGCTCAGCTTGTCATAAGCACTCCTGCAATACCACAGTCCCGTCCGTCTAGACGCATACAACTAAGCATACATGCACGCTGCAAGCCTGTGTACTGCCACTGATGCACCTGCATCTGCGACTTCCTGCACGCACGGTGTGCGGTTGGCGCCACCCGGAGAACACTTCCTCCTGGGTCCTGGCCCGCACGTTGGGGCTACCTGCAGGCCATGAAGCCAAGGCGTGCCACGGTGCCAGCAGCACCCCAGCCACCAGGGGAGCCAGCAGTGTGCGCTTGACGCCATCCCGCCGGGCAGCATTCTCCCGTTGTCCTCACGTCGGGGCCAAATGGACGGCACGAAGCCAAGGTGTGCCAGCAGACCCACAGCCACAGCTCATATCGGGTCGCAGCGTGGGCACACCAGGAGCAGGTAGACCCTACAAGCCTGGCAGCACCCAGCCTCAAACCAACAGCCCAAAATGTGATGCCTTCGCACCAGGCCCCTACCCACCGCGCGGCCTTTTACTCCCAGGCGCTGCCTCCTCCTCCATTCCCGTATCACCCTGCCCCTGTCTCAGCCCCAGCCCCTGCAGGGTCTCGGCTGCGTCCAGGACCGAGCACCGAACTACCAGCTTGGCCAGGGCCTTGGCGTCCACCTTTATTTCTGTCCATTCGTCGGGCTCAGACGTTGTGGCGTCCTGCACCTTGGGCTTCCCCAGCACCCTCGGCTCCCCAGCCCCAGCTCGCCGCACGCCCGCACGAGCAGCTGGTGACCTGACGGCCTGCCTTCGTCCTCCCTGCGGAAGTGCCGACTCTTCAGGATGAACACCAGGACCTGCACGGGGTCGTCATGGTATGACTTGTAAGTCGCTGGGCCGTTGCCGAGGCTGCCGGCGGTGAGCCCGGCCTGGTAGTGGCCTCGTCGGAAGGCCGGATGGTACGGCAGCCAGACGTGCCTGCTGTCGCTCAGGAGGGCGTCCCTGTGAGCAAAGGGTGAGGTGCACATTGCGGCTGAGAGGTTGCAAACAGACGCAGGCAATGGATCAGGCAACAAGTGCAAGCAAGGTCGGTGCAGAAAGGGGTACTGCCAAGCAGTGTCAGCACCAAGAGCGGCAGTATGCCTTCACAACATGAGCTTGTCGCCTGACTCCATGCAACGCCCATGCACCGTCACTTTCTCCTACCTGGGCGCATGCAGCAACATCAATTGCATCACCCGCAACCGGTGCCCAAACAGGGTCGCACGGTGCAGGGCAGTGGCGTCGCGCTTCGCGTGCCCCACACGCAGCAGCTCTCGCCAACGCTTCAGGCCCAGGCGATTGATGGCGGCCTGTGTCGGCAGCAGGCACCACAATTCCCGCAGGCGCCGTAAGAACGCGCCAATTCGGTATTGCAGCTTGAGCTCCTTCCTTGCAACTCAGCTAGCCCAAACACTCAAGAGGCGAGCTTTGCTACACAACAGTAGCGTGGTGCAACGTGCAAGGCAAGATGCACCTAACCTCACTCGGCTCCTGCCCGCGCCAGGTGAAGCAACCGACTCTGCCCGCACCCACGCCTTGCCTGAGACAGATACGATCCCCTGCCTGCGAAAAGCATGCCCCTAACAGCTACGTGATACAATGAAAATGACTACCCTGCGTGTTAATGTTAAGGAATCAATATGCTGCCCAGTCTGTACCCACATACCCAACACACCTGCACCATCTGCACCGCCAGCTCCTCCGGCAGCGGCACGTCAGGGTCCCTGGGAACGGGCTTTTGGAACGGGTTTGCCAAACGGTCTGGGGGGATCACCAGCCAGTGCGCTAGGCACTGCCCCTGCAGCTCCTCGCCCCACGCCTCGTCCGCCCGCATGGCCACCAGGTGGTCAGGGGGTACCTCGGACAGCAGCGTACGCCAGCGGGACAGGAGCTCCGCCGCTGTGACCACACCTTCACCTGCCGCGCACCGCCCCTCTGCCGCCTGGCCTGTGTCAGGCGTGAAGGTGCACGCAGCACTTCCGGTGGCCCAGGCAGCGGAAGGCGGTACGGCCGCGGTGGCCGGGGTGGCTGTCGAGGAGTCGGCGCTGGGCAATGGATGTTGACCTCTGAAGTGCTGGCAGGAGAGCAGGAAGGACCAGATGCGGTCGCGGGCGGGCGTCCAGGCGGGCATGGAGCTGGTGGCACCTTGCGGCTGTGCGCCTGTGCGCCCATTGCTGCAAGGGCGGCATCAGCGATGGTGGCGGCGGCGGCGCTGCGGCCACCAGCCACTCCGCCTGCTGCTGCGGCTGCTGCGGCTGCTGCAGATCTGAGGACACCCGTATCAGTTGTAGCAAGCTCGCCTGCTGCCCCTGCCCCTGCTGCAGCGCCTGCAGTTGCAGCTCTTCAGGTATGGTGACGTGGTACGCCATGACCCGCGATGACACCCACATGTCGATGTATGGCTTTCCTTTGGGCCTGGGCCTGGCATCAGGGCTAGGGCCAGGACCAGGCCCGCACCCCTGGGACCCCGCTTTGGGTTCGCTACTGTACACGAGGTGCTTGAGGCCGTCTCGGTCCTTGAGGTCAGCGGGTAGCGGCAGGCCTTTCTTCTCCGCCTTGTGGTCCCAGCTGCAGGACTTGGCTTCCGGCTCAAAGAACGTCAGCGCATATGGGTACACCTGCGCGTTGGGGAGGTGCCAATTTGCTTAGACGGGTCCGACCCCACGCCGATGGCCTACCCCTGACACGTCCAGTTTTGGTTGAAAGTGGTGTTGAGCTGGCATGGACCCAATTACTTTGAAGCGTTATTCAATCATTGATCTCGTCCTCCGAGAGAAAAGCGACACACAATAAACTAGCGCACCTGTCTTCAGGCCACTTTGACTGACAACGGGCCAGGGAGCGATGTCTGGGTAAACAGCTTCTGCTCACCGTATTGTAGGAATCCCCCTTCTCCTCGCAGGCCTTGGTTCTCGTCTTGCCGCAGCTGCAGCGGTGGTAGTACACGTGGGCCAGGTACACGCCCTCCGCCACCTTGAAGGGCTGCGGCCCGCCCCGACTTCCAGCTGCCTGCAGGCACGCGGGGAACCACTTGTCCTGAAGATCGCCGAGAGCCCTAGCCAGTCATGTAATAGTTACCATGTCAGGAGGGAAGGGTGCTGGGTTCTACGGGGCCTAATCATAAAAGCGCAGGGTAGTGCAGCCTCAATTACAGGCAACCTGTTGCATGCCGGCTCCGGCAAGATCCTTGCCCCGCCCCAAAACCGATGGGACTGCTCACGCATAATAGTTCCACACCTGAGTCCTGCCGTGAGTTTGTGGCCTTGCCGCTCGTGACGAGCAGGTAGCTGGTTGGCCCCGGTGGTAGGAGGATGCCCCCCGGGGCCGGCGGGAACGCCGTCGGCAGCTCATAGCCCTTGGCATCCAGGTGCATGCTGAGGCCCCACATCATGTCCCCCAGCCGCCGCAGGCCGCTGTTGTGCAACTCGCTGTCGATACTGCTGCTAAGCAGGTCGGCCGTCTCCTGGAGCCACTCCTCAGACGGGCAACCCTCCGGCGGGGGAACAACTGCCCCCGGGTGCTGGTACTGGTGCTGGTCGTGCTGCTGCTGATGGTGCTGCTGGTGGTGGTGGTGCTGGTGGTGGTGCTGCTGCTGCTGGTAGCGGTGGTGGTGGAACTGATGCTGCTGTGGCGCTGGCAGCGCCTGCAGTTGCAACAGTTGCAAGCCCTGCAGTGACGACTGCGGCAGCCACTGGTGCCGCGGCTGCGGCTGCGGCTGGTGCTGCTGCGGGACCTGCTGCGCGTACTGGTACATTTGCGGCGGTGGCGGTGGAAGTTGCTGCTGTGGGGGAGGGTACTGCTGAGCGGGCCCTGGCATTGGTGCTTGGGGTGGTGGTGGAGAGAAGGGCTGCCCTTGCTGGAGGAGCATATGCATGTGCCCCAGCTATCCCAGGAGCACCCCATCTGGATGTGGGAAAAAGTCTGGGGCCAGCTGCGCTTGTGGAGGCACCGCTGGGGGACCGGCGACACGGGCAGTAGCGCCATGGTGGGAGGCTGGGGGCATCCACTGGTGCGGCTGTGGCACAGGGCCGTGGGAGGTGCGCGGAGTTGTGAGGGGCGACTCTGCCGTGGACTCCAAGCCGCCAGATTCCAATAGGTCATCCTGGGAGAGCTCTTCGGACTCAAACATGTCTCGCAGGCCATTCGGATCGTCAACATTTGCGTGCCCGTCACGTAGAGCCAGCAGGTGCTCCGCCTGTCGTGTCGCAGCCTCCCTTGCTCCGTCTATCAAGTTGCGAACCGTGCTACTCATTGCATGCATGAGGTTTTAGTATGGGGATTAGCGTAGAAGAGGAAGCCCTGGTGCCGTTACTGCTCCGGAGGTTGCGTCCACATGGGGCTGCGGGCTACATGCTGAGCGCACCCTGCACCCTGTAAATTTGCCCTTTTGCCACCGACTTCCTGGTTCCAGACGATGACCAAACATGCGCTCACAAAGATACAGCTGTCGCAGTTTTGCCTAGGGAGGTCCTCAGCGCTCAGGTGTTGCGAGCCTGGTGCTACTGGTTGTTCAAGTTATTTATATTCTTTTCCTTACAGGGCACTAGAAGTCGCTTCACTGCTTCTGCGCTTGCGAACGGTGACGGGCAACGCGTCGCACGGGAGTCTCACGGAGGAGAATCCGACTTTTTGCAAGCCAGGGTAGGGTTTCCTGCACAACTGTATTGACAGAGAAAGACTGTAATAATGGGATGTCCTTGTTGGGTGTGCAGATTGGTGTGTGGTCCCTTGGTAATGGAAAGCCGACAGGCAGGGGAGTCAGGGGGAGTCCCCGCTGAACCACCCACGTCCCCGCTTGAGCGTTTAGGGCCCTCGCAAGTCGACGACCTGCTTACGTTTGAGATTGGTAAACTGTACTGTCATTCACGGAGTATGAGGACTGCTGGTGGTCAAAGGCTGTGAACTGCTGTGAAGCGTCACACGAGGCCAGGTTGCAAGGCCTCTGTTGACACGACCAGTAGGGCTCAGCGAGTACAGTACGTTACTTCTTTCCCCTGTCTCTAAATTACAAAGGAAACCTGCTGGCAACTGGGCAGTGACCAACGGTATCGTGCCTTCTCCATCACAACAATTGACGCCGTTTCAGCATACCACGTGCCACGGTTGGCTGTGTGCACTACCAATGTCGGCCGTGCCACAGTCCCACCTGCTTGACACGTCATCCTGCACGAGGACAAACCCAATCCACCTAAAACGGCGTACTAAGTCCCGGTCGCGGCCTGTCCATTCACAGCAATGGAGACCGTGCAGTCGCCCACAATGCCTGCTGGGCTGCTGACCAAGCTTGGTTGCAGTACCACATGGATACGTGCACAGGACCCTAACCCGTTGGTGCCCACATTACGAGTCTCAATCGGATCTGCTCCAACCATGTCGCCATGTGCCCGCATCAGCTTACTGCTGAGCTTGCTATCCTGGTGCCTCGAAGTCCAACCCGCCACAGCCCAGCATCACCAATGACAAGGAGTACAAAGCCGCGCCGTCCGTCGTCCCACCCTATGGCGGACGGAATTGCCTGTCGGCAGATCCACCACGCACCGGCCACAAGTCATGCTATGCTCCACCTACCACTGCATACGAACTGCCAAAACCCGAATTCGGAAGTTGAGTATCCCACAACCTAACCACCAAAATCATCTTCAGTGCCGCCCTTTCCTTCTTCGTCAGCGTCACGCCTTGGCCTCGCCCACAACCCCGACCACAGCTGCCGCTTAATGTTCTGCAGCCATGTAAGAGAGGGTGCGCTTTTGGGCTACCGCCATGTGCCTTAACAAGGCCAATCTACAGACCAGCAAGCAGGCGCCTTCACAAAACCACAAGATGACTGTAAGCAAGGAAGAGGTCCTGGCACAGCTTTTGGGGGCCCAAGGGAGGACGAAGATGTCAGACCCCTGTGCGACAGGACCCAGGATGATTAGTCGCCCACACTTCAGACGGGCCCCAGCAGGCGTTTGAAGCCAAGCAAGCACCAAACAGGCACAGTACCCCACGGCAAGTGACTACACCGCAAAGCCGCCTATCTAGCCATCTGTGAGCTGCAGGTGCGCTGGAGCACCACACCAACATAACACAATGGTGCCCGCCGAGACCAGTGCAGCAAACAAGCGTATGATGCCAAAGCCTCATCGTATGACGCACTGCAGATGCTGCAAATTTTGAAGTTGCCTCTACCGTAGTGTGGCTGCGTCCGTGGCTGGCGCAGTGTGCGGCAAGCTCCAGGCGCCACCCGCACGTGTCTCCAGCTCCTGTCCCGAAAGCCGGGTCTACATGTAACGCACTGCAGCCCAGGCGCCCCAGCAGCTTCAAAACTATTACAATAACCCTCCGTGAGTACGCCAGGTGCAGCTAGGCTTTCTTACTCCTGGTAGCACCCAGCCTGCCTCCACCAACCCTTCCGTACGCTCCGTGCCGCCGACATACGCCCAGCGCGCCAGGCCCTACCCACCACGCGGCCGCTTGCTCCCAGGCGCTCCCCCCTCTTGCTCCTCCACACCGCCCTGCCCCTGCCTCAGCCCCAGACCCTGCAGGGCCTCGGCCGTGTCCAGGACAGAGCACCTGTCCATGAGCTCTCGCACCCGCTCGTACGCCTCCAACACTTCCCACGTTTTCTCACGATTTACCAACCTCGGCTCCCCCAGCCCCAGGTCCCCGCACGCCTGCACCAGCAGGTCGTGACCTGAGGGCCTGCCCTCCACGTGCTTGTTGAGGTGCTCATTGATAAGCGTGTACACGACACGCTGCAGCAGCTCCCTGCTGGACGTTGTTGTTGACGTTGTTGCTGCTGCTGCTGCCCCTGAGCCGCTGCCGGGGCCGGCGGCGGCAAGCTCGCCGCAGAACTTCTCCACCTCCCGCAGGTACATGAGCCCGGCCGGGTAGTGGCCCCGTAGGAACGCCGAGTGGTACGGCAGCCAGAAGTGCCCGGTGCTGCGCAGAAGGGCGCCCCTAGGACCGTTTGTCGAGGGGGCAGTGGGGGTTACGGGGCAGGCCGCGTTGACGAGTTGTCATGCAGACCATGGGTGCGGAAGGCTGAGCTACCTTCGTGGCCGTCCCCCAGGTTCCACACACAAGAGCAGTAGCCGCATCTCATTGGAAACTCAGCAGTACCTCGGCTTACATCAAGTTCTGCGTCCTACAAGGAATACAACTTTGCAACAAGGCCGTACCTGGGTGCGTGCTGGAACATCAGTGCCACCAGCTGCAGGCGGTGCCCGAAGCAGCACACGCGGTGCAGCGCCGTGGCCTTGTGATCCGTGTCCCCAACCGACAGCAGCGACCGCCAGAGCTCCAGACCCAGCCGGTCAATGGCAGCCTGTGATCCACATGCAGGAGCGTGGGAGCATCCAGGACACAGCGTGTAGCACAGCTTTAAGCCTATTTTGTGCTTCTCTGAGGGCTGAGCACAATACCCGTTTCGTCACGCTGGCTCGCAGCATGCTTGCGATGCTCCCTGCCTGTGTCTGTCACTAACCTACAGCACGATATCGGTGCTGAGCCAATCACGTTCTAGTGTAGGTGCTTGCCTGAGGTACTTTGAAACATGGCCCCCAATCAGTTGCCCCGAAGGGGCCATACGAGATAAGGGAGCTTGTACAGCCAAGCCTTTCCCGACCGCACGCACTTGCACCGCCATCACCACAGTCCACGCTTGTGTTAACACACCCGTTCCCGCCCACCTGCACCATCTGCACCGCCAGGCTCTCCGGCAGCGGCACGTCAGGGTCCCTGGGAATGGGCTTCTGAAAGGGCTCCTGCAGGCGGTCCGGCGGCGTAACCAGCCAGTGCGCCAGGCACTGGCCCTCCAGCCCCTCGCCCAACTCCTTGTCCGCCCGCATGGCCACCAGGTGCTCAGGGGGGACCTCGGCCAGCCGCGCACGCCAGCGGGACAGCAGCTCTGCCTCTTGCAGGCCTGTGGACTGACCAGGTGCGTCTGCATGCGTGCCGCCCGCCGCCGGTGGGCTTCCAGCCAGGCCGGTCCCGTCAAGTACGGTGCCTCTGAAGTGCTGGCAGGAGAGCAGGAAGGACCAGATGCGGTTGCGGGAGGGCACCCATGCGTCAAGCGGTGTGGCTGCTCCTGCTGCTGCTGCTACGGCTCCGATGGGCTGCGGCCCGTCCTGTTGTTGCGGCAGCTCCTGCTCGTGGTGTAGCTGTAGCTGCTGCTGCATGTGCAGCGGTGGTGGCAGCACGGTCTCCAGATGCGGCGGTGACTGCAGCAAGGCATGGTGTGGCGGCAGCGGCGCTTGCGCGTGTGACAGGACGGGCGGCTGCGCGGGGCCCCCTTGCTGCTGCTGGTGCTGCTCCCAAGGCTGAACCTCCTGGAGCTGCTGCTGCTGCTGCTGCTGGTCATCGGGCAAAACACTGAGGTAGGCCATGACCTTTGTGGAGACCCACATGTCGATGTAGGCCTTGCGCTTGGAGCTCGGCCTGCGGCCCTCCGCGGGCTGACCCCCGGCGGATTTGGGCTTTGGCTCGCTGTAGTAGACCTGCGGGTGGTCCTTGAGACAACCAGGGGCTGGCACGCCGCACCGCTTGGCCTCCCTGTCCCAGCTGCAGGTCCGCACGTCTGGCTCAAAGAACGCCAGCGCAAAGGGGTACACCTGCATGGCGGGTAGGTTCACACGGGCTGCGCTTTACGTCATGCAGCCGTAAGCCAATGCCAGGCCAGCAGTGCTGGGCATTTGGGTGCGGTGCGGACAGTGGCAGCACGTGTCATGGGCAACTGCGTGCTGACCTGGGTTATCAGCAACGCCCGCTCGGGTGTTGGGTATATGGCTTTCTCAGCTCACTAATGAAACCTCGTTGCTGTTGAGCTTACGTTGGTGTAGGGGTGCCGCTTCTCCTCGCAGGCCTTGGTCCTCGTCTTCCCGCAGCTGCAGCGGTTGTAATACACGTTGACCAGGTACACGCCACCCTCCGCCACCTCGAACGGCTGCGGCCCCGACTTCCAGCTGCCTGCAGGCAAGCAACGAGTGTGCAGCACCCTGATTAGCGCCATCAAGCTGCTGTCAGGACCTGTCACGATATGATCAGGAGCGGACAAGGAACAGCGCGACTTGCTGCCTGTGCAAAGCCCCAATTGGGAGCAACCCTGATTACCCTACAGCGTAGGCCATGCTAGTGTGCAATGTCTATGATTTAAGCGTGTCCCCGCGTCTACCAACATGTAGTAGCCCTTGGAAGCCGCACCAGAAGTTTGCTTCGAGCCGACAGCTCTCCCCCTTGTAATCAGCAGGGAGGCGGTGGGACCGGTGCATCCGAGCACCTCCTTTGGGAACCCCGTCGGCAGCTCGTACCCCTTGGTGTCCAGGTGCGTGCTGAGGCCCCACATCATGTCCCCCAGCCGCTGCAGGCCGGTGTTCCTGGAGCCGCCCTCGGGGCTGCTGAGCAGGCGGGCGGTTTCCTGGAGCCACCCTTCAGGAGGGGGACCATCTGGCAGGGGCACAACCACGCGCGGTGGCCGCTGCCGCTGCTGCTGCAAGAGGGGCTGAGCAACCTGCTGCTGCTGTTGCTGCAGCTGCATTGGCAACAGTTGGGCTTGCTCTGGCTGCTGTTGTAGGTGCGCGTGCTGCTGGGCCAGGAGCAACTGCGCGAGTAGCTGCAGCTGCTGCTGCAAGTCTAGCTGCGGCGGCAGCTGAGCCGCTTGCTCGGCGTGTGGCGGAGGCGGTAGAGGCGCCGCCGTGGGTGCTGCGAGCGGTGCGGCTCCGTGTTGTTGAGGTGGGGGGGCCTGGTGGGGCTGCTGCTGGCAGAGGTGGTGGGCGGCCGTGGATGGCAGTTGGTCCTGCTGGCACGACTCAGCCGTGCACTCGAGTTCCAGGTCACTGAGTGACATCCCGCTGACCGTCGAAGGCAGCTCCTTGAGGAAGTCAGCTAGGGTGTTGGTGTCACCCTCGCTCCAGGTCCCGTCCCACAGAGCCTGGTGTCTAGGCTGGCAGGAAGGGAGTTGGTCTTCTGCCTCGTGAGCTAGGTAATCATCCATGGCGGGCAACGGATGTTGGGGGTGGTAGCGTCTCGGTATGAGGGCTAGCTTAGTGGGGCCTTGTACCCAGCCAAGCGTTGTGGGGGCACATGAACGGCGTAGCAACGGCACTCACTGACCGCAGGCCAAAGACCATGTGAGCACCTGGGTAAATAATTACCTACTTCAACATGCTGGCGGGCATGCGCGCAGAAAGCAACTTGTACGTTTGTGCCAAGGGAAACTCCCAGGCCACTAGCGCTTCCCGAGTGATTATCGGCAATGCAGCGTTCAGAACACGATGTACAAGCCATTTATATGTCTTTGGTTTGCGCTGAGGTCTTCAATGGCGATGGGACTGCAAAGTCGTCTCACTTGTCTCACGAGAAGTAAGTTTCTCAAACGATGCGTAAGCGGAGTTGCACGATTGTATTAAGATAATCTGCGCATATCTGTTGCACTTTCTTGCCGCTGCGATTCAGCTCCCTGGCCAAAACCACGGACAGGGGAGTTCTCGCCTATGGGGTGCTGCCGTTTAGCATGCCTACCGCCACGGTGGCATAGAACCACCTTAATTTGGGTGGTTCTTCAACATGCGTCAGGGCTGCCATGAGGAGCGCCTAGAGCTTCCCGCCCCAACTCAGGCTGGTGCGTGGCGGTAACCTGGGCGGTAACCAGGGTACCAAAGAAAGAGGGCAAGGGAGGTGTGCAGGGCGTGTTCAGAGCGCAGCTAATAACAGGAGAGAATAATGCAAGCAGTCAGTATGCTATGTGGTGCATAGTGCATGCTTGGTCATCCCACAGGCGCCGTTCATACGCGTGAAAGGGCTAGTGAAGTGCCACCTGTGACCTCCTGCCTGTGATCGTACGTCTCACTGATTGAGCCCGACCTTTACACCGCGGCGTGCTTTAGGTGCCTTTATTCGGGCATTTTGGTGGAGCCGCATGGTTACTGGCAAGCCACGGTTACTGCAAAACCGGCAAGAGGCCAGGCCAGGGGCCAGCACAGGATTGCGGTGTGAATCGGCGAGCGCTTTGGGGTTGCCGTGCAGCAGGACTGTTCAGGAGGACCAATACAGCAGTACAAGCACATAAAAAACTATCTATGGGTAGTCCGACCATGGCAAGGTTCATTCCTTGCGTCTTCCTTGCTACTCGCTCGTATCGCTCGTTGCCACGTGGCACGCCGGCGTTGTGCGCGCCGCGCCCCGCCACTGGCGGCCCGAAGACTACCCAAACCCTTCCATCGAGCCTTCGCGATGCAGTAGGGATTCTGCCGGCCTCGCGTGCGATCCAGACCGCCTCGTCACAGCCGAGGCCATGGTGGACATTGATGCGCTGCTGCGCAAGCTCAAGAATGGCGCCAAGCCCTTCGCCCAGATGGATTGCGGAGCGGCTGGGCTTGTGGGCTTCCCGGTGGGGGCCTGTTCTGCGCGTACCTGCAATGAGCCGCCACACGCTGTTGTGCTTGAATTCCACTCGTTCCGCACTCCTGCATGCAGGCGTGGTAAGGACACCAACATGTGCAATGCGGCCCCTCCTACCGGTTCCCTGCCCCACGCACTTGGCGCTGCCATTCCCAGCCTGCACATGCATGCCCCTTTCCCACCAAGTAACACATTACTCAACGCCTGCAACTGCTGTTCATCGTCCCACCCTGTCCACAGGTGGGTGTTGCGCTGATGCACATCTCACCCAACAGTACGGCGGCGGCGCACTCGCTCGTTCGCCGCTTATCTGCAGGACCATTGGGAGGTGGGGCTGCCCGCCTGCGACAACGGCGCTGTACTGCTGGTCTCGGAGCTGGGCGGCGCGACGGGCGGCGTGGCGGCACTGTCGGCGGGGCGGGGCGTGACTGGGCTGCTATCCAGCGGGCAGCTGCAGGGCATTGAGCAGCGCATGGTGGAGATGGTCGGCCCAAAACAGGGCGTGCATCAATAACTGCATGTAGGCACATGCAGACTTGTGCATAAAATTTCGGGCGGGTACAGGCAATTGGGCTCACGAACTGCCCGACACCTGTCGTGTCACTCATGCCAGTGCACCAGCCTGCCATCATTACCAGCGGACACCGCATAACAAAAGCGCTTTTGTTATGCGCACGCCTGACGGGTTGTTTTGGCCACTTGATACGCCAGGTTTGCAATCGCTGTTGAGTGGGGTATCAACGCCCTGGGTAAGGCGCTGGCGGACGCCCTGCCGCACCATGGCAGCGACGACGCGGCGGCGGCGGCAGTGGCGGTGGCGGTGTGGACAGCGGCGGCAGCGGTGGCGGCGGCGGCGGCGGCGGCGGCGGCGGCGGCGGCGGCAGTGAGGGCGGCGGCGACAGCGGGGGTGGGGCTGCTGACGGCGGCCGGCACAGCGGCGGTGTGTCCCATTGGCTGGCTCTGTTCCTGGACGAGGCCGTCATTGTGGCCATGGGCGCGGCTGCTTTGGCCCTGGGGAGGACACTGTATACCCGCACCAAGTTTCAGGTGAGAGAGCGTGTTTTGTCAGGGTACCCCTCCGGCAGGTGGTAGCTAGATTCGCAGCTCGCTACACTGCTTGTACCGCAAGAAGCGGTTGTGTGCTAGCTGGGCACACTGGCACGTACGCCACCCTGGCGAATCAGCCGCAATCGTCCATGCAGCGAGCGCGTGTGTCAGTCCCGTGGTGTGTTCACCAAATTGGCTGAAGGCATCCTTATCTACACACTGCAGAAGTGCAAGGCTAAGCTGGTCCGCATTAGGAAGTAAGGACGCCGCGGCGCGGGCAGCTGCCGGTAACCCAGCCAGCAGCCACCACCACCGCAGCCAGCAGCCCCTGGACCGCCACGTCCAGCGTCGCCAGCGCCCTCCGCACGTGTGTGACCTGCGGCGTCCGCCTCGGTGCAAGCCCCACACAGCAGCAGCAGCAGCGGGGTGAGGTTGGTAGCTACGTGCCCCCTGCACCGGCGCTGGCGGAGCAGGGCGGCCCCCTGGCCCAACCGCTGCTGCCTGCTGCCGCGGGGTCCCAGGGCCAGCAGCAGGCGGGTGGTGACGAGCGTGCCACGGCGCTGCTGCTGCCGTGCGGCCATGCCTTCTGTGAGGGCTGCCTGCTGTCTTGAGTACCTGGGGCGGGACACGAGTAGTGTGGGGCCAGGCCATTACCGGCAACGGCAGCAGCCACTTGCTTTGCAGGCAGGCAGACCTCAGCCTCACATGTGTTTTTGGATCTTGCGCACCATAAGGACACCATGCGAGTAGTGAGGGTCGCTTAGTGCAGAGAGCTGAGTGCGGCCGGCTACTGCTTCCGCTGCTGCCACAGGAACTTACGGCGCAGTAGCGCGGCGTGCCCCTCGTGCGGTGCCTGCATCTCCAACCCGTCCAACGACACCACCGACACCGCCGGCGCCACCCGCAGCGGCTCCCTCCCGCAGGGCGCCCTCATCTGCGACATAGAGCAGCCGCCCTCTACCGCCTCCACACCCCTGCTTGCATCCGAGGTGGTGCCCATGCATTCCACCTCCGCACCCAGCTCCGCAGCCGTCAGCACCACCACCCTCAGCCCCGCGCTGCTGTGGCAGCTGCGCCGCCGGTGGGCTGACGCACACGCACAAGTACGACGACGACACATACCTGATCACCGGCAGCGTGCTCAACGCCAGCATCGCCGTGCCCGTGCACCGCCAGTGCAGCATCTATCCCCGCCGGCAAGCGGGTCATCCTGGACGTGCTGGACGACTTCGAGGTAGGTGGGTCACATGCACCACCACGTGGGCGCATGTGTGTTAGCGGGATGCGTGTGTGGCACTGGGTGTGGGTGAGCGGTGTAATCCTGGACGTGGTGGACGGCTTTGCGCACATGTTCTGTATGCCCCACTGCTGGGTGGTACGTGTGTGTCAGCGGGGGTGCAATGGGTGCGTGTGGGTTAGCGGTGTCGCTCTCGTCGTACCGGCAACAGATGACGTCGTTGCGATGTGGGACAGGGCTGCGGCGGGTGCGGGGTGAATTAATGTGCTGGGATGTGGGTCAACGTTGTAACCCCGTGTGACACGGTGCGTGGGAATCGGTGGACATGTCGCTGTCGAAACCATCTCTTTCAGTGTGTGTGCTGGTGTGCGTGTTGCTTGTGCGTGACTCAGTGCGTGCCCTAGAGCCCGGGCGTGGTGTGCCGCAATGGCACGTAACCTGCTGCCTGGTCAGCAACCTCAGGTAGCTGTGGCTCCACCCAGCTCTGCACTGGTGGATATGCTCACCCAGATCTGCACTCCATCAGCTCTGCACCCCAGCATGCACTCACCGCCGCGGCCCGCAACCTGCTGCCCACTCCCCACACCCCGCTCCCCGCTCCCCGCCCCGCAGTTCTACGCCCCGCCCCTCACATCCTACTCCCTTTTGAACCCCCAAGTGCCCAACGGTGTGCGCCTCACCCCCGACTCCATCACCAGCTTCGCAAACGCGGTGGTGCAGGTGGGTGGCATTTTTGCACTGTATCAAGATCGTGGGTAACGACCAGTAGTCTTCGCACCTTCATGTACAGCTGGGGCGGTGCGTGTGAGCGTATGCCAGGGCTGGAGGGAGGATTCAGCTGACCTTGCCGCGGCTCCTGGACGAGGGGGTATGGCGTGAAAGGCCGATCGTATCGTCCAGGGGCGTGCTTGGCTGGCTGTGAGGGGTGTGGGTAGTGGCGAATACGCCCTGCCCCCTTCCCCCCGCACACTAGTTATTGTACCGCATTACTCGTCCTTGTGGGACCCTGGCTCTCCGGACGTTTCCCCCTTGGGGTCTGTAACTTTGACTGTAACTGCTGCGGCCCCCCGCGCGCCTGCATCCGCCCTCCCTGGCCCTGCTTGGCAAGCCGGCAGACGTACGTCCGGCGAGGTGCCACGCACCTTTCCGTGGCTGCGTGCCACCTCATCTCCTAATAACCCCACCTTGCCACTTCCTGTTCCCTACCCCGTGCAGGTCTCCAACCTCAACGACTGCCTGTTCGCGCGCATCAACGGCAAGCCCGTCAAGGACCTGCCCAAGTACTACCACACGGCGTTCACGGACGATATCGACCTGTCGGGGGGCTTCTTCAGCGTGCAGACCGAGGTGGGCAGAGGGGCGTGTTTGCGCAGTTGATATTTGCAGAAAGGTCCGGAGGAGAGGCGCACGCACGCAGTGGAGCAGGTGGTCATGGCCCCACTATTCCGCTGTACCATATACCGCCGCCCAGCGCCCTTTAACCTTGTTATCCCACACATGCATGTCTTACTCCCCCTTTTTTCCTTCCTTGCAGGTGTACGGTGTGTCCGCCCCCGGCGAGGAGAAGCTGTTCAAAAAGGGCTTCAAGAACACGGGTGGGCGCGTGACCTGTGTGCATAATGTAAGCCGTGGACTACCACAGCACCCGTTGATGCCGCAACTCTGCATGCCAGCAGCCTTTGCATGGGTGATTGAGGTACCTGCCCAGCCTGCCTACCCAGTGCTCCCCTGCCGCTCCCTCCCCTGTTCCACACCCCAGACCTCGCCAGCGCCGGCTGGTTCCTGATCTTCCCCAAGGGCTTCCCCAAGGGCAAGTACGAGATCGACTTCGGCTGGAACAAGTGCAACCTCACGGGCGGCCCCTGGTGGCGCAACGGGAAGTACTACGGTGAGCGCTGGGTGGCATACACGCACGGGGCAGATAGAGCGAGGCACGGGTTGCATGTGGAGTTGTAGACGTGTGCTATGGCTTGTTGGTGGATGGGCTGGTGTTGATGCGCTGCGGTACGGACAGCGGCCGGTAGCCTGCAGAGCGAGAAAACAAAGGGGCCATGAGGCCACTTCGGGGTTAGCGTAACGCACTAGACACACGTGCAGATGCTGCCGCTGCACCCTGCATACGGTACATGGCCATGGCCACGCTCTACTCCTGCAACACGGCGGTCCCCACCAAAATGGGATGCTTCAACACCGCGCGCACGCACCCGTGCTCCGTTGCCCCCCTGCAGACGGCAAGTGCACCTGCTGCTGGCCCAACGCCGTGTCCTGCGTGGGCGACTGCTCCCAGTACACCGCCTCCGGAGAGGCCAGCCTCAACTGGAAGTACAGCCTGCCCGTGCAGTAGGGGGCACGTGCAGTAAGCAAGGGGCGGTTGGCAGAGGCCGCTCCTTGCGGGGGGCCGGGGCAGGAAGCAGACGAGTTGCCCCAGACCGGTCACGCGACGAGAGGAAGCACAAACGAGTATGAAACGCACGTGGTCCGAGGTTGGCGACGACCTGAGATGTCGTGTGAGTTCATGGTGGCTGCTCCCTACGGTGAAGCTGCTGTTTTTCACACAGCGCCCATTGTGAGCTGTGTAGAGTGGATGTCGTGAGCTCGTATTTATACTCTTGTAGCCTAGCGAGACTGCAGCATACTGCTGATAGCCATAGCGAACTGCTTGCAGAAAACCATTTAATGCTGTGAGCTATTCCTGTAAAACAATAACTTGGTTATGTGTGTGGTACCAGCGCTGGCCTTTGCGCTTGCATAGTAACTTCCTCAGCACTGATAATATTCTTGCTGTTTCAGGCGGCGCCGCTGCTGCTGCCATGTGCCAAGTGGTCGGTGCGGTGCAGGGGGCACGACTACTGGTCACCCGGGCTAGCTGCTGTGCGTGTCACCTCACACGTGTCACCACGGACACGTGCCGCGACCCCATGTTGCTTGCTGTTCGGCGCATGCGCAAGGCGCTACCCCGCACTTGCATCCTCCGTGCTCCCCAACCCCCTGCCGTGCCCTGCTGCCGCGGCGTGTAACGCTTGTACTGCACCACCTATTTGTCCCTTGTGTGCGTGTCTAGCAATGCTACCATATGTGCACTGGCCGGTTTTCGGAGCACGTGGTAGCTGACACGCGACTCCGCCACCCAGCCGTCCCCTTGCCGTCTTGTGAGGCCAAGTCGCTGACCATAGGGTGAATGGTGCTCGTGAACGTGCGTAAGATGAGCGCAACGAGGAAGCACAGGCTACATGACAGCGAGCGACCAGAAAGGAGCACACACAAGCACCACCGGCTCTGCCCCACATTCACATTTGCACTGACCGAGCCAAAGCAAAGTACCGTAATGCACCAGACTGGCTTGCATCACCCCAGGTGGCGTACAAGGGCACAGCCAGGGGACCCCTGGGCACAGCTGGAAAGCACTGGTGTCTAGTCCATTGCCACAACACCGAGGCATTACACGCCGAGGGCCTGTAGTAGTTTGGGACATGCACAGGTGCAACTTGAGTGCAACACAGCAACCGGACAAGAACCAATGTCCGTTTGAAGTAACCCCCAACACGACTGACTACGTTACGACACACAGCTTCTTTGTCTGCCATGTACATGTCCGTCTGCACAACAAGAGCTACTGGATTGAACCTACAACACATGCGTTCATTAGCCTGCCCACGATGTGTCCAAAAAGGCACGGCTCTTGCCACCGGCATTCTGTCCGCTTCGGAGCAGTCTTGTGCCCCTCAACAGTCAATAGTAGGCCGAAGAAGAGCAAATGCTACCAATGGCTTGCACTGGTCTAAATACACTTTCTGGCGAATGGCTAGCCGTACGGTGTGCGCGCTGGGTGCAGCGCCGTGGCAGCCGTGCACGGGCACGGCATCTTGCCCATCACGCGGCTAGGCAACCTCAACTGTCCCTGGCACGGCGCCGCACACAGCCCACTCCTTGCATCGCAACGATTTCGAGGGGAACATCTGTTGAACCCAGAACCGCCGTACGGCATGACTACCGTACAGCCCCTGTCCTCCACAAACGCAAGAGGGACTCAGCGCGCAGCTCATCAGCTCTGGCGCTACCCACCACGCGGGCGCTTGCTCCCTGGCGCCCAAGGCTTACCGGCTTCCTCCTCCTCCTCCTCTCCCTCCCCTGCCTGCCCCTGCCCCCGCCCCATACCAGACAGCCCTTGTCCCTGCCCCTGCCCCTGCCCCGCCTCCTCCAGCTTAATGCTCCTCGCCATGAGCCCGCACACCTCCTCTGTTTCCTCAGCCACGTCCCAGTTCTTCGTCGGCAGCACCCTCGGCTCGCCCAGCCCCAGCTGCTTGCACGCCTGCACCAGCAGCTGGTGACCCGAGGGCCTGCCCTCGTGCTCCCTGCGGAAGTGCTGGTTGTCCAGCGTGAACACCACACGCCGCACTGTGGAGGCGACCCGCGGGTCGGGATCTGCACCAGCTGCTGCAGCCGACACGTGTGCCGTGCAGCCGCGGTCGGTGATATGGTCGCTGTCAGGGCCGGCGACGGCCAGCTCCTCCGCCAGGTTTACGATGGCTCGCAGGCACTCCACGCCGGCTAAATAGTGGCCAGAGTAGAAGGCGTCGTGGTACGGCAGCCAGTGATGCCTTGTCACGAGCAGGAGAGCGTCCCTGGGCAGAGTGCGGGTTTGATGCGGGTTTGTTGCCCCTGCCGATATTAAGTTGTGCCTAAAATTTGTAGTAACATTAGCTATAGAAATCGTCATATCTTCCTAGGCGCGGCAGCGCCGACGGATTGTCTTCCTCCGGACGGTATGTATACCGTCGCTATGTATATAGGTCGACCTAAAAAATTTTTCGGAGCATCGTTGCCGCCCCTTGCCACTTCCTGTGCCCTGCAGCATCTTAAACGGCAGTGCTTCTTCTATTGTTCCTTCGTTACAGTCTGCGTGTCAAATCCGCGTTGCGGGTCCCCAGAAGTTCAAAGGCCGCGGTCCCCTACCTGCTTCCAGCCGGGCCTCCTCATACAGCCTTACCCTACATGTACTTCATGTGTTTTCGTCTGCCGCTTTACACTTCACTATTCACATACTGTTATCCCATGGTTGTTAACTTTG
The DNA here is from genome assembly GCA_036984285.1 of Chlamydomonas sp. KOR1. Classification (NCBI taxonomy): domain Eukaryota; kingdom Viridiplantae; phylum Chlorophyta; class Chlorophyceae; order Chlamydomonadales; family Chlamydomonadaceae; genus Chlamydomonas; species Chlamydomonas sp. KOR1. Next base: position 37,639 of record BQMZ01000254.1, on the reverse strand, counting down.
GAAGCCCAGCAGGCGGTTTCGTCTGTACGGCTCATACAGCTCGCATAGTCGCATTAAGCTAAAGCACAGGGCACGTGCATATGGGCTTGTCAGTTACCAACACTTGCATAGCTGATAAGTCTATCGCGCAACTTATTTCTCCCACTCCTCTTGGTCCAAGTGCTCCATCACCGGCTCTTCACGCAGTCTTCACAGGAGAGACAGACGTACAGCCTGTCACACCCTTGAACAATTACCTACAGTCTGCAAGGTGGTCTTGGGCGCACGCGAAGAGAGCTCTGACCACTGACCCAGCACATGACGGTCCAGTTCGCCATGGACCTCCGCAACAATCCCCGTGCTGCACCAGAAAGCCCAGTCTTTGGCAACATTTCGCTCCATAACGTCATCCTTGAAGTTCAGGCCCGGGGCTGCGTGCATTGGCACCCCGTGCGGGCAATGCACCCGAGGAATGGCCGACGGACAAGTCGAACCACTGCTGCACGTTTGCAAGCACCTGAACAGGAAACCAGCATGTAAGTAATACAATACATTCTTGCTAGTAGTTCACTCTCTGGCAGTCCTGACATTCTACAGGCGTGCTCCGCACGTGCAGGACAGGGGACTCCCCTGGTGCAGGAGCAGCACTACTGCAGACTACCGCAGGGGCCAAAGTCAACTGCAAACGCACGGGTACTTATGGCAGCATCTTGTGTGTCAACAAGCTCTGCAGCAGGAAAACGGGGAAGAGGAATCTAAGAACAGCGAATGGACTGCTGACCACAGGGAACGCACAGGGCAGGGGTTTGTTTGTGGGTGGGCTGCCCACCCACCGTGGGCACGTGCCATTCTGCACTGAACTTTGTGTTTTCCAATGCACCGCTCCCAAACGGTACAGCGCTCAGTTCGTTTCTGCATGCCCTTGCGCTATCTTGTCACATGTCCAGAATACCGTAGTAGCCAGAGAGCACTGTAGTAGCGCCTGGTGGATGCTGAGTGTGGTAGCTGGTTTGTGCATATAGACTTGCATGAGTACGGCTTGTCAGCCTGTAACGTGCTTCTGTAGCTGCGCTGTGGTCCCTGTTCCGCTGCCAAACCACCCCAAGGGGGCCAGGTGGGGCAAAAGGGGGCGGTCTGCCCCCTGAGCCCCACCAATGGCCCCCTTGGCATCCTAGTGGCCGTACCAACATGCATACCATGTCAGCCCCTTCCCAGCTGAAGGCAGGGGCGTCCAGCATATGAAGGCACGATTATAATGAACACCACTGTGAAGTCTGTCCGGATAGGGCATACTGGACTGTTGTCGGTCGGCTACACCCCACGGAGGCGGTCAGGCGCTGAGCCGGAGTACCTGGAAGAGTCTTCCTGTGCTACGGTACCGTCTCATCAGCGAGTGCCGGGCATTACCATTTGGACCCTCAAGTTCCTTTCGCAACCGAGGCTCTTACTCACGGTGACCATCCCGCACATAATTTCTGAAGCAACCTTACGAAGGAAACGATCCTACCTGGATGCGTGCTGCAGCATGAGACGCGCTACCAGCAGCCGGTGCCCGAAGCGGCACGCGCGGTGCAGCGGCGTGTCATGGTAAGCCACGTCCCGCACGTGCAGCAGCTCCCGCCAGCGCTCCAGACCCAGGCGATCGATGGCAGCCTGTACAGGCGGCCGGCATGTGGGTGGAGCAGGTGTGGGTGGAGCAGGTGCGGGCACGTGCAAGGTGGACGGACGCCGCGTGGTGTGCTAGCCTGCTTCTAGTAGCTGAGCGCCGACAGTTTGTTAACAGCAGGTGGTAAATATAAGCACATTACAGAGCGCCCTTGACATCCAAGGCTTGCCCCCTGTGCTCCATGCGCGTCATACGAGCGGCCCACTTTGCCCACGTGGCCTACACAAAAAGCCGCTATGTCAGATGCACATCCTCGAGCCACAACGTATGCTTTTACACATGTGTGCCTTACCATGCGCACTCGCGCACGCACGTACAAATCGTAGTGTGCGTTGAGCACTGGTGGCGTGCTCACATCCACGCACTTTGCACCCCACATCCCACGCACCTGCACCATCTGCACCGCCAGGCTCTCCGGCAGCGGCTCATCGGGGTCCGTGGGCTCAGGCTGCCGGCCCGGCTCCTCCAGGCGGTCTGGCGGCGTGGCCAGCCAGTGCGCAAGGCACTGCCCCTCAAGCTTCTCGCCCCACGCCCCGTCCGCCCGCATGGCAAGCAGGTGCTCAGGGGGCACGGTGAACAGCAGCGCACGCCATCGGGACAGCAGCTCCGCCGCAGTGACCACCCCTTCCCCTGGCCCTGCCGCACATGGCCCTTCTGCCGCCTGGCCTGTGTCGGGCGTGAAGGTGTACGCAGCTCTGGTAGCGGAAGGCCGTGCGGCCACAATCGCAGGGCCGGCTGCGGGGGCGGGGGCGGCTGTCGAGGGTTCGGTGCCAAGCAACGAATGTTGGCGGCCGAAGTGCTGGCAGGAGAGCAGGAAGGACCAGATGCGGTCGCGGGCGGGCGTCCAGGCGGACATGGGGCTGGTGGCGCCTTGCGGCCGTGCGCTATGCGTCAGCTGCTGCGGGGACGGTACCGGCGGTAGTGGCGGCGGCGCCGGTGCTGCGGCCATAAGCCACTCCGCCTGCTGCTGCGGCTGCTGCGGCTCTGGGGACACCTGCGTTTGTTGCAGCAAGCTCACCTGCTGCCCCTGCCCCTGCCCCTGCTGCAGCGCAGCCTGCAGCTCCTTGGGTATGGTGACGTGGTAAGCCATGACCCGCGAGGACACCCACATGTCGATGTACAACTTGCGCTTGGGGTTGGGCCTTGCATCGGGGCCAGGGCCAGGGCCCCGCCCCGGGGACACCGCTTTGGGTTCGCTGCTGTACACGAGGTGCTTGAGGTCTCCGCAGTCCTTGAGGTCAGCGGGTAACGGCACGCCCTGCTTCTTCGCGTCATGGTCCCGGATGCAGGGCTTGGCATCCGGCTCAAAAAACGCTAACGCGTACGGGTACACCTGCGCGTTGGGTGGGCAAGGATTTGCTGGTGTCGCCACACCACCCACCCACCTAAGACATGTTGTTCTTGTCTGAGTTGAGCTGGTGTAAGCGAGATAAATATATAAAACATTGATCTTGTCCGCGGAGAGGGAAGCAACACGCAAGGGCTCAAGGCCTGTCGATCACACAACAGTAAAACCCAAGAGTGATTGGTGCACTCTTCTTCAGGTCTCTTCGCCTGGCAGCGGGCGCTATGCCCGGATGACCCGTCAATCGCTCGTGCTCACCATGTTGTAGGGATGCCTCGCGTCCTCGCACGCCTTGACCCTGGTCTTGCCGCAGCTGCAGCGGGGATAGTACACGTGGACCAGGTACACACCCTCCGCAACCTTGAACGGCTGGGGACCGGACTTCCAGCTGCCTGCCAGCACAGGCACACGGGGATTCACAAGTCGTGAAGATTGCCAACGCAGAGCCCTAGCCAGTCATGTAACAGTTACCATGGCAGGGCGGCAGAGCGGTGGGCCCTAGGACACCTACTAAAGAGCGCCGGGCCATGCAGCCTTAATTGCAACCGATCGCACGCCGGTCCCAGCACTCCTTCTGCCCACCCTACAATCTGAGAAGGTAGGGTACTGCACGTGGTAATACACACCTGAGTTCTGCCGTGAGTTCGTGGCCTTGCCGCGCGTGACGAGCAGGTAGCTGATCGGGCTGGGTGGTCGGAGGATGTCATCCGGCGGCTCCGGGAAGGCTGTTGGCAGCTCGTACCCCTGTGCGTCCAGGTGCGCAATGAGGCCCAGCATCATGCCCCCCAGGTGTCGCAGACCGCTGTCCTTCGCGTCGCCCTCGGGGCGGCTGAGCAGGCTGGCCGTTTCCCGGAGCCACGCCTCCGAGGGGGCGCCGTCCGGCGGGGGCACACCTGTCTGCGGGTGCTGCTGCTGCGGAGGCTGCTGCGCCGAGGGTTGCTGCTGCTGCAATCGCAGCACCGGAAGCGGTGAGAATAGCACGTCCTGCCGTGGCGTTGGAGGGCGCCAGTGGTGGTTTGGCGGTGGTTGGCATTGTTGCAGCTGGTACATGTACGGCGGTGGGGCGGCCTGTTGCTGTGGTGGGTGCTGATGAGGGGGCCCCAGCTGCCCCAGCTGCGAGTAGGCAGAGAAGGGCTGATGCTGATGCAGGGGGCCATGAATGTACCCCGGTTGCTCCATTACTACCAGACCTGGCGCCGGTTGCGGGGCGGGGTGCGTATTGGGCTGCGGTTGTGGAGGCACCGGCAGGGGAACGGCGACAGGGTCGGAGGCAACATTGGGGGAAGCGGGGGTTGTCCAGTTGTGCGGCTGTGGCGCAATATCGTTTAGGGTTGTTGGAGATGTGCGACGCGACTCTGCCGTGGTCTCCACATCACACAGGTCCGGTCCGAAGAGGCCTCGCAGGACGTCAGTAAACGAGGTCCCGCCAGATAGCGTCTGGTGCTCTGCCTGGTGTGCAACTGTAGTTGGCCGTGCAACATTGGCCAGGTTTTCGCTCGCGCTGATCATGGCATTGTAGTTGCCCTTCTTGCGGCTTTTTACGAGCAACAAGTGATCACTCGCAGCTCTCGCCGTTTTGCCAAGGGGACTTTTCAATAGCGTTGCGACTCCCTCGCGTTCTCGTTTGTTGTGTTGCTTTACTTTGAAATTGAAAGATCTCGACATTCGGCGTGCCGTCGCTGGGTTGCAACGATGGGAGCAACGTCACAGTCTCACGACCAAGTCTCACGACCTCAATTGAAAACGTACACACAGCGTGCATTGATCTGTACGACTATACTAGTGGAGAAAAGTTTTAACGCAGGAGAGTCCTTGTTGCCGGTGTAGCGGACAGCGGAGTTTCCCGCTCAACCAACCCGGGTGCTCCGAAACCACTGGTCCGACCTGCCAGTCATGGCGCTGTTGGGTGTTTCAAGTAAACAGCTCCGCCAGAACCCACAATGAGAACCTATCAGAAGCCGAGCATGCTGCAGCAGTGCAGAACAAGCAGCAGTAACCCACAGGAATGCTCCCCCAGAGCCCAGACTGCTCGGAAGAGCTTAGGACATGTTGGGCCCGCTCAGGCTTTACGCTGATAGCTGTACCATCTGTGCCGGGTTGCCCCCCGGCGCGCACCAGACCGCACCAGTGCGTGAACGCACGAGTGGGGTGTGACGGTGGCCTGTATGTGTGTATGTGTCCCGCGTGCACGGACCTAGCAACATCCCAGGTTTGACCCGCTCTGTGAGCGGGACGGGGCTGGGCTCCGAAAGTGGACCAAAAGTGCAAAATCCTACAACATCCCAGGTATCGAGCACGGCCACTTACAGGCGCAGTTGGGGAGAGCGGTCGGAGCGCCAGGGGAAGGGATTTCTGTGTCAACCATGATCCTGTTTCCCATCCTCTCTCCCTGCCCTGCTCCATCAGCTCCCAAAGGTGCGAAGCCCAACAGCATGGACCTCAATTCATCAATACACCAGCTTGGTCCCGCCCCACACATGCGAGGAGCTGTAAGGACACGCCTGCAGAAGGCAAGCAGGCCCACATGTCGTAAGACCCATCCACGCTTTCTATTAGGAAGAATCGAGGCGCCCAGATGCTGCTTGTGCCCCTGCCGCCTGCCCCATTCAAGCCCGAGATCCCTCCGCCGAAAACTGGCCCCACTTGCCCCGCAAAAGCCCTCCACAATGTATTATCCATGATGCACTAGGAAGGCCACGCAGTACGTGCTCATGCCAGCACCCGTGCACGAGACAAGGCAGGCATATGCCCAAAGAGGATCAATAGACGGATTAGCAATCACGGAGAGGATCAACGGACTAGCAATCAGGCCACCGCAAACCACAAATGACTCCAGCCGCAGATGACTCCGATCAAAGATGTAGCAATCCTTGGCGAAAGCACCAAGAGTAGGAGCTCGCCCACACGCCAGACCAACTGCTCCAGAACCCCGCTCTAACGCTACCACCAGCTACACAGCCTGCCGCTCCAAGACAAGCGTGTACATAAAAAGCACGGCGCCCCACGGCATAGGGCTGCATCGCAAAAGCAAGCAAGCTGTCTGCGAGCCGCAATTGAGCTACAGCGCCACACCAACGTAGCGCACGTGTCGGTGCCTGCCTTACATTGCCATGGCACACAAGCAGAAACTGAGAGCGCACTGCAGTCTTATATTTGTCAAGCTACACATGAAGCCGTTGTTGTCTCACATACGTCTGGACCCATATGAAAACAGCGCAGACATCCCACACTGCCACCGGTGCGGCACCTGCCGTATCCCGTACGGCACGTGCCTTGCGACACCCCGACGGGCAACACTTGCTGCTTGCCCCGCGTCAAGATTGTATGTGACGCCATGGCGCCACGGCGTCTCGGCAGCATCCCATATCTCCTACCGTGTCCCGGCGTGAGCGCACCAGGCGCAGGTAGGTTCCTAAGCAGTCCCGCAGCCTCCAGCCTCATACGTATTAACAGCAATAATGCACCACCCTGTCCGACCACGTACGCCCCACACACCAGGCCTTACCCACCGCGCGGCCGTTTGCTCCCAGGCGCCCTCTCGTCTTTCTCCCCCACATCGCCCTGCCCCTGCCTCAGCCCCAGCCCCTGCAGGTCCTCGGCTGTGTCCAGGACCCCGCACCGAACTACCAGCTTGGCCAGGGCCTTGGCGTCCTCCTTTTTCTCTGGCCATTCATCGTGCTCATCAGCTGTGGTCCCCAGCACCTTGGGCTTTCCTAGCACCCTCGGCTCCCCCAGCTTTCCCAGCACCCTCGGCTCCCCCAGCCCCAGCTCGCTGCACGCCTGTATCATCAGCACGTGCCCTGAGGCCCTGCCCTCGTCCTCTCTGTCGAAGTGCTGGTTCTTGAGGTTGAACACCAAAAGCCGCCGCGGGTCATCACGGTATGACTTGTAAGCTGCTGCTACTGCTGGTGGTGCTGCTGCTGCTGAGCCGCTGCCAGGGCCGGCGGCGGCGCCGGAAGAGGCGAGCTCACTGCAGAGCTTCACCACCTCTCGCAGGTGCATGAGCCCGGCCTCGTAGTGGCCCCGCCGGAAGGCCGAATGGTAGGGCAGCCAGAAATGCCCGGTGTCGCACAGAAGGGCACACCTAGGGCGGAGCCGGGAATGGGCAGTGGGGGTCCGAGGCCAAGCGTTTGTGCCTTTTGCCGAGCGGTTGCGTGCATCAATCGCCAGGGATGTAGAAGGCAGGGTAAAATCGGTTGCGTGGGCTGCTGAAGGCCCGAAGCCAGGTGATGCATGGGACCCATATACGGTATTGAGACTGCGTCCTTGCCATCCTCCAATGCCGATTGTAGAAAGAAAAGCACAAAGCAGTCCAGCAACCGGGCCGTACCTGGGTGCGTGCTTAAGCATGAGCGCCACCAGCTGCAGGCGGTGCCCGAAGCAGCACACGCGGTGCAGCGCCGTGGCGTTGTGTGCCGTGTCCCCAACCGACAGCAGCGAACGCCAGAGCTCCAGGCCCATGCGGTCAATGACAGCCTGTGAGCCACGTGCAAGAGCGTGGGGGCATTCAGGACACAGCATAATCTAGCACAGGGTTTTAGGCTGTTCCGTGCCTCTCCTGAGCGCAACACCCGTTCCATGACGCTGGCTCGCCACTTGCTTACGCGCTCCTTGCCTGGGTCTCGTACTAACCTAAAGCACAATATCAGTGTTGATCCAACCACGTTCTCGTGTAGGTGCTCGCCTCGAAAATGGTCCCCAATCAATTGCCCCAAAGGGGCCATACGAGATACGGGAGCTTGCAGAGCTACGCCTTGCCCAACCCCACGCACTTGCACAGCCATCGCCACAGTCTACGCTTGCGCCCACACACCCGTTCCCGCCCACCTGCACCATCTGCACCGCCAGGCTCTCCGGCAGCGGCACGTCAGGGTCCCTAGGAATGGGCTTCAGGAAGGGCTCCTGCAGGCGGTCCGGCGGCGTAACCAGCCAGTGGGCCAGGCACTGGCCCTGCAGTTCCTGCCCAACTTCTTGTCCGCCCGCATGGCCACCAGGTGCTCAGGGGGGACCTCGGCCAGCAGCGCACGCCATTGGGCCAGCAGCTCTGCCCCTTGCAGGCCTGTGGCCTGACCGGCTGCGTCAGCATTCGTAGCACCCGCCGCCGCCGGGCTTCCAGCCAGGCCGGCCCCGTCATGTATGGGGCGGCCGGCGTGCTCCAGCAGGAAGGACCATATGCGGTCGCGGTCGGCCGCCCAGGCAGGCAGCGGGCTGGTGGCTGCTGCAGACGAGGCTCCGGCCTCGATGGGCTGCGGCCCGTATTGTTGTTGCAGCTGCTCGTGCGCCTGCTCCTGCTGCTCCTGCTGCCGTTGCTGCTGCTGCTGTGGGGGCAGCGGCGATGCCAGCATGAGCTCCAGCTGCGGCGGCGGCTGCAGCAACGCCTGATGCTGCGGCGGCGGAAACTCTTGCGATGGCAGCAGCGGCAGCGGCGCCTGCGTCACTGGCAGCTGAAGCGCGGACGGCTGCGCCATCCCCGCTTGCTCCTGCTGCTGCTGCTGCTGATCCCGCAGCTGCCCCTCCGTGAGTTGCTGCTGCTGCTGCTGCTGCTGCTGCGCCTCAGGCACGACACTGAGGTAGGCCATGACCTTCGAGGACACCCACATGTCGATGTACACCTTGCGCTTGGGGTTGGGTCTGGGGTCCGGCTGGGGCTCACCGCCCGGGGAGCTGGGCTTATGCTCGCTGGGTTGAGCCAGCGGGTGGTGTTTGAGGTCACTGGGGACCGGCACGCCACGCTGCTCTGCCTCCGGGTCCCAGCTGCAGACCCGCACGCGTGGCTCAAAGAACGCCAGCGCATAGGGGCATACCTGTGTCAGGTGGCACGGGGTGGCCATTGGGCAAATGACCTTGAAGCACTGCCAGTGGCGCCAGAAGAGTTCATGCCAGTTGCACGCTTGGTCGACCCGGCAGCAAAGCCTCTGCAGAACATGTCACCTACGGGCAAGTACAGCGGAAACCCTGTTACTGAGAATACCTACGTTGTTGTAGGGGTGCTCCTGCTCAGCGCAGGCCTTGTCCCTGGTCTTGCCGCAGCTGCAGCGGTGGTAATACACATGGGCCAGGTACACGCCCTCCGCCACCTTGAACGGCTGCGGCCCAGATTTCCAGCTGCCAGCAGGCAACAAGGGAATGTGCACCAGCCTGGTCACTGGCATGCAAATACTGTCAGCACCCGTCGCGTTACGGACATGGTATAGCACTACTTGCTGTAAGTGCATGCTCCCATACCGGAGCAAGCCCAAACGCCACAGCCTGGGTCATGCCGGCGTGCAACATTTGCACGTCTCCCGCGATAACCCACAAATTCTTAGCTGTCTAAATCCACATGTTGTACAGCCCACCCTTGCCCCTGAAAGCCGCACCGGAAGTCTTTTTTGAGCCGACAGCTTTGCCGCGCGTAATCAGCAGGGAGGCGGTGGGACCAGGGAGGCGGAGCACCTCCTTAGGGAACGCTGTCGGCAGCTCGTACCCGTTAGCGTCCACGTGCATGGTGAGGCCCAGCATCATTTCCCCTAGCCGCCGCAGGCCAATATCCTTGGAGCCACCCTCGGGGCTGCTGAGCAGGCGGGCTGTCTCCAGGAGCCATTCCTTGGAAGGGCAGCCCGCCGGCGGGGGCACAACCGCCTGCCGTTGCTGCTGCAGCAGCTGCAGCGGCGGCGGTTCGGCCTGCTGCCACTGCTGCTGCAAGAAGGGCTGAGCAACCTGCTGCTGCTGGCGCTGTTGTTGCTGCTGCTGCATGGGCGGCGGCGGGGCCTGCTGCTGGGCCAGCAACAGCTGTGGCTGCATGAGGAGCTGCAGCTGCTGCAAGTCTACCTGCAGCGGCAGCTGAGTCGCCTGCTCGGTGCGTTGCGGAGGCGGTGGAGGCATCGCTGTGGGCCCTGCGAGCGGTGCCGCACCGAGGAGAGGCAGTGGGGGAGCCCACTGGTGTTGCTGCTGGCCGAGGTGGTGGGCCGCGGTGGACGGCAGTTGGTTCCGCTGGACCAACTCAAGCGTGCGTTCAAGTTCGGGTTCACCGTCTGCACCCCCGCTGATGGTGGACATGAGGTCCGAAGGGATGTCGTCAAGGGTGTCGGGGCCGGCCCCACTCCAGGCCTTGTACAATAACGCAGCAGCACGGTCCCCTGTCTCCTGCACTAGGTGGCCATCATTGTCAGCCATGATGGGGAGTGCGTCTTTAGCGGAGTGCCGCCGCGGAATAAGTTAGGGACGTAGCCCAGGGTCTGGGGGCCTCGGGAGACCCGGCGTAGCAGTGAGACGGCGTGTCGACGGTACCCGCTGAACATCGACCGAGTGGCTTCGTAATTAGCTAACCCTAGTTCAGCATGTCGGCGCGAATGCGCTCGGAAATCAATTCCTTGTGTCTTGGCGCCCGAATGGGTTATTCGCCCGCTAGCGTTTGACCCGTGCTCATAAGTATTGCAGAATCTAAGGCATACAATGCACGCCATTTGCTTGTCTCTGGAGTGCGCTGTTTGCAAGGACGACCGCAAACAGCGGAAAGCTGTCTCACGAGTGTCTCACGCCCTGACGGCAAAAATGAGCTGCGCGAAGGAATGCGCAAGCGGGGTTGCACGACTGCATAATGCCGTCTTTTGCGTACCTATTGCAGTACCTTGCCGCGAAGATGCAGCCTCTTGCCAGATTTGACAGGGGAGTCCTCGTTACAGGGCCCTCCAGGGCACTCGCGAAAGCACGCGGTCGTTAAGCATGTGTACTATCATGCTGCTTTGCGCATGAAATCGCAAGAGCACTGTTGCTCTTGCAGCATGAGGTAGGGCATCGCCTAGCGCTCACCACCCTCGACTCCGACAAGGGTCAGCAAGGGGCCGAGGCGCGAGGGGGTGGGTAGGGCATGCCCACAGTGCAGCCAAGATCAGAGGAGTATGGGATAAGCCGTCAATGGGCTGCCTGCCGCATACTGTATGCTTGGCCATCCCACAAGTTGCCGTTCACACCTGTGAGAGTGCCAGTGAGGTGCCGCTCGTGAGGTCCCTGTGAGGGGTCGTGAGCGTGCTCGTGACCGTACGGCCTAGTAACCTCGACCTCTACGCCACGACGTGCTGTGACTTATTTTTACTGCGCATTCAATCGAGCCTTGTGGCCGCTAACTAGTCGCGATTGGCGCAAGCCCGTGGAAGAGGCCAGGCCCTGAGAAGAAGGCAGCACAGGGGTTGCGGTGCGCGTGGGCGGGCTTTCGTGCTCCAGGACGGCTTTGCAGGCCCACTAAGACTATACAAACACGTTGAATAGAAGAGATTGAAGGTATAATCATGGCAAGGCTTACTCCTGATACGTTCCTGGTGGCAACGCTGATGTTGCTCGCCGCCACGTGGCACGCCGGCACAGTACATGCCGCCCCCCGCCACTGGCGCCCGGAAGATTATCCAAACCCCTCCACCGACATCACACGGTGCAGCAGGGAGGCCGCCGGGTCCGTATGCGACCCCGATCGCCTCGTCACAGCAGAGGCCATGGCGGACATTGATGCACTGCTGCTGAAGCTGAAGGCGGGCGCCAAGCCATTCGCCCAGATGGATTGCGGAGCGGCTGGGCTTGTGGGCTTCCCGGTGGGGCGCTGAAGCTTGCTTTGCGCGTACCTGCACTCAGCCGCCGCGCACTGTTGTGCTTTGGCTGCCCATTCTTTCTCCTTTCTTCTCAACATTACGGCTGCGTTCTTCTCAACATTACGGCTGCGTGCAGGCGTGGACGTGCCATGAAGCCGCGCAAGCGGGCCCCACTGCCCGCTGCCATTTCCCCACTTGCCACTGCCATACCCAGCCTTACCCTTGCGTGCACCCTTCCCACCATACTCCAATCTGCTTAACGCCTGCAACTCCTGACCTCTGTCCTCCCTGCCCCAGGTGGGCGTCGCACTGATGCACCGCATGTACGAGTCGCCAGATAGTACGGTGGCGGCGCACTCGTTTGCAGCGTACCTGCAGGACCATTGGGAGGTGGGGCTGCCCGCCTGCGACAATGGCGCTGTACTTTTGGTCTCGGAGCTGGGCGGTGCGACAGGCGGCGTGGCGGCGCTGTCGGCGGGGCGGGGTGTGGCTGGGCTGCTGTCCGCCGAGCAGCTGCAGAGCATTGAGCAGGGCATGGTAGAGATGGTGGGCCAGAAAAGGTGGGTAATGAATAAGTGCACGTAGGCGCATGCAGACGCACTTGAAGCTCGGGGGCGGTACGGTTCGCTGTGCGCAAGGGCTGCCCGACCCCGGTCGCTCACACCGGCACATCCTCCTGCCCTACGAGTGTAGACAGCTGAATACCATTGCAAGCATGAAGGGGTATCTTGGCTCTTTCTTTGGTACGCCAGGTTTGCGGCTGCGGTGGAATGGGGCATCAATACCCTGGGGAAGGCGCTGGCAGACGCCCTGCCGCACCATGGCAGCGACGACAGCGGCAGTGGCGGCGGCGGTGGGGGCAGCAGCGGCAGTGGCGGCGGCGACAGTGAGGGCGGCAGCGACAGCGGGGGTGGGGCTGCTGACGGCGGCCGGCACAGCGGCGTGTCCCGTTGGCTGCCTCTGTTTCTGGACGAGGCCGTCATTTTGGCCGTGGGCGCTGCTGCTTTGGCCCTGGGGAGGACACTGTACACCCGCACCAAGTTCCAGGTGAGTGAGCGTGTAGCCCAAGGATGCTACCGGTGGGTGGTACGTAGCTACGTAGGCACGCGGCTCATTCACTGCATGCATGGCGAGGAGCGGTCCGCATGTAGGCTCGACATTGTATGGTAGCTGGGCACACTGGCACGTGTAGACCACTCGGGCAGATCGGCCATCGCCATGCAGCGAGCGAATGTGTCCGTCCCACGGGGCGTCCACGCACATTTGAGAGCTGTGTACTTGGCGCTGCCCTAATCTCCATTTCTCAAGGCATCCTTACCTCCACCCTGCAGAAGTGCAAGGCTCAGCTGTTCCGCATTAAGAGGGACGCCGCGGCGCGGGCAGCTGCCGGTAGCCCAGCAGCCGCCACCACCGCCGCCAACACGTGGACCGCCACGTCCAGCGTCGCCAGCGCCCTCCGCACGTGTGTGACCTGCGGTGTCCGCCTCGGTGCAAGCCCCACACAGCAGCAGCAGCAGCAGCAGCAGCAGCAGCAGCAGCAGGGTGAGGCTGGTAGCTATGTGCCCCTGCACCGGCAACGGCGCAGCAGGGCGGCCCCCTGGCCCAGCCGCTGCTGCCTGCCGCAGGGTCCCAGGGCCAGCAGCAGGCGGATGGCGATGAAGGTGCCACGGCGCTGCTGCTGCCGTGCGGCCATGCCTTCTGCGAGGGCTGCCTGCTGCCGTGAGTACCTGGGGCGGTCACGAGTAGTATGGGGCCAGGCCATTACCGGGAACGGCAGCAGGCAGGTAGATGAGTTCTGAACCCTGCGCACCATAATGATACCATGCGAGTGCGGGCACGAGTGCAGGGAGCTGAGCGCTGCTGGCTTCTGCTGGATCTGCTCCCACAGGAACCTACAGCGCACGGCGGCGTGTCCGTCCTGCGCTGCCGGCGTGTCCAACCACACGGCCGACACCGCCAGCGCCGTTGGGGCCACCCGCAGCGGCGCCCTCCCGCAGGGCGCCCTCAGCTGCGACATCGAGCAGCCGCCCTCCATCGCCTCCACACCCCTCCTCGCCTCCGAGATTGCTGCCACGCACTCCACCTCCGTATCCAGCTCCGCAGCCGTCAGCACCACCACCCTCAGCCCCGTGCTGCTGTGGCAGCTGCGCCGCCGGTGGGTTGACGCACACGCGGCACAGCAGCAGCAGGAGCAGGAGCAGCAGCAGGTGCTGCTGCCCACCGCCCACGAGCTGGCGGTGCGGCTGCAGCAGCTGCACACGGACTACCCCGAGTTCGTGAAGGAGGAGATGGTGGTGGTGTGGGAGCGAGACCTGAACGAAGGTACGGCAGTTGTTGACCGAGCGTTCGCGATGCATGGTTGCGTACTCAAAGCGCTGTGCAGTGTGAAGACGACATTTTTTGCTACCGGCGCGTGCGCAACAGAACCGCTGGTGCCCTCAGTGCCAGGGCATCAAGGGCAACCAGCCCAGCACCTGCCCCGACAACTGCCCCCTTGTACAGACGGGTGGAGCTGCCGCTGGACACGTTCCCCCAATGACAGGATATATATCGACTCTCCATGCCCGCATACCTCTGCATCTGAGTCTTTCTTTCGCTAGCTGCCCCGCTGACGGCTTAACACCCCGACGGCCTGCTCGGCCCCCCCGCCTGCCCCACCCCAGGCCGGGAGCTGGATGCACAGCAGCTGAGGGCCTTCGAGGCGGCGGGGCCCCAGAACCACGGGTTGGTGGTGGAGGGTGTGACCAACCTGCTCACCACAGTACGGCAGGCGGTGCGCCGCAGGCCGCAGCCGAGGCGGCTGTGAGGGGAGGCTCGCGCGGCAGTAGAGCTGGTGGGGCATGAGGTGCTCTGCCCAATGCCGTACCAGGTGACAGTTGGCAGTCAAGGGGCCTGCTCGCAGGCAGTGCGCCTTTGCAGCGTGTTGTTGACAGACTGCCTTGACGTTGTTGTTTTGGTATGTTGTAAATACCTTGCAAGGAATAAGCGGGGCACGCCTGCAGGCCCCAGATAGAGAGCCCGGAGGGCAACTACTGGAAGAGCCAAGAAGAGCAGCTTTGGGGACCGCGGGGTATTGGCGGTGCCGGTCGGATGGGACTGGATGGAACGGAGGCGCCTTTGGGCTGTGAATGTGTCAACTTATTGGGTTGTCGACGACCATGTGGCAGCAGTGCCTGCAGGAGTAGCAAGGTGGCTTAGAGTTTTACCAGGGTTTCCTTGCGTATGGTCGTCGTTTTCTTGCACTGGTTTGTAGATTGTAAATATGGTAGATTGGCCCGTACAAGGGCAGCAAATGTTGATGCCAATCTGCAACTTAGGCTAAGCATGCTTGAAATAAAGGACAAACGCGGAAAGGCGGGGGCCACTAACGTCACAGCGGGCACGTGTCAAGGACCGGTAGCTTGGCGTGCTGTGTTGCCCGCAGGGGAGACTCCCCTGGTTGTCCGTGCTTTGAATGGCAGCCTTGTTCCCTGGACGCGGCTGTTCCGCTGTTGCACAAAGACTGTATATCAGTATATGAGTCGCTAGGAGTAGTGAGACCTTGCCTGAGCTTTGCATCTCAGCCCTGGTCCCCGGTTGCGGCTGCTCCGTTGCTGCATGCGACTTGTGTGACCGGCACACTGAGCGCGTTGCGTTGCCCCAACTTTGCATCCCCTGCCCAGCCCTGTTCTCTGGACGTGGCTGTTCAGTTGTTTCGCCAGATTTTTTACCTGGACAGCTAGGACTGCTGCATCACTTGAGCTTTGCATTCCGCCCTGTTGCCCAGACGCAGCTGTTTGGCTGTTGCAAAATGTAAGCACTTGCCACCACTGTGTTGCACAAGCACTGCTTTTGTGGGCCACTCGCGTTCAGCCATGTAGTTTTCGTCTGGTACGGTACTGATCGCCGATGCGAGTTGTACTCTCAGTACTGATCGCACCGGTACAGTACTGTTGGACGGCTTTGTTGGCCCCGTTCGGCTGTGAGGCATACCATGATGAGTAAGGCTGTTGCGCTTTAAGCTTGCGAACGGCTGTAACAGATTGGACCTCCGTCTGTACCCACCGGGCGGCACGAACGTACACTCTGTCGTACGGCAGCATCTGGTTGCATGTATGGCACAAAGCCGGTGCTCACACTGTTGGCACGCTGGTCCCGTCGGCCAGCCACACCACGGCACAAACTCCACCAAGGGAGGACCCCTGCATCTACCACGTGCATACATCACCGTAGCACCTCCGGACCGTCTGCCAACCAGTGTCCACGCCCACCGCCGACGAGTGAGTCCGGCTCCCACAACCTCCTGCCCTCTCTAACCAAACGCCACTGCCTCCTCGCCAATGCCTCTGCCCTGCCCCGCGCCATGCTCCACTACGACGCGCCGTAGGTGCTGCGCCACTCCTCGTGCCGCTTGATGTCCTCCTTGGACACGGAGGGGTTGATCTTGCGCATGGCCTGCTGGAAGTCCTCCAGAGTCACTGGCTCCTGCACACATCAAGCACAGGGCACGGTAAGAGGTAAATAGGGGCATGTCAACCAACTGTTGTCACTGTACGACAACACCGTCTGGTGGAGGAAAACACCAGACGGCGGCCTATTGGTACAGGAAATGCCAAAGCGCTTGGTTGTACCCCTTCAGCAACAATCACTGCAAGCATGGGCCAAGTTCCATCCGGTACTGACAAGGCAAGGAGTTAGACAGGAAACAAACTGCACGCAAGGGTGCCGCTTCGCGCACCTGGAACTTGTCCTTGCCCGCCTCCCGAAGCGCCAGGATCTCCGCCGGGCTCTTGCCCGCCACCAGGCGCCGCATGCCGTTCATGGCGGCGTCGCGGCAGATGTTGGTGATGTCGTCGCCGCTGTAGCCGTCCAGCTTGGCGGCGATGGCGGTCAGGTCCACGCCGGGGGCCACCTCCAGGTCCTGCGGCAGGGGAGAGTAGGGGAACGGGATGGGAGGGTAGGGAAGGTGGCCTGTGTAGTTTGGGGCAATTGCTGGCTGCCGTAATGCTACCGTTACGTGGATTCTGCGCCACAGGCTGCAACCTGCACGGGTTACTGTGCCAGGGAAACAAAGATGGAGCGAGCGCAGGAGTGGGCAAGCCTTGTGGGCAAGTGAGGTGCCGAGTCAGGCGGGTGACACATGCCGGGGTCAGTGAGCGTTGAGGGGTCGGTACGGAGGGGCAAGATGCACAGGCTTGCAACGTCGGGTGGCGCCGTGCTGCCGCTGGTAGATGAGGACCGTACCGCCCGCCCTGCCCTCGGGAACAGGACTAGCCTCCTGCGCAGCGCCCTTGCCTTGAGGTTGATGTGCAGCAGCTGCAGGCGTTGCTCGCGCTCCGGCAGCGGGATGTAAACGCGCTTCTCCAGGCGGCGGCGCAGCGCCTCGTCGATGTCCCACGGGAAGTTGGTGGCGGCCAGCACGAACACGTGCCGCGGGGCGGGCGGCTCCTCGTCCTCGCCGCCCTTCTCCTTGTCCTTGTCCTTCTCAGTGCCGTGCACGCCGTCGATCTGGTGGGTGTGATTGGTGCAGGTGCAACGGCGGCTCACGATCAGCCTTTTTCTTGCCAGCATGCAACTGCACAAGTAAGGGCGTATATGGCACTGCAGGTCTTGCATCACGTCGTTTGCCGGCAAGGTAGGAGCTTGGTGGTAGTGGTCGAAACCCGTGCCGCCCCCACCTGCACCAGCAGCTCAGTCTTGACCCTCCTGGACGCCTCGTGCTCGTTGGCGGTGCCGCGCTGGCTGCACAGCGAGTCCACCTCGTCAATAAAGATCATGGCGGGGGCCATCTCGCGGGCCATGTCGAACAAGATGCGCACCTGAGGGCAAAAGACACCGGAACAGGGGAGGGGCGTCAGCATGCCGTCGAGGGCGAACGCAAGGTGACGGACCGGCGATAGCGAGGATGCGGGGGCAGTGCAGCATACGGTACAACGCGTCCGGCTGGAGTGCTGGCCCGGACTTGCCAGGTGGGAAGGTAGTGAAAAAATGGTAACAGGGAAGCGGTGTATGCAGGACCTGGGTGCTGCATGGCAAGGAGATCGGAGCCGCACCATGCGCTCCGACTCTCCGCGGTACTTGGACGCCAGGGTGGCGGATGACACGTTGAAGAAGGTGCACTTGGTCTCGGTGGCGGCGGCCTTGGCCAGCATGGTCTGCAGGGTGGCGGTGCGGGTATTGCGGGGCAGGGGTGCGTTTGTGAGCGAGCGGCGGCAGATCTGCTTGCTGTCAGCCCGCTCACATCGGTGATACGCAAGGCACGGCCGCAGAGGCACATCAACATGGCGGAGGGCACAAGGCGTACACCTGGCAACATGCATGGACTGGGTGTGGGCTAGCAAAATCGCGCGCACCCAGGGCCCGGAGGGCTTCCTTCGGACCTCCCACCCCAAGCCCTTTGAAACCCCTTACCTTGCCGGTACCGGGAGGACCGAAGAGCAGCACGCCCTGTAGAGGGAAGAGGCCATCATTCCGTCAGCAGTTGAGGCACGCAAGCGGACACTAGCACCCAAGAATGCTTTCCACGGGCTTAGCTTGCAAGCCGCAATGCTGGGTTACTCATCAAACAATCACCAGGTGTGGGGCCCCTGCTCCCGCCCTCCTCCCCCACTTGCGGCCCACCTTGACCGGCCTCCTGATGCCTGTGAAGAAGTCGGGCATGATCATGGGCAGCACCAGCGCCTCGTTGAGCACGCGCTTGGCCTCGTCCAGGCCGGCGATGTCTGCCCACCTGAACAATCAACGGTGCACGTGATACATTACATCTTGCTGGCTCCCCGTACGCCGTACCGCTGTTGGAGGCCAGGTTGCTTTGGGCCACATCAACCACCTATCATCCCGGCTTTCTCCAGCGCCACAACAGTACAGCAGGGCCTTTCCCAATGGCATTCTTTGTGACAGCCGTATCCGCACGCACGTGACTTTGCTGCAACTGCAACTGCATTCGCACGCACGTGACTTTGATGGCCGTGTCGATAATGTCCCGCTCCAGCATGGCTGCCAGCTCCTGGTCGGGCCCCTGATACTGCTTGCGCGCGGGTGCCTCCTTGGCGCCGTCCTTGCCGCCCTTGGCGCCGCCCGGGCCCGCCGCCCCCGCCTTGCCCGCCATGTTCGCCCGCCACGGCTTGTCGTAGCTGGACGCGGGGGGCGCCGCGGCTGCTGGCGCACGGGCGCAAAACCACGTAGCATCAGCTTAACACCAGGTAGCAACAGTCAACCCGGGCCGCTTGCGCATATACTGTGAAGCAGCCTGGGCTGGGGAAGATGCTTATCTGATCTCAACGAACGGGGTGCAAAGTCGTCTACAACGTAGGCTACCGCACCACTGCTCCCTAGGTACCCCCACCTACCCCCTGGCCGGCGCTGCGCAGACGCTGACCGCCCACTGGGGCCCGCAGCAGCGGCTCCCGCCCGCCCCGCCGGTATGTTGCCCTGCCACCTCGCGCCGCTGTCGTCCTGGCTGCCGCGCACCCGGCCGGGGGGCGCGACGCGGGACGGCCCCACGCCCGACCCCGCCCGGCCTTCACGCGTCGGCGGCCTGCCCCACACCATGGGGTCGTCCTGCTCCTTCCCGGGGTTGTGGTTCTGTGACAGCGGCGCAGGGCGGAGGCGGGTTCCCCATGTCAGGCGAATGCCAGTACTAAGCGGCGCTGAAGCGCCCGTACCGCGCTGCCCGTAGTCCAATGTACGCATGTCTGTCTCCC
Organism: Chlamydomonas sp. KOR1; assembly: GCA_036984285.1. Classification (NCBI taxonomy): domain Eukaryota; kingdom Viridiplantae; phylum Chlorophyta; class Chlorophyceae; order Chlamydomonadales; family Chlamydomonadaceae; genus Chlamydomonas; species Chlamydomonas sp. KOR1. Next base: position 18,406 of record BQMZ01000254.1, on the reverse strand, counting down.
GGATCGCCGGACTTGCGGCTCAATACAGGCATCGTTGCGCCGTGCAAGCTGACTGGGAGAAGGATGCAGGTGTTCATCCTCAACGCACGCCCCCAGCCCACTCACGATAATGATGGGCTGGCGGTATCCGTCGTCGTAGGCCGCTGACCCACGGGCGTCGTTGAACTGGTTGGAAGCAAGGGAGTGGAAAGGGCAGGGTGCGGGGCTGTGAGGAGAACGCAGCGCAGTCAACCCACAGCTGTGGAGGGCAGGCTGCACGTGCAGTCGTGTACCGCTAGCTGCAATGCCGAGCCGCCCAGGTGCCATTTGCCGACACGTGCGCCGGGTCAGAGTGTGCAAGCAGAGCTCGCAAACGTGATGTGCCGCACCGATTCCCCGCACCCAATGCTGCTTCGCCTCCAGCGCTTACAGTATACCGCACTTGCGGAAACTGCAAGGCCCCCTCACCCGGTGCCGCACACCAGCTAGCCAGTAAAGCTGTGCCCTGCCCCGCACCCCACCTCTGGGTAGCTGTTGGACCGTGCTACCGCCTCCTGCCGCATGCCCTTGAGCTCCTTGTCGCACGCTTTGACCGTTGTGCACTCCTCCTGCAGGCAGTGCAGCAGCTGCTGCCACTGCCGCATAGCGTGTGGGTCGCCCAGCGCGCGGACGTACCTGGGTGCAAGGTGTGCATAGGCAGCAGGCGCGGGTAGCAGGCAGTGTTCAGAGCAGTCAGGGCAGCCCCGCTAGCGCCCGGACCTCAATCTACAACAGGTCTGCGGCAGCCAAGCCTCTGGGCACGACTCATCATGGTCGAAGATACCTTGATACTCTGTGGGCACTCGTGGGCCTAACACACGCAGCGCGCGCACTCAAGGCTGGACCCCAGACCCTCACATGCTGGCCCGAAAACCGTGTCCCTGCCGACCACATCTGCTAGCACATAGGCCGCTCGACCCATGTATGACAGGCTGCATGTGACGCCTAAGCCTATGAGTGGCTTTCTCCTCTGACTGCCACCGCACCTAGAAGTCAGGTCCACTGCGTTCTCGTAGTACGTGACGCCTGCGGAGTAGTCTCCACTTTGCGCGCAGTCTCTGCCCGCCGTCACCGCCATGACGATGGACTGGACCTCCACCGCTCCCATGGCTGAGGGGGAGCGGTCAAGCCCGAAGGGAGGTGCCAGGCGACCCCGGCTCCCGCTGGGGCTCCCGCTGGGGCTGGCACGGCTCGCAGGCTTCGGTGAGAGGGTCGGCCTCGCGAAAATGTCAGGTAGGAATGCTACATTGCCATGATCATGTTGTTTGTCCAGCTGAACGTTGTGAGCTCTCCCTTAGGCCAGGGAGAGTAATACAGTACGCATCGCAAGCACTGACCGGGTTCTAGCTGAAGCAAATACGCAAACGGAGTAAATGCTACCTGTAGCTTGCGCACGTATTAGCTGGGCACTAGATGTCAACAACGCAGAGGAGTGCATCAAAATTCAAGCAATGCCCGCAGCAGCCCATGAAGGCAGTGCCGCACACGCTCGAGGCCGGCACAACCTGAAAGTAATACTCAACAAGGCATGCACACTGTTACGCTCCTAGCGCATAGCGTTCTGCTGCAGTCCGTGGCAACCTACCCCAGCTTTTGTGAGCCTTCAAGGGAGCGCTCTTCCGCAGGAACAAGCACGCATTCCTTTTGGGCGCAATAGTTAACCTTCTGCAACGCGTTGCGGTTTGTCGGAGCCAATGGACACATCCTGGGGGGTAGCCTATGCCTTGGATCCAGGGCCCTCACCAAGGCCTCAGCCTCGCAAAGAAGATATTGTGGAGGAACAAAGGAATCTGGAGAACTGGCTCAAAGGTAGGGACATGGAAACGCGAGCTGTCGGTGTGACAATGAGCAAGAGCAGGCAAGCTCGAGCCCTCAGCAAACTCTGGAGGCATCCTGGCTGAGCATTATCTGCCTACCACATACGAGGCCATGGTTTATGTGCAATGCAGGCCAGGGTCACCTCAGCCCTACCGCCCACCTCAACGTCACTGACCCCACTGTAGCCGACTCGGCCACCCTCCTGCAACTCGTACGGTATTTGGTAGGTGCCAGGCATGCTACACTGTTGTCCATGTACGACGCAATTGCTCTGTCGCGGCGGCCCAACACCAGGGCACAACCGTTGGGCAGCATAGTTGCGTGGTTGCAGCAGCGGCTGGGATTGCTGCTCTGTTCTGTTCCTAGCCTGCGGTCTATGGGTCCCTACTAAGCGTTGAGAAGGGGTCATGAAAGCTCCCGGCCATGGCAGCACCCAGCTTAAACGGCAGGTCCCACTGCACCTACAGGCTTCGCAGCAGCAGCATGATACCCGAGCTAGGGAGCAGCTCCGGGACCAAGCGGACAAGGACCGTGTGCAACTCAGCATGGAGCAGAAGAAGAACGCGCAGCTGGAGGAGAGGCTGCGAGGTCTCAGCAATCAGCTGAGGACGGTGGAGGGACAGGTGCGTGCAAGCACAATGCGGCAGTACCGGCAGTGGTGGCAGGCGTGGTATGGGGTCTACGTGTGGGCACTGACGTATGCGGATGAACAGCTGGCGTGCATGCTAGCACCAAGGGCCGGGTGTACACAAATTGCTGATGCTGCATGCCGACGCCCTGTTTGTTGCCTCCTCAGCTGCGAGCCGAGAAGGACCGTGCAGCCGAGGCAGAGCGGGATCTGAAGCAGAAGCTGCAGTCCACAACTGCTCGCCTCAACGGCTGCCTGAACGGCAAGCAAGACGCCTGGGGTGCTAACAAGCGCAACGGCGTGGGTGGGGCAGGGGGCGCTGCTGGCGTGGGAGGCGCATCTGGGGCCCAGCGCCGGCCAGTGCCTGCCTTCGACCGGTTCCGCGACGACCCGGCCGAGGCTGGCGCTGCGATGCAGGTGAGCCTTGCCTGCCACGCTGCATTCGTTGCAAGCTGTGTTATTACTGGAGCGCACGGTTCGCTGTCGGCGAAGCCCAACCTGTGCCGCCCTCGTGGCTTCACGTATGCGCAGAAGCTGGAAACGGAGTTGGCGCAGCTGAAGAAGCAGAACGCCGAGCTGCAGAAGCGGCTGGCAGAGTCTGCTGTCGTGTCGCCCCGCGGCGTGCAGCAGCAGCTCGCCAATGGCGGGCGGCGTGACCAGGCTGACCGGGTGGCGGGCTCACCGTCTAGCTCAGCAGCCGACGGCAACATTGACATGCAGGTAGTAGCCCTGCCTTGGGTCTTACCGCTTAGCAACACCTGCACGGTACTTCTGCACCTGTACCAGCACTGAAGTGAGGTATTTTGCGCGGTGCATGAAACTGGAGCCCTGACGCCGAGCTGTGGCACGTGCTAGCTATGCAAGACATCTTCCGCTGTTGGGGTGCAGGATGTGCAGCGCGCGCTGGCGGCTGCGTCCCAATGGGACGCCTCCAACGTGCGGGAGGAGGACCTCTTCATGCTGCGCCGCACTTGCAGGGACCTGTCGCTGGTAAGCGCGGAAGCTGCTGTTGATGGCATGCTGTGCACCAGGACGTGTGGCGTAGCCGTCTCATGTTGCTGTTGGCATTTCATAGCTCATCTACTGACACGGCTGCGCCCGCGGCCTACCTGCAGAACGTCAAGGCGCTTCAGCGGCAGCGCCAGGAGCTGCAACGGCAGCTGGACAAGGCCGCGAGCGACAAGTCGGAGCTACACAAGTCTCTGCAGCAGCAGCGCCAGCGTTGCGTAAGTGCAGTACATCCATCACCCCTGCGCCCTTATTCTAGGCGACGCCTTGCCAGGTTGTGGGCTCAGCGGTCGTGCAGCCAAGGAGCAGCGTCCAGCACCTGAAGTCGACCTATCAGCCCAGGTAATAACCAGTCTCTCGTTCCACAAATTCCCGTCACGCCCATGACAGCTATCTCTCTTGCAAACCCCTCGTCCTCACAGGCGGCGTTGGAAGTGGAGCGGCGCAACGCGGACGACCGGCTGCAGCGCGCGCAGGCCGCGCTGTCCCAGCCCGCCGCCTCGGAGGAGCAGCTCGTGCAGCTGCGGGAGCAGCTGGCGGAGCGGGAGCGGGAGGCCCGGGCGGCCAGGGTCCGGTGAGTGGACAGGCGAGGGCATCACAGAGCAGTATATGCGCTGTGGGCATGCCGCATGTAAGGGTGCAACCATCGCTACCGCACCGCCCAGGCAGGGGCATATTCGTGATCCGGATGTCAAGCGTGAGTACCGGTATGCCGGTCTTGTCGTACAGGTGCTCCGACCTGGAGCACCGGCTGGAGGCCAGCACGTCCGAGTGCCAGCGCGCTCAGCGCTACACGGAGGTGCTCAAGCGGGGCCTGGCGGGCGCCGCCGGGGCCCTGGCGGCAGGGGAGTCCCTCGAGGACCTCCTGCGCCGCGTGGCGTTGGACGTGATGGAACCCGCGCACCAGGAGCTGCACGCAGCCAAGATGGAGGTGCTGCAGCTGAAGCAGGAGCTGGACACCGCGCGAGACCAGGTAGGGCGGGATTGTATCTACCTGCTGTGCTGTACAAGAACCAACCTCTGCAAGCACAACTGCCCTGATTGTGGGCATGCGAGGCTGGCACTTAACCAGGTGTCATGTACTAAAACTGAATGTACCTGACCTTAATGATGCACTCGCAGCTTGCCGCTGGGTCGGAGGTCGCCCCCAGCCCCTCCGGACGCTTGCCGCTGACCCCTGCCGGCCGCTTCGACGGCTTCCAGCCCGGCCCGGTGCCGTTCTCCAACAGCCCGCCCATGCTACAGCCGCCCGCCGCCTCCGCCTTCTACAGCCGCCGCATGGCCGCCACCATGCCCTCCCCCCACTCGGAGCGCCACGTGCAGCCCCTGCAGCCCACCGCCTCTGCCCCCCACGACCCCTACATCGACCCCGATAACTCCATGGGCGGCTTCCACCACCAGACCACCTACCCGCCGGCCTTCGGCTCAAAGGGAGACCACCCGCACCCAGCGCCAGCCTCCGGCCCCTCAAGCGGCACCGCATCCCCGTTGCCGGACGATGGCACGGACGTCGGCCTAGGCCCGGGGCCCATGCTCGGCAGGTCTGAGTCGGTGATGGTGACAGGGACGCTGGGGGGGCCAAGTTGGCGGAGGAGCTTGTCCGCGGGGGTGCAGCATCGCCCTGGTGGGGTGTCGGTGGAGCGGCGGAAGTGGCAGGTGCCGGACGAGCGGGAGCGGCGGCGCCACCCCAGCCCAATCATGATCATGATGGAAGGCGCGCAAGCGCCGGTGCAGGGCCAGTCGGCGCGCAAGAGGCGCACCGAGTCGGAGGTGGGCACCTCGGCCAGCGTGTCGCTGGGAGGGGGGCTGTGGAACACCAGCACGGGAGGTGGGGGTGTAGGCGGTGGTGGCAGCGTGGCTTCGTCTGTGCACAACACGCCGTCGACCCACGTGGTGGTGCCGCCGTGGGCGGTGGACAGCGCCGTGTCGGTGTCTGGTGGTGGAGCGCGGCCAGCGTGGGCAGGGGAGCAGCAGGCGATGGAGACGCCGTCGTCAGAGGCGATTGGGGCCGGCCCGGCTGAGTATGGCGTGTAGAGGTGGACGGGGGCACGGAGGCGGTAGCAAAAAGCGATAGATCAGGTTGGGGTAGCGCAGAATTTGTGTGACTACTCTATGAGTGCATCAGGATCAGAATGAAGACGTCTTCGAGGTGCCTTAGGTAGGATGGCGCACATGCGACACATGCTACGTTAGGTGGAGAGCGCAACCCTTCCATCCCAATCCGTTGGTGCTAGGAAGCGTCACGCTGACTTTTGGCTTGCCCGTAGATTGAAACTGCCAATGCAGTTTAGCAGTCTTGGTGCTGGGAACTGAAACCCATTGGGTGCGAATTGATTATGCGCAATGGCGCATGGGATAGCCGTTCCGCAGCATTAACAAATGCAGGCTGGCTGACTGCCATGACGAAAGCTTGTCACAGGTGGGCCAGCTCTTCCAGAGCGCAGAGGGATTGCGTCTGGACCTCATCTTGGCACTGATGTATGAGCTGAGCACACTGGGAGGACCAGTGTGTCAAAATACTGGGTTTGGCGGCACGGAGTATGTGCGTGTGACATTCGGCTGATGAGTCGCTGATGAAATGGGATAGAAGGCCCCTGATGCAAGGCTGATGAGTCGCTGACGATCGTACAACAATTTAGCCCGGAAGACTTGGCTGTGCGTGCGAAGTGACCGGGCCGCTGGTCGTGTGGCCGCTGGTCGTGTAACCGATCGAGCCCGCTGTGTGTGCGAGCAATGGTATGGTATGGCAAAACATGAATTTACAGTGCCAAGCGTGGCAGCGTAGAAATCAATAGGGATGCAGGGAACACGCATCTCCGTACTCGTGTCCCAAACCAGGCAGAAACAGGACATGATGCCCGGGGCGCGATCCGCCAATCTCTCCGCCCCCTGCTGTGCGGCGTGCCCACAATACGCGTTCAAGCCGACCAGCTCCCGCTACAACGACACCAACCAAAACAATACTCATGGGCTCAAACATGCAGGCTGCGAATCCAGCGGCCACGACACGCATTAAGACGCAAAAGGGCAACACGACTCAAACTTGGTCCGGGGGTCCCTTCAGTCAGAATATCATGCTGTTGCTGCTCTGCGCTTCGAGCTTAACCGCCCACCTGCGGGCGCTGTACAGTGTGCGTCAGGCGTGCAAGCTCACACGCTTGGCTCGCCTCACGCACAAGGAACGATTGGCGAGCCAGCGTGAGTGGACGTCCGCCCGTCGGCCCAGGGCCCCAACATCCCCGCAACCCGCCCCACACATCCGCCCAGATGTGGAGCAGGCCCAGGCAGAGGGCCGAAAACTGGTGGGACGGTACTCGGTACACAAAACAACAACAACTCCAGCAGACCCCGAACGCTCACCCGACTGCCCTAAATGCTCACCGCGCTCCAACAACTCAGGGTGGGGCCAGGCACAGCCAAGCGGACCGCCCATGAGGCAGCACCCTTCACTCGGCCCGAGCCCCTCCCTCTCTGTACTAGCGCGGTTTGCACCTCTCCTGCGCTCGTGATCATGCGCATGCGGAGTTCCGAGCAGCCAGGCATATCAAGTAAGTGCTCCTCTCCTCTCGCGTTGCCCAGTACGTGACACACGAAGAACCTGGGGTGCACTCCCTCGTACTCCAGACGGGCCGACAACACGCGCGTGCACGACGGTGCAGAACACATGCCCCAGGTTCACGGTTCGTTAAGCCCACGTCGCTGAACCCAACAGCAGCTGTCTTGGATGGCTGCGGCCGGGAGCACCGCAGCCCCACGCCAACGAGAGCACACGCTCCGCACAGCTATCGGAAGCCCAAACCACCACAGCAACACAGCGCAGCATGTTACCGCTGGCCCTGCATCGAAAGCTCTTAAGCAGCCAGCCCAACTTCCCCGACCAGCCCCAGACTGACCGTGGGTCGGAAGCCGGCAACAGTGCTGTACAAAGAAACAGAGCAGGGCAGCAAGCGCCGCACTACGTATTGTGTGCGCCGCTCTTGAACTGCCGCTGCAGCGAGCTCAACAACTATGGTGGTTTAGGACAACTCACAGGCCTTACTAAGCTGTGCACACTTGGCCCTTCCGCGCCGAAGGCTCCTCTCCCATGCCGCTGCTCCGGGCGCGAATCGCTACTGGACGCCTAATCCCAGGCGCTCTGGTGGCCGTCTGTGGGCAAGGAGACGAGAGGAAAGGCGTCAGGCAGCATTCAGGCATCAACTGGAGCATCACACAGGACACAGCAGGGTTGGTGCAGTCAATCAGTGGCCTGTTCGCGACCTGCACATACGACCCACACCCAAACTCACAGCCGCCACCACCGCCGCCGTAGCCGCCGCCGCCGTAACCGCCACCACCGTAGCCGCCGCCGCTGTAGCCGCCGCCACCGCCGTAGCCACCGCCGCCATAGCCACCGCCGCCACCACCGTAGCCGCCGCCACCGCGGTTGTCTGCGAAGGGGTCAACAAGGGGTCAAGGGTTCAACGCCACAGCCGCTGCCAGCACAAGAAAAACCCGGGCACCAGCCAGGCGTGTTTAAGTACACCCTCAGGACTCGGGCTTCAAGCAAGAATTTCTTGCAGGTGTCACGATAGGTTTGCTCAAATGTCACTAGCTTGCTGATGCAGCGACACGAAGGTAGCCAATGTCAGCCCTCGTGACCCTTCCCCCTTGTGCCCCGGCCGCAGCCCCCACTTACAGCCGCCACCGCCGTAGCCGCCACCGCCGCCGCCGCCATAGCCACCGTCCTTGCGGAAGTCGCGGCCACCGAAGCGGCCGCCGCCGCGGCGGCTCTTCTGGCCGTAACCGGGCGTGCGCGCGGCGTAGTTCTGCAGCCACCCGGGCACCGTCTGGTTGGTCTCGGTGAGCACCTCCACCAGGGAGCGGGCCAGGGGCGCGTCCGCGTCCGTGAAGAAGGCGGTGGCCAGGCCCTTGTGGCCGGCGCGGCCCGTGCGGCCAATGCGGTGCACATAGTCGTCGATGTCCTTGGGCAGGTCGTAGTTGATCACGTGCGTCACGTGCGGAATGTCCAGACCACGGGCCGCCACGTCAGTGGCCACCATTACAGGCGTGGTGCCGCGCTTGAACGAGCGCAGCGCCTGCGGGCCGGGGGTCGGGAGGTGCGCTGATGAAAGGCCAAAGGCATTGCACAGCGCGCTCGAATCACTGATTCCGGGCAGCTCCCAATTGCACAGAGGCTGCCCAGTCTGCTGCTACCACATGCAGCGCGCAAGCGCGAGAGCAAACAGCTGAGGAAGGGGTCAGCGGTGTGCTGCATCAGCAAGACACCCGCTTTGCAGCGTAGTGCGACGTCGATTAGACTGCGTAATGAACCGCCTTAACATAGCGAGAACGCGCTCACCATCTCACGCTGCTCCTGCGAGCGGTCGCCGTGGATGGAGGTGGCGGGCAGGTTGTTGCGCGTCAGGATGCGCTCCAGCTCGTCGGCGCCGCGCTTGGTCTCCACGAACACCAGCGTCAGGCCCTGCAGCGCAACGCGAATCCCATGATGAAAATGAAGTGTTGAAGCAACGGTGCAAGGCGCATGCTTTTAACCCATGACGCACATGAGCAGCAACACCGGGATGCAATGCCGACGCACGCAGGTGTATGCGCTTCTTGGCGGGCACCGTATGCAACCAGGGTGAATACACTACTTGTGGTGCCAGTGGGTGCCATGACGAAGGAAACAGCTGATCCATGCTTGCACACAAATAACCCGAGCCGACTGCACCATCACGGCGGTTGTCACCCTTTCGTGACCTGAAGGCCGCTTCCCCTCCTCCCTGCCTACCTCGACGGTGCTGATAAGGTCCAGCAGCGTGTTCTGCTTCTCCTCCGGCTGCACGTACTCGATGTGCTGCACAATGAGGTCGGTGGAGGAGCCCACGCGGCCCACGGTAAGGAACACGTAGTTGGCCAGGAAGTCCGAAGCCAGGCGCTGGATCTCCTTGGGGAAGGTGGCGCTGAACATGAGCGTCTGGCGCTGGCCCACCGGGGGCATGTCCTCCTGCTCCACGATGCGGCGGATCTGGGGCTCAAAGCCCATGTCCAGCATGCGGTCGGCCTCGTCCAGGCACAGGAACAGGATGGACGACAGCCCCACGCGGCCGCGCTCGATGAAGTCCGACAGGCGGCCGGGGGTGGCCACCAGGATGTCGCAGCCGCGCTCCAGATCGCGCAGCTGGAGGAGGGTGACGGAAAAAGGGTGTGGGGTGCTGAGACAGGGTGGGGTTGGTGCCGCAGGCTTCCAACTGAGCGTGCTCCATCAGGATGTGCACGTCAGACCCTTGAGGGATCGTATCCAGGGGCCCTTGGTCCGCCCGCACAGGCGAAGAGCTTGCGCCTCTGTGGGGTGCCAAGCCCAAAACCCGCATGGGTCCCAACTATCCTAACCCAACCTGCCCGACTGCTACATGACGTCTTGCAATGGTGTGTAAGCCACATTGTTCATCGAGTTCGCCACCATCATCCTAAAGCAGGACATGCCGTCGTCAGCACGAATGAGGCTAGGACGCACCTGGTTGGGGGCAGGGGCACCACCGTAGATGACGACCGGGCGCAGGCCAGTCATGTACGTGAACTTGCGCGCCTCATCGTAGATCTGGGAGGTCAGCTCGCGCGTGGGCGCCAGCACCAGAGCGCCAGGCAGAGCCTTGCGGCTGTTGCGGCCGCCAGACGGCTGGTAACCCTTCATGAGCATCGAGGCGATAATTGGGAAGCAGAACGCAGCGGTCTTGCCCGAGCCGGTCTGAGCGCAGGCCATAAGGTCGCGGCCAGCAAGACCAATGGTGATGGAGTGCTTCTGCACTGGCGTGGGCTTGGTGAACTTGCAGCGCTTGATGTTGTCCATCATGCACTGAGGGAGGTTGAGGTCCTCGAACTGGTTCACAGGCGGCGGCACGTCCTTGCCGCTGGTCTCCACAGGGATGTCCTCGTAGGCGTCAAAGTTGATGCCCGTGTTCTCGGCGCCATACAGGGCGTCGATCTCTGCCTTCTCCGCCTCCGCCTTCTTGAAAGGGTCATCGTAGGGCCGGTTGAAACCAGCACCACCGAAGCCTATACAAAAGGACCAAAGCTGCGGTTGTGAGGATACAGCTCAACAGGTCTTGCCCAGGGCAGGCGGGATGGCTCGCGGCGGCCCCGCGCAAACGCTCCTTACCTCCTCCCTCCCCTCCCCGGCCACCGCCCGGGTAGCCTCCGCGACCTCCGCGATCTCCAAATCCGCCGAAGCCGCGGCCACCGTAGCCACCGCGCGGCGCGCCAAATCCATAACCCCCTGGACCCCGGCGATCGTCGAAGCCTGCAGGGCCGCCCGCTTGGAACGCCCCACCGCCAAAGCCCATACCAGCGGGGCCAGGAGGAGGAGGAGGGGGCGGCCCGCCCATGCCCATGCCCCTCAGATGCGGGGGAACGTATTGACCCGGTTGACCTTGGTAGGCCATCTTGGCCTCTTCCAAAACTTAAAAGTGTTAAAGGAGTCGGTCTCCTAGCTGACTGTGGTCAGCAGGAACAGGACAGTTGCAAGCGCTCAGTCGAGCCTAATAGTTTGGAGCACTGCATGAGTACGATTACAAGAGGAACCTTTTCCACGCAGCGGCTTACACAATTGGATTCTTTGTTATTGCTTACACGTATCACTGTTGGGATGCGCAAAAAGTCTCACTTGCCACAGGCTTACTGAAGCCTTGAACGTGGACGTGCTGTGTAGGTGCTGCCCTAAGTCGCGCTTAGCTTCTCATGATCGTCTAAATCGCATGGATTACTCGACCAGTAAAAAAAAGCGGCCGAGCTGAGCTCATTCCCAGTTAGTTGGACCGACCTTTTGGTCAGCGTTTGGTTGAGTTTGCAGGCCCAGGAAGGCGCGCGATTGGCCCAAAGAGAGGCCGGAATCAGTTCAGATCGATGCATGCGCCGCTGTGCCCGCACGATCGGCGCATGCCTGAGCTCCGCTGGGAGGCTGAAAGGCCGCAAGGGAGCCTCCCCTGATGCAAGCCGTGGCGGTGAGCGCCTCTGGAAAACCCATCGCGTGCACTCTTACGCAAACCAAGTTCATGAACGCAACACTTTGCGCTTGTTGTTGATGACCAGGAAAGACTGCAAAGACTTTTCGGCTTGGAATGTCGGTAGTTGCGCGTTGTCCAGTGGAGCTGCGCTCGCTTCCTTGCCTTGCTTGGAAGCCCGTGTTACGCAAACCATGGCACAATGTTGCAGAGCAATCGCAGCGTGCACAGGTGCAGCCCATTCCTTTGCAGGCCTAACCTGTCGCGACCCACGGGCCCTGCCAGGCGCAACAAGGTGCACCCAGGGTCCCGTGTGGTACACCGTCCATGTCCCGGTGAACATTTTTTGTACACAGTACCGGATACCGTATGGCTGAAGGGTAGTGCGGGCGGCAGACAGGTGACGCCCCACCTTGGATCGCAACCAATTGCGAACTGATGCGTTACGACACACCTTGTTCCTTTTATCTGATGCGTTTGCGCTGGCGAACCGCTTGCATATTCAGCTCGAGGCCGCACTAGCCAGGATTAGCCCAACTTACCAAGCACAGAGGAACTAGGACGTAGCAGGTCACGACGGGGGTGGGGAGTCGGCAGCAGCGGCGCTAACCCGGCCTTCGGGCGCTGGTTGCTACGTGAACAAGTGCGTTGGAACTGCCACTGCAATACACACTCCACTAGCCTCTCACAGACGCAGCGCAAACGCTCGTCTGCCTAGGGGTGCTCAGTGCGCTTGGGCCGGCGACAGCGCCCTTGGCCGCATCAGGACAGCAGACCCCGTGGGCGGCGGGCGCTCCACGACGTTTTCCTAGCAACAACAAAACACAAAGAACCAGCTACGCGTGGCACGCCGCTCAGCGCACGGCTTGGTTTAGGTAGTCAGTTTGCCGCTGGCTCCTACCCTCTCGGCAGCCGTGACCTCAAAACAGCCCCTGATCCCAGGCCAGCCAGTCCCTGCATCGCCCACTGCTTACGCATTTCGCCTGAAGCGCTCGCGTAAAGCGCGGCAAAGGGCCCACGGACGCACCACCGCACGCTCCTGCAACGCACGGCAGCCCCACCGCTCGCCCAGCAGCGGCGCAACCCATAAACCCACTGCTTCCACGAGGAGAACGCGCAGCGCCGGCACCCAACCGCCAACTGCCAACCGCTGAGCACCATGTCTAGCACGTGGGAGGAGCTGAGCTTCTACGGCCAGCTGGCACGCACGCTGGTGGCGCCCAAGTACGAGCTGGCGCAGGTGCCCGGGCCCCGGGGGCACCCGGCCCTGGGCAACATCACCGCCGTCATGCGGCCCGACTACCACGTGCAGGTAGGCGGCCGGGATGCAGTGTGGTGTGGGATGTGGCTGGCTCCCTTGTCGGGGTAGATACTCGTCGTTGTAAGCGGGGTGGTGCACTGTGCGTGGCGTGAATTATGTGGAAGGGTGCGTTACGGCGTTGCGCTGTGCTTGTATTCGGAGCTGGATGTACCTCCTGCACGTCAGTTGTAGGAAGCGAGGAGTCGTGTGACACGTGCGGTCGTTATGCTGCGGACGCGTTGCCAACTGTCGGGAGCTGCCCCGGTGTGTTCTCCTTCTCCTGCCGCAGATGCTGGAGTGGGCCAACGAGTTCGGCGGCGTGTTCAAGTTCAGCCTAGGCTTCCAGTGGGTGGTGGTGGTCAGCGACCCCGCCATCGCCGTGGAGGTGCGGCCGGGCGGGGCAGGCCGCTGTGTGCCGCTGGCGCACAAGCAAGGGCTACTGCAGCTGAATGTGCCCTTGACATGTTCCTCAGGATGTCGTCCACGTTGTGTGTGTACTGGATCCCCGTCGTACGACAGGACATACACTTGCTTCAACAGCGGCAACTCTTGCTTGGCATCTCAATGTTACACGTGCGGTACCCAACGTCCCGTGCGCCTTTCGCTGGCTGCAGGTGCTGGGCCGCGGCCCCCGGTCCATCCCACGCAAGTGCATCGGGTACAAGTTCTTCGACCTAGTGAGTGATGGATCCGGCCGGCTTCCCCGCCTTCAAACCAGCCACCTTGTCACCTGAGCTTACACCGCAGCTTGCGGGCGAGCCTGCTTGCGGGCGTATGCACGAGTTGCTGATAAGCACCGTCTGCCCTACTGCCACGGCCTGCAGGCCACCAACAGCGCGGGCGCGCACAGCTTCTTCACCACCTCCGACGAGGCGCAGTGGGCCAGCATCCGCAAGGCCGCGGCGGCCGGCTTCAGCTCCGCTAACGTCAGGTGCGCACCTGCCTGCCGCCACGTGTGCGTGCCAGTAAATGGCACAGGTGTCTCAAGACGTTCGCATGCAGGCAGCCTCCGCCGCTGTAGCAGCCGCTTCTTGGTGTCCACGCAAGACCATTTAATCAGTACCTGCCCTTGAAGCGCAGCTGCCCTGCACCAGCCCCTGCCCTGCCGTGTCCTGGGCATGGTGGGTGCTCACCCGGCTCCTCCTCGTGGCATGTGTGTTACAATCAAGGTCCCTCCTGCCCTGCTTGTCCTAAGCACGACAGAGACCGTATGATATGCGTGTCTCGGAACGGTCTCATTCCCCACTGTCCTGCTCTCACCCCCGCAGGAAGGCGTTCCCCATTGCGCTGCGTCACGCCACCCTGGTGGCCGAGTCCCTGGACCCCGCCTCCGCCACCTCCTGCAAGCCGTGGGACAACCCATACACCGCGCTGCTAGCGGGGCACGGCCACCAGGGCCAACAGCACCAGCACCAGCCTGCCGTTGCCAAGGGGAAGGAGCCCAGGCAGGGCAGCGGCAGCGCCAGCATCAGCAGCAGGAGGGGCTGGGGCTGGGCTGGCTGGTGGGGCAAGGGTGCGGCCGTGTCCACGGTTGCCAAGGGTAAGCAGGTAGCGAGCTCGTCGGGTGCGACAACGGACGGCAACAGCGTCACTGCCATCGCCAGCGCAGCAACAGGCGTTGGCAAAGGCAGCCCCGCATTGGCAGGCGTGGACCTGAAGGCGACCACGCCCTGCACATGCGGCAACTGCGGCAGGGGGGAGGGCGGTCTCGCACCTGTGCCGCAGCCCCAAGGCAGCAGCACGTGCAGCGCGGACGACCACTCAAGAGGGGACGGCGTGGCGCACGCCCCGGCGGGGCCCCTGCCGTGCGGGGACGAGGGAGGGGCGGCGGGTGCTGGGAACGTGCCTGTGGGCGGGGTCGCGGCGCACAGGAGCGTGTGTGTTGACATGCAGGAGCACCTGGAGCTGTCGCTGCTGCACGTTTTCGTGGAGGCGCTGTTCGGTGTGGCCGCGGAGGACTTCCCGGGTGAGGATGTATTCCAAGGAAGCCCCGACACTGTTTCATCTGCGCGGTTGTCTGCTTTCCTGTTGCTCCCCGTGCTTGGTGACTCTTCATCCGGCGGCCACCTCAGCACCTCCACTTGCCGGCTACCCTACGTGCTCCGGTCCTTGCCACCCTCGCCTATACCGTATGCCCCAAATGGTTCATCCTGGCACGCCCAAGCAGCTCGGACGCATCACCACGCACTCGCACCCCTTCACCTCGCACTCGCGCCCCTGCAACGCATTATTACCACAACATGAGCACCCCCAGGCCGCTCCGTGGCGCACGACATGAACCTGGTGCTGGAGGAGGCCAACGAGCGGCTCAAGGTGCCGCTGAGGAAGGTGGCCATGGGGCTGGTGGCGCCGCGGGTGAGAACGGGAGGGACGTGTGCAGGGTTCCAGTCAAAGGGTGCAGATTGTGCGTGTTGACGGTGTAGGAAGGTACGGCGAGGACACACCCATACGTTGGCACTGCCCCGTTTCTACAAATAAGCTCACGCGTGTCCCGATGTGTGTCACGATCGTGCCCCACAGCCCCAGCGCGAGGTGCGCCGCGCCCAGCTGCGGCTGGCGCAGGTGTACGGCAGCCTGTACGACACCATCCGGGCACGTGGCACGCCGCCGGACAGCGTGACAGACTTGTGGGCGTGCCTGGCGCGCGTGCGGCACCCTGCCACAGGTGGGCCGCGCGTGCACGCACGTTGAGAGGGGTCACGTCGTTTTGGGGGAGCATCTGATTGCTAGAGCCAAGCTGGCAGTGATCCAACGCATGCGCCGACTGAATATCGCTGCCGTATCAATGTGCAACGGCACGGCAGCTCTGTGTTGGTTGCACTGGCCGGGCTGTCCTTGCCGTAGCGCAGAGACCCAAAACACACAATCTCTAAACCATGCACAAATTGCAGGCGAGCTGCTGACCAAGGAGCAGCTGGTGCCCGAGATTGGGGCGCTCATGATGGTGGGTGGGGGCGGCGGGGCGGAGGACGGGATGCACGGGGGTGAGGGCAATGACGGTTGGGCCGCATGTCTTGCCCCTCACGCATACCGGCATGCAGGCGACTAGATGCACGGGAATCATGAAGCCCGCTGCGCAGCAAGATAGCAGGGATTGATCCGCACGAGCAACTGGCGCCTAATACGCACCGCGTTCCATACCCACGCCCACGTGCCCCCAGGCCGGCTTCGACACGTCCTCCCACAGCGTGGCTTGGACCCTGTTCACGCTGGCAACGCACCCAGAGGTGGGGGGACGCAGCACGCCGCATCAGCAATGCCAAGACACGCCTGTACGCGCGCTGGAGCAACCTCTTATGGCAGCAGGGGAGTTTCCTCTTGTTCCTGCAAGCCTCGGGATGCCCTGCCACTATCGCGGGGTATGCATGCCACACACACACACACACACCCCGCGCCCCCCGGGCTGGCATGGTTGCAGGTGCAGGAGCGGTGCATCCAGGAACTGAGGGACAGGGGGCTGCTGCACGGTGCGTGCTGAAACAGGCCTACACCTAGCTTGTTACGGTGCCTAGCCTTGACCGGGTCACGAACACGTACTGGGCTAATCCTTGGCCGCCTGCCGCAAAGCCCCTACTCCGTACACTGTACTCTGTACCCTGTACCCTAGTGCTGGGGCGTCAGACGGGTACACAGGGGCGTAAGTCGGGTACGCTGAGGGACTGCGTAGGTGTGTGCGACTCGGCACCGCAGCTATTCCACTGCAGTTTACAGCTGCTCCTCTGCTGCTGCTGCTGCCTGTGGCCATGCGTTGCCCTGCAGACGGCCCCGGCGGCCCCCGCGCCCGCGAGCTGCAGCAGGACGACCTGCCCCAGCTGCCGTACCTCAACGCCGTCATCGACGAGACCATGCGCATGTACCCCGTGGCCGCAACCGCCTCCGTACGGTACGTGCCATGTGCCTTCTACCACGTGCCATGTGCCACGTGCCAAAGACATGTGGCCGTGGAGGACAAGCCTGCATGAGGGTTGCCCACTGTCGTTGCGGCTTTGGCCGCTGGCAGTACCAGCTTAGCACCTCACAGCCGTTCCGCGTCCTAATCGCATGCGCTACCTCCTCCCCCCAAGCCACACCGAATCATGTATCACCCCATCCTGAGGAACGCTCTGCCATTACTGACTTATGACGTTCCCTCCACCCTCCGCCCCCTGCCCCCGCAGCGAGGTGACCACGCCCACCCGCGTGGGCCGCTGGGTCATCCCCCCAGGCACCATCGTGTGGCCCATGCTGTACGCGCTGCACAACTCCCGACACAACTGGGACCAGCCCGACGAGTTCCGCCCCGAGCGGTGGCTGCGGCCCGAGGAGGCGGGCAGCGAGGCCGGCGAGGGGCGGGCGGGGTCGGAGGCGGGAGAGGCAGGGGGCAGCGGCGGGGAGGAGGAGGGGCGCGCGGTGTCGCCTGGGGGTGGAGGTGGGGGTGGCAGCCCGCGGCTGGGCAGGGCGGGGGCGGCGGGCGGCGCCGTGGCAGTGGGCGCGGCCGGGGGCAAGCGGTTCCTGCCCTTCAGTGACGGGATGAAGAGCTGCTTGGGACAGGTGGGTGGGTGGGTGGGAGGATGGAGGTCATGCGTGTTGGTGGTGTCTTGCGCTGGAGATGCCCAGCGTGCTGGACGAGTTGACGTCTGCACTCACGAACCGCGTCTCAGAACCGGACTGGCCACGGACACGACTTCCTTGTGCCCACGATCGCACACCGTTCATGCCACGCTCCAAGTCACAATTGTGTTGCAACGTTTGGCACGGCGTCGCCCTATCTTATGGCGCCTTCTCGCAGCCTTGATCCGCACAGTCCCTATAACCCGCCACCAGCGCAACTGCTACCAAAGCACTTGGAACACGCGCCCACCGCCACCCACCGGCCACCGCCCTGCCTCGCGCTCGCCTACTAACACACCCCCGCCCGCCCCCCAGGCGCTGGGCCTGATGGAGGTGCGCACCATGCTGGTGACGCTGCTGTCGCGCTTCCGCTTCGAGCTGGACCCCTCCATGGGCGGCTCCGAGGCGGTGCGGGGCCGCATGATCATGAGCCTGACGCTCAAGATCAAGGGAGGGCTGCGCCTCGTGGCCATCCCGCACAGCTGACATGCATTTTGGTGAATCTGAATCCAAGCCTCGCGGTTGCCGAACGGAGCTTGTCCTTGACAGCTGACATGCATGGACGCTTCCGTGAGGAGGTAGCAAAGGGGCGGTCTTGGCGGTCCGCTGTGTGTGCAGGCGGTGAACTGGCGGAAGGAGACGTGCGTAGGGCCTGGGAGCAGAGCAGCGGATTGGTGAAGGCTGGCGTGGCAGGTGTCTAGGTGGTGTCAGGGCACTGCCTTGCTTGGTTGGCGCGGTAGGTACCGTAGGTGGAGGAGAGGCAGGTGAGGTGCTCGAGGTGTGGTGGTGGTGGTGGAGGACGGGGAGCGTGAGTGGCGACGCTGTTGTGTTGCGGATGCAAGGGTCGTTGAGCCGGCGACGCGAGTGTGTGGTGTTTCTAGTTGTCTAGTCTTTAAGGGGCTACCCCGCCCTCACAAGGGGCAAGTTGGAGTCCTGCTTTGGTGTTTCTGCCGCCCTGTGATTGGGCGGGAGGTTGCCTGTGGTACGTGAAAGGGCGGGTATGCTCCGCCTTAGCGGACTGTTGCCCTTGCGCTGTGTTGCGTGTGGCGGTGTGGCGTGTGGTGG